>OV651822.1:50735980-51285567 GCA_927349885.1 Psylliodes chrysocephalus | reverse complement strand
GAATAAAATTAACTTTTCCTTCTATACTAAAAAAGAGAAAATCCATTTTTTTTTCAATTCTTCAGTTGAGGAATCTCAGTTCATGACACAATTCTTGAATTTATTTAGAGAAAGGTTATCGCTGCGCTGCTGGTGAAATTGGTTTTTTGGAATAGCGTTTGATATGAATTGTGGCGAAAACGCCGTTGTCGTTTACAACGATGTCCGATTTTATATTTTCTTTCATACTGAGCTGAAGGACCATTAACGTTTATGATTGTTTCTATGTGTTATTTTGCCAGAGCTTCGTCGGAAATATCAATATACAAAAATATTTGTTTGGTTTTAAAGAATTCTTATATACATTGTCTTTATGGTTTACCTAAAATACATAAACTTAATTATCCTATGAGATATGTTGTAAGTTTTTTCAATTTCACACACATCTTAATTTTCCAAATTTCTTAATATTTTTTTTATTCAAACTCCTTATTACAATCCCAAATATACTATTTAAAATTTAATTTATCTTGTTAATACAATAAACAATAGCCTTTCTGAATTAGTTTGTCTTGATGTTACCAATTATTTTACCCATAAAAAAATAAAAGGAGAAGGTTTAAATAAATGGCAGGACTTGTTTCCTTGTTGGTAGTACAACCACAGCTTATACAATACAGCTAAAACACTCTCTTGGCGGCAACGGTTTGCGTCGATTTCGTCGCGCATCGCTTAAGCTCCGCCTTCGAAGGGAAAAGACGGTTTTGGTGTTCAGAAGCGTACTTAGGTAAGGTGTTGAGTCGTGCGTATAATTTCGTTGATTGTATAATTTCGTGGAGCCTATAATTTCGTGATTTTGTTTGAGTTAAAGGTACTGTTATTATTTTGGTGACTCTTTAGCTATGAGTAGAATGAGTGAAAAAAAAAACATCATTCTGTTTGTGCAGTCAAAAGCTGTTTTAATAAGGGTTATACCTGCAAGAAAACATTCTTTAGTTTTCCCAAGGACCCAAACCGATAAGTACCACATTATAAGAAATTTTCATTGTTAAAAATATAATTTATGCAGGGTATCCCATTAGTGCGTTATTGTTCATTATTTTGTTGTAGACACGCAAGAAAGTTTTAAATAAAAATTATATGGATTTGAAAAATACCTACATATTTTAAAAATATCTTTGGATATACAGGGTGTCACGTTTTTGCCTGGCAAATTAAAATGTATGTTTTTTAAATGGAACACCTTGTATTTTATTTTATGATAAAATTATTAACACCCTAAATTATTGTAAAGACGAATTGATACAGAAAAATTTTATCAGGTATATGTGTGGTTACCTTTTAATAAAAGCCTTGCGGATCCACTCCTCTGCGATACCTGTCTTAAATATAACAAAGATCACGTTGAATTAGATGATTTTTCTTTTTATTGCTTTTTAAAGGCATATGATAACGCCAATCCAAATACATTTGGAAATCTGCAACTGTCAAATGATGAATTTGTAGAACTAATATTCAATATTGAAAAGATATTTCAAAATAATTTTGAAGAATTGGCTACAAAAAATAACATTTGTACCACACTTTTAGAATTAATTAACCCAATACCCTTTAGTCATCCATGCTAACGTTTTCCAAAAGAATAACTTATTTTATTGTATGTTTAATCTCAATAACTAAAAAATATACTGACAATTAGTTTGACAGAATTGTCATTTATTTAAAATTTTAAAAATAATAGCAGTCGGTTAATCAAAATATGAACGGTGATTGGCGAATTTATTTTTTTTTGCAGTGTTCTCACTACCTAGAATGGATATGAAATATATTCGTTCAATTGAAGGCAATAGCATACTTTTTCGTTTTGTAATCTGTGCATGGATATTAGCCAATCTATGCACATACTACAAAACGAAAAAGTATGTTATTGCGTTCAACTACGAATGCGTTCAACTACGAATATATTTCATATCCATTTTAGGTAGTGAGAACACTTTAACAAAATTAAATCTACAAATCACAGTTCATATTTTGGTCACCCAACTCCTATTATTTAATTTTTTTTAAATAAGTGACAATTATGTTAAACTAATTGTCAATATATATTTTAGTTATTGATATTAAATATACATTAAAATTTTTGTGTAGACTCGATAAATAATAGCATTTTTGTTTTTATTGTTTCCACATTTAAAAAAAAATAAATTTTAATCAAACTGTAACGTTCATTTTTGGCCCCACGAATTAATAAAATTGTTTTGGCTTACCTGGTTAATCATACGAAAAAAAAAAGGGTAAAATCGTATTGATGATATCACTATTATTTTTGTCATTAACTAATTTCATCTGTATCCTAACTTTCGGGTATCATTATTACAATTTATTTCATCTCACCACTAAGTAAAAGGTAGTATAATACTTTGTACATTGGTCATATTTGCGGTGTAGTGTTCCCTGTTTTAATTTGCCAGATTCTCCTAAAAATAGACCAAGTTTCGTTGTAAATTTATATATATATTATGTATTATAGTCTCACCTTTTGGGTAATTAATTATTTACGATGCCATTCTTTAAGATTTTCTTGTTTATTTTTGGTTAGGTTAATGTTTATTAATTGTGACAGTGAATGACATAAACGTCATTTGACGACAGAACACCAAGTGTCATGTTGGTGGGACGTTCCAATATCGGGCTCAGAACCCGAGGTAAGGTAGTTTCACAATGAGCGATTTTAAGTCGTGAGGGATTCTTTTTTTTTGCGATCGCTGTTGTATTAATTTTTGTCGGGAACAGTTTCCCAAATGTAGTTATACTGTATATAAATATAGTTTTTAGGGTACCTTTCGTAAATGGTCTGTTAAGTTATATAGTGGGGAATTCTTGAGGATGAATTTCTGAACCCACTTGACATTTATCGGAAAGGGATTTCGGCCATTTTGGACGGCTGACGTATTGTTTTTTTCTGTCAGTGGGGATTCAGTCACGAGAGACGATTTTTGTGTCGAAATAGAATTTTCTTAATATTTAGCCCCATCGGCTTACCCTAATTAAAGGGGATTTTAGATTCTATTTCATGGTTAATTGTGGGTAAATGGACATTTCGTATTTTGAGGGGAATTTTAGTGAATTGGTAAATTCCCATGGTCATTGGTCCAGCCCATATCTAATATAGGATTTTAACGCAAGAATTGGACGTTCACAGCATTTGGAGTGTGGAATATTGTTGTGCTGTGAATCATCTCACGTGGTTCTCATCCTTGAAAGGCTACCAAGTTAACCCTTTACGAAAAAGGTATGTTTTGTATATATTAGGTTATGTTACCAACCATGTGTAACAGAATTTTAATTATTTGAGCTCATAATACTGTTTATGACTCACTGTTGAGCCAATGTAATTTTTCTTTATCCTAGATACTGAATATTTTCTAGTTTATGTACATTTTTGGGTAATCCTATAGTTCGGGATACTTGAGTCAATGTGTATTGACATTTTTCTTTGTAATATTTTAAGGGTTTAACCCAGGGGGTTGTTAGCCCAGGATTAGACGACAGTTTCACCAAGGGGATTGTTGACCCAGGATTTCAACAGTTGTACACAGAGGGTTATATCGTCCGGAGTTCAACGGTTTCATCGTGGACTCATCGAGGGGACACAGAACATTGGTATGCTAGCCACCTAGTTTACTTGTAGCTAGATTTACAATGATGATTCATCGTTCTGGATAGGAAGATGGGAATGCTGTGAAAGAAGACACCCTACTATCAGGTTTTTCTTATACGTTATATTGAAGGTTTCATGCGTGCTTTGTTAAACTATACATTCACTTTCAACCGAATGTTGTCAAGGTATTCTCAACATTATTTATACTTTTGAGCACAGAATGTTCTAGGGTTCTTTCACTCATAACTTAAGTATTGTCAAATGTTACATCGTTTAATTGATTAATATTTTAAATTTTTACTTAATTTAAGCACTTAATGCTGATGTAGTAATTCTTCGGGTCGCAGAACACTTGGACTGCTTCCACGTTTAAGTTGTAATTCTTCAGTTATTAAGGGCTACTGCCATAATTTTACTTTTTTTCAATTTATTCATTATTAAATGGTCAAGACTTAACTATAAGTTAAGCAATCTCAGAAGACCCGTGTGGGGGCAGAGATTAAGTAACCTCTTCCAATCTGGGAGTTTAATTAAATAACCTCTGTCTAAAGTCCTTTATATGTTGTATTTTTATTATTTTTTTTTTTGATATTTTTATTTAGTTCTATGAATTATACTTAATTATAAAATTTCATGGTTTAATAATTTTCTTTTGGGTAGTTTGGTCTTAACCAAAAGTTAAGCAGATATCGCCTTCCAATTTGGAGAGGGTTATAAGATTATAAAGATTATAAGTTTACTGTTTTTATAATATATGAAGTAGTATAGGTACGGTGATGCACAATATTTAAGTTAACTATTATATTATATTTTTTTTATGTAAGGTGGAAATTAATGTTTTGCGCAAGCGTCATGCCTGGTACCAAGCTAACGACGAACCGTTCCATACTTTGATACATTTATTAATTTTTTTTGGGTTATGCATATACATACACTGTGTAAGTTTTTCCTTTTAATTTCCTCCAACTTTTTTTTTATTATCTAAGCCATCAGGTAATTAGTTTGTATATTTACTAAATATTTTTTTTTTTTTCTTTATAAAGGAACATAAGTTGAGGTTTGTCTTTTATTTCTTTCCTCATTTACTGGGTTTTTGGGGAAATAGGATCATAGTTTGGCCACTATATAGACCCAGTTGGCGCCTATTTATTTGTCTACTATTTCCGGAATTTTTGTAAGCTATCCACCCCCTAGCTGCCGTCTGAGCGACGTCGAAGGCCCGAAGGTTGACACCGGAACAACCGAAACTTGTGTAACCGTAGTAGACAACATTTTTAATTGTAGTTAATACTTTAATAATTTTTTTTTTTTTGTTTAAAAAATTTTGGTGGAATCACCAAGTTCATTTTGTAGGTTACATTTTTGGCGCCCAACGTGGGGCCGTCGTGTTTAAAATATTATATTTTAAGTAATTACCTTGGCTTTTTGATGAATATAAGTCTTAGATAATTTTCATGCTGATAGAATTGAGTATATGTATATGCATTTACCATTTGTTGTAAGAACTGAATAGTGTACCAATTTAATTCATTGATTCACCTTTTTAAATGATTTTTACTATTTGAATTTTGAGTATTTAAAGAAAGTCAACTAATTGTGTATTATATTTGAGATTTTGACTTTATTATTATTTTTGTACTATATATTGTATATTTTGGAACTTATATTTATATCGAGTTTATGAGTTTTGATATTAAGATGGCTCGTAAAATGTTTATTAATCGTTTGGAGAAAGAGGAGCTTGAGTGGGAACTTCGCTTTAGAGGTCTCAATGTTGGCACCGCAGAAGAGATGCGAACTCAACTTTCTATGGCTCTGCGTATGGAAAAAGCTGGTGATAGTTTTAAGTACCCTAGTTATCCTTTTAAGTTTGCTGATGATGAGGCTGCTCTTTCCAGGAAGTGTGTGGAGTTAGACGCTTTGTTAAGTAGTTATAGTGGGAGTAATAATGTCAGCGAGACTCAGAAACTGCAGAGTAAGTTGTCACACACATGGAATAGGTTTGATCAAATGGATACTGCTGGAGATGTAACACTTGAAGGCAAAAGAACAGAAATATTGACCAAATTGATTAGTTTGCATGATGAGTTTCAGACGAAATCGCGACCACCTCCTAGTAAAGATGCTATTGTACCAGCTGCATTGAGTGTCGTGACCAGTAATCTAGATGGACAATTTTTGAATGGTGTGCAAAATGCTGCTACTTCGTCTCCTGTTGTTAGTATTCCACATGCTTCTTCTCAGGCTAATATTTCACAAACTAATATTTCGCAGGCTAATATATCTCATAGCCTGAATTCTAAAATGGTACCGCCACATAAGTGGGGATTAGAAAAGTTTTCTGGATCATCTAGGTCTTTGTCCATTACAGCTTTTCTCGAGCGAGTAGAAGAACTTCGTATCGCTCGCCATGTTCCATCAGAAATTTTGTTAGATTCAGGTGTTGATTTGTTTTCCGACAAAGCTTATCAATTCTACAAGGATGTCAGGCTTCGTGCTCACAGTTGGTGTGAATTAAAAGATGAGTTCAAACGAGAGTATTTAACTGCACATCATACTGATGATTTGTTTGATGAACTCAGGAAAAGGACACAACATTCGTCTGAGTCTATAGGTGTTTATCTTGCTGTTATGTCTAGTTATTTTAGTAGGTTGGGATGTTTTGTGCCTGAAAATGCAAAAATGTCAATTATTATTAAGAATTTACACCCTTTTTATCAAGATAGATTGAGAGATCCACTTCCTAGTACTGTAGAGGAGTTGAGACAAGTATGTCGTCGTATGGAGGATAGACGCGATGCTATAAATAGCTATGTTGAGCCTAACAGTCGAAGAGGTAATGTGTTAGAGAGAGATTTGGCTTTCGTCGATGTTGACACACGTCAAGTAGATCGTTTGGAGGTAGATAGTATGTCGATTGGTAAAGAGTCGTCAGTTGTATGTTATCGGTGTAAGAAACCTGGGCATCGAGCTATTGGTTGTCTTCTTCCCAAGCAGCTGAAATGTTTTAAATGTCAGCGTGAAGGTTATACAGTGAGGACTTGTCCAAGGTGTAACCAGGGAAACGAAGTCAGGCGCTCTTAACTGGTCGAAAGAGTAGTGCTGTACAACGCTCGACTAAAGTTCAACCCATTCTTGACTATATTTTGGATCATGCTAGGGATGATGAAAGGCCCTACCTTAAGGTAAACGTATTTGGTGTTGAGTTATTAGGTCTTTTGGATTCGGGTGCGTCGAAGACTATTGTAGGTAGTACTGGTTGGAAACTTTTGCAGACTTTAGGTTTAGAAGTTGATACTTCAAAGAAAACTAGTTGTAGGGTTGCGAATGGACAGATGTGTGAGTGTATTGGTGAGTGTTTGGTTCCATTTGCCCTTCGAGATCAAGTCAAGATTATTCCTGTTTTAGTAGTGTTAGATGTTCCACATGTTCTTATTTTGGGTGCTGATTTTTGGAGAATAATGGGGGTTGTACCAGATCTTAGACATAATGAGTGGCATTTTTCAGAGTCTTCCATTGATATTGCCACAGTAGATCATCTTAGAAGCAGTTTTACGCTTAGTGATTTGCAGAAAGCTCGTTTGGATGCTGTAATTGAGCATAATAAAGTTTTAATGGGAACTAGTTTAGGGTGTTCTAATGTTGCTGAACACACAATTGTTTGTCATTCTCCACCCATTAAACAAAGGTATTACCCAGTTTCTCCGGTGATGCAGGAACATATTGATAAGGAGTTGGAAGAAATGCTTCGTCTTGGTGTTATTGAGAAATCTAACAGCCCGTGGAGTTCGCCGATTTTACTGGTGAAGAAGAAGGATGGTACTTTTCGCTTTTGCGTGGATTATCGCAAGTTGAACGCTGTAACTGAAAGGGATAGTTACCCTCTTCCTTATATTACCAATACTTTGGACAAACTTCGTAATGCCCATTATTTATCCACATTGGATATCAAATCTGCATATTGGCAGGTAAAGGTGGCTGAGTCTTCAAGGCCTTTTACAGCCTTTACTGTCCCTGGACGTGGGTTATTTCAGTTTAACCGAATGCCCTTTGGACTCCATAATGCCCCTGCGACGTGGCAACGCCTTATTGATCAAGTTCTTGGACCCGAGCTGGAACCTAACGTTTTCACCTATCTAGACGATGTAGTAATTGTTACTCAGACCTTCGAGGAACATTTGGTTATTTTAGAGGAAGTTTTTAGGCGTATTAGGGAAGCCAATTTGACTGTTAGTTGGGATAAGTGTTATTTTTGTCGTCCCCAATTGAAGTATTTAGGGTATGTTATAGATGGGACTGGACTTCATGTGGATCCTGACAAGGTCAAGGCTATGTTGTTGTTACCTACGCCTAAATGTGTTAAAGATGTTCGTGGTGTGATAGGAACTTTCTCATGGTACCGCAGGTTTATTCCCGATTTTTCCACTTTGATTTCACCAATTACGGCTTTGTTGCGTAAGGGTAGGAAGTTTAGCTGGACACCAGAATGTGATGTTTCATTTAATAAGATTAAGGAATGTTTGGTGAAGGCCCCTGTGCTAAGTTGTCCTGATTATAATTTTCCATTTGAAGTTCATTGTGATGCTAGTGGTTATGGACTCGGTGCTGTCCTCGTTCAGATTCATCCAGATGGGGATCGAGTAATTAGTTATATGAGTCGTTCGTTGACTAAGCAGGAACGTGTTTATTCCACTACGGAGCGTGAATGTTTGGCTGTTCTATGGGCAGTAGAGAAACTTAGACCATATTTAGAGGGTGTCTCATTTACAGTAATCACCGATCATTATTCCCTGGTTTGGTTACAAAATCTAAAGGACCCTGCTGGTCGATTAGCCAGATGGAGTGTCAAACTCCAACAATACGACTTTAAGATTGTTCATCGCAAGGGTAAAGATCATGTTGTGCCGGATACTTTGTCTAGGGCTATACCGGATGTTGAGATTAGTGAGGTTTCTGTTGTTAAAGATCGTTGGTACAGTGGTATGATAGATAAGGTGTTAAAACACCCTATAAAGTACTCACAGTGGCGAGTCATTGATGGTAAGCTATTCAAACACATTAGAACAAATTATAAGACTTTAGGAGATGTTGCTGACGATTGGAAAGAAGTTGTTCCTAAAGGGGATAGGCGAGAGATTATGCAACAATTGCATGATTTGCCTTTAGCTGGACACATGGGTGTGTTGAAAACTTTTAAGCGTGTTAGTGAAAGGTTTTATTGGCCCAAACTTAGGTCAGATGTGGCTGCGTTTGTTAGGAATTGTTCGGTTTGTGCAGCGCATAAGGTTGACCAGAGTGGCCCTAAAGGACATATGACACCCCAACCCAGAGCTACTCGTCCTTGGGAAATTATTTCTACTGACTTGATAGGTCCACTACCTCGATCCATGGCTGGCAATAGATTCATCTTAGTCGTTGTCGATCTGTTCACCAAGTTTACGCTTACTTTTCCTTTGAAATCCTCTGCTACACCAATAGTAGCTAAACGAATTGAAGAGGGGGTATTTTTGTTGTTTGGTATTCCGCGTTTGTTGCTTTGCGATAATGGTCCACAGTTTACTTCGGGAGCGTTCTCTTCATTAATGAAGGAGTATGAAGTTTCGGTACGGTTTAACGCCCATTATCATCCTCAGGCGAACCCTACTGAAAGGTATAATAGGACTTTAAAAACGATGTTGGCTATGTATGTTTCTGATAATCATCGAAAGTGGGACGTTGACTTAGCAAAAGTGACTTGTGCTATACGTACTTCTTTTAACGAGTCTACTAAACAGACTCCTTACTATCTTAATTTTGGGAGAAATATGGTCTTAAAGGGTAGCGAATTTGCAATTAAAGATAAACTGAGAGATTGTTCTGCTGACATTGGTATTAATAATGTTGAGAATAACAAGGCATTTGATGATTTGTTTAAGGACGTCAGAGAACGACTAGATAAAGCTTCGCAGAAAAACGAAAGGGTTTATAATCTTCGGCGACGTAGGGAGGAATTGCTTCCTCATCAATTGGTTTGGCGTAAGAATTTTGTTTCTTCTGATGCTGCGCGGTACTATACTAAGAAACTAGCACCTCGATGGGTTGGTCCCTATTTAGTTAAGAAAAAGGTATCTCCGTGGACATATGTTTTGATGGACGAAAAAGGTAATGACAAAGGGACTTGGAATATTAAAGATTTGAAGACAGCTAGCGCTGGTGAGAATTCACCTGAGTGAATTCTCTTGAAGTAAGGGGGGAATCTGTAACGTTCATTTTTGGCCCCACGAATTAATAAAATTGTTTTGGCTTACCTGGTTAATCATACGAAAAAAAAAAGGGTAAAATCGTATTGATGATATCACTATTATTTTTGTCATTAACTAATTTCATCTGTATCCTAACTTTCGGGTATCATTATTACAATTTATTTCATCTCACCACTAAGTAAAAGGTAGTATAATACTTTGTACATTGGTCATATTTGCGGTGTAGTGTTCCCTGTTTTAATTTGCCAGATTCTCCTAAAAATAGACCAAGTTTCGTTGTAAATTTATATATATATTATGTATTATAGTCTCACCTTTTGGGTAATTAATTATTTACGATGCCATTCTTTAAGATTTTCTTGTTTATTTTTGGTTAGGTTAATGTTTATTAATTGTGACAGTGAATGACATAAACGTCATTTGACGACAGAACACCAAGTGTCATGTTGGTGGGACGTTCCAATATCGGGCTCAGAACCCGAGGTAAGGTAGTTTCACAATGAGCGATTTTAAGTCGTGAGGGATTCTTTTTTTTTGCGATCGCTGTTGTATTAATTTTTGTCGGGAACAGTTTCCCAAATGTAGTTATACTGTATATAAATATAGTTTTTAGGGTACCTTTCGTAAATGGTCTGTTAAGTTATATAGTGGGGAATTCTTGAGGATGAATTTCTGAACCCACTTGACATTTATCGGAAAGGGATTTCGGCCATTTTGGACGGCTGACGTATTGTTTTTTTCTGTCAGTGGGGATTCAGTCACGAGAGACGATTTTTGTGTCGAAATAGAATTTTCTTAATATTTAGCCCCATCGGCTTACCCTAATTAAAGGGGATTTTAGATTCTATTTCATGGTTAATTGTGGGTAAATGGACATTTCGTATTTTGAGGGGAATTTTAGTGAATTGGTAAATTCCCATGGTCATTGGTCCAGCCCATATCTAATATAGGATTTTAACGCAAGAATTGGACGTTCACAGCATTTGGAGTGTGGAATATTGTTGTGCTGTGAATCATCTCACGTGGTTCTCATCCTTGAAAGGCTACCAAGTTAACCCTTTACGAAAAAGGTATGTTTTGTATATATTAGGTTATGTTACCAACCATGTGTAACAGAATTTTAATTATTTGAGCTCATAATACTGTTTATGACTCACTGTTGAGCCAATGTAATTTTTCTTTATCCTAGATACTGAATATTTTCTAGTTTATGTACATTTTTGGGTAATCCTATAGTTCGGGATACTTGAGTCAATGTGTATTGACATTTTTCTTTGTAATATTTTAAGGGTTTAACCCAGGGGGTTGTTAGCCCAGGATTAGACGACAGTTTCACCAAGGGGATTGTTGACCCAGGATTTCAACAGTTGTACACAGAGGGTTATATCGTCCGGAGTTCAACGGTTTCATCGTGGACTCATCGAGGGGACACAGAACATTGGTATGCTAGCCACCTAGTTTACTTGTAGCTAGATTTACAATGATGATTCATCGTTCTGGATAGGAAGATGGGAATGCTGTGAAAGAAGACACCCTACTATCAGGTTTTTCTTATACGTTATATTGAAGGTTTCATGCGTGCTTTGTTAAACTATACATTCACTTTCAACCGAATGTTGTCAAGGTATTCTCAACATTATTTATACTTTTGAGCACAGAATGTTCTAGGGTTCTTTCACTCATAACTTAAGTATTGTCAAATGTTACATCGTTTAATTGATTAATATTTTAAATTTTTACTTAATTTAAGCACTTAATGCTGATGTAGTAATTCTTCGGGTCGCAGAACACTTGGACTGCTTCCACGTTTAAGTTGTAATTCTTCAGTTATTAAGGGCTACTGCCATAATTTTACTTTTTTTCAATTTATTCATTATTAAATGGTCAAGACTTAACTATAAGTTAAGCAATCTCAGAAGACCCGTGTGGGGGCAGAGATTAAGTAACCTCTTCCAATCTGGGAGTTTAATTAAATAACCTCTGTCTAAAGTCCTTTATATGTTGTATTTTTATTATTTTTTTTTTTGATATTTTTATTTAGTTCTATGAATTATACTTAATTATAAAATTTCATGGTTTAATAATTTTCTTTTGGGTAGTTTGGTCTTAACCAAAAGTTAAGCAGATATCGCCTTCCAATTTGGAGAGGGTTATAAGATTATAAAGATTATAAGTTTACTGTTTTTATAATATATGAAGTAGTATAGGTACGGTGATGCACAATATTTAAGTTAACTATTATATTATATTTTTTTTATGTAAGGTGGAAATTAATGTTTTGCGCAAGCGTCATGCCTGGTACCAAGCTAACGACGAACCGTTCCATACTTTGATACATTTATTAATTTTTTTTGGGTTATGCATATACATACACTGTGTAAGTTTTTCCTTTTAATTTCCTCCAACTTTTTTTTTATTATCTAAGCCATCAGGTAATTAGTTTGTATATTTACTAAATATTTTTTTTTTTTTCTTTATAAAGGAACATAAGTTGAGGTTTGTCTTTTATTTCTTTCCTCATTTACTGGGTTTTTGGGGAAATAGGATCATAGTTTGGCCACTATATAGACCCAGTTGGCGCCTATTTATTTGTCTACTATTTCCGGAATTTTTGTAAGCTATCCACCCCCTAGCTGCCGTCTGAGCGACGTCGAAGGCCCGAAGGTTGACACCGGAACAACCGAAACTTGTGTAACCGTAGTAGACAACATTTTTAATTGTAGTTAATACTTTAATAATTTTTTTTTTTTGTTTAAAAAATTTTGGTGGAATCACCAAGTTCATTTTGTAGGTTACATGATACTAATTTAATTACGAGTATTAAAACTAAAGTCCTGAAAGTTTCGGTGAAGATGAGGACAGAGCATCTGCCTTCCACGCGAAAAGCCCGGGATCGAATCTAGGCCGAGGACTAATTAATTTTTCATGTTAATTTTATTTTATAAATTAGTCAACTTCGTAAATTATTTTAAAATTAGTTACTTTGTCTAAATAACCTAAAATATTTTTTTAAATTTGTAGATTTTCGTTAGTGGGTCGTAGAAAAAATATACTGACCATATCGAGTGGATTGTTCATATCACAATCAGACGATTGAATACTCCGCATACGACGTCGTGCTCAAACTTCGTCTTTGTGTGATATTGCTATCATATCTACCCTTGTTGAACAAACTATAATTTATTTGTTTTCTTGGTTCAAACCAAAACTTAAGTTTTACATCAGAAATAGGAACTAAATTAATTTACTTTTCAAGTTTTCTTGTAAAAATCGATATTACTTTCTCCAAGTACAAATTTAGTACCTACCTAAAATAAGTACTAATTATGTAATATCGTGTAATATTGTAATTCAAATTTCACATTACTATAAAGTTTTAAAATTCCCTACTTCGGTATGGTCAGATAAAAATTGAATATATTATATTAATAAAAACTGTCAAAGTATTACTTCTACAAATCTGTATTTCAATTAATAAGAATACATCTAAATATAACCAATATTGTTAAAATAAGAGCACACATTCTTTATAATTCCAAAATACCATAGAGTTCCCAGACCTCAGTCGAAGCATTCGTTTATCTAGGTATAAACCCTTTGCGCGAAGAGTAACACTTGCCAGAGACACGGGGTACCACTTGATTTGCATCCATGAGCGTGACACAATTCTTTAACAATTGAAGGCCTTGGTGTAAAAAGGATCCAAGCCACAATTTATCGTGAAGTGACTGTTTTAGCTCAAAACATTTGTTAACGAGGATTTTACTAGCCACATACAAATTATTTTACCTCTAATCCGAAAGATGTGCTATTTTTCGTAATATTTATATTTAAATAATGTTTCTAATTTTATTTGACAGATTTAAAACAAATTAAAAATGTAATTTCCCAAAACTTACTTAATATGGCATGTAACCAACCTTATTACGCCAAAGTTTTAAATTTTTTCAATAATAAAAAACTTGTTTAATCCGGGCCCGACTTTTCCCTCGAATATAACAGAGATAGCACCATTCCGTCTTGCTTGGTTCTCGACCGCCAGATCAAAGACGCCGACACGGAGTTGTGGAGCTGTATTGTATAAGCTGTGGTACAACCGTAAGCGCTTAGCTCTTTGCTATCACTAAATTCAAACCCGTTTTGCACTCATAAATATATTTTCAAAAATAATGAAAACAACTCATTAATTTTACTGATTTATCCCTTTAAATTTCACTTTAATATAATGTGTGATCAAATAATCGTTAATACATGTAATGTTAGGGGGGTGGGTGGCTCAGTGGTAGAGTCTCTGCCTGTGGATCCAAGGGTCCCAGGTTCTAATCCCACCGTTGGCTTGATTTTTAAAATTAATTTAATTATTTAAAATTTATTCTGATGCCTTGGTAGGATTCCCCACTCGACCATTCACTGTTGGGTTCTAATTAACAGTGCTGTTCCTAAAGTGGCGCAAGGAAACAGTAACAAGGCCTGTTTGTAGGGGTGTAGGAGTATTAGAGTACTAATACTCCTGCACTATGGAGTATTAGACTAGTACAATCCATAACCTACATAAAACACAAGGCTAATGACCTTAGATGTTGAAGCCAGACACAAAAGAAAAAAAATGTAATGTTAGAGCTAAATTTAAATATTATCAGATGGCATAAATTTGGCTTTGAAAATAAATTAGATTATGTTGCCATAAAAATGCCAGTTTTATAATATTTTTATTTTCAAATGTAGGTGAGTAAATTGTATTAATTTACTGTAAGTTAAATTTAACTAATTTATAACTATAATGAGGTTCTTAAGAATGTCATTTAAATTTTAATTGCAGAAGTAAATATTTTTCTCACAAATTTAACAAGAAATTTTATAATTTTCCTGCTATTATTATTACTCCTAAAGCTAAATTGAACCACATTTTAAATATTTGTGGCCAAACAAAATAAAGGAGTTGTGAGCGATATGTATGAAGACAATTTACAAACAGATATTGTAGAACCCAAGATAGAACCTCATCATAGTTTTACTCCTAATGACCATGGTCCTCGACATCTTCATCAGACGCCTCAATAAAGACAGTCACTACACAATAGCATATGCTGATGACCTGGTCATTCTGCAAACAGGGAATTTTGAGGACATACTCTGCGAAAGATTGCAAGTAGCTCTAAAAATTAAAGAACAGTGGTGCAAGAACCATTCACTGTCTATCAATCATCTGAAGACAGAAATGGTCCGCCTTGGGTGTTTTCTTAGACATAGAAGGTGCTTTTGATAAAATTATCTTCCCAAAGATAAAACACTCACTAACTAACAGGAATGTTCCAGCAACGGTTAGTGGTTGGATACATAACATGCTCTCAAAGTGAGCAGTAAACAAGATGTGAATATAAGATAATAATAATAATAATAATAATAATAATAATAATAATAATAATAATAATAATAATAATAATAATAATAATAATAATAATAATAATAATAATAATAATAATAATAATAATAATAATAATAATAATAATAATAATAATAATAATAATAATAATAATAATAATAATAATAATAATAATAATAATAATAATAATAATAATAATAATAATAATAATAATAATAATAATAATAATAATAATAATAATAATAATAATAATAATAATAATAATAATAATAATAATAATAATAATAATAATAATAATAATAATAATAATAATAATAATAATAATAATAATAATAATAATAATAATAATAATAATAATAATAATAATAATAATAATAATAATAATAATAATAATAATAATAATAATAATAATAATAATAATAATAATAATAATAATAATAATAATAATAATAATAATAATAATAATAATAATAATAATAATAATAATAATAATAATAATAATAATAATAATAATAATAATAATAATAATAATAATAATAATAATAATAATAATAATAATAATAATAATAATAATAATAATAATAATAATAATAATAATAATAATAATAATAATAATAATAATAATAATAATAATAATAATAATAATAATAATAATAATAATAATAATAATAATAATAATAATAATAATAATAATAATAATAATAATAATAATAATAATAATAATAATAATAATAATAATAATAATAATAATAATAATAATAATAATAATAATAATAATAATAATAATAATAATAATAATAATAATAATAATAATAATAATAATAATAATAATAATAATAATAATAATAATAATAATAATAATAATAATAATAATAATAATAATAATAATAATAATAATAATAATAATAATAATAATAATAATAATAATAATAATAATAATAATAATAATAATAATAATAATAATAATAATATTCCTAAAGTGGCGCTGGGAAACAGTAACAAAGCCTACACAGAACACGAGGCTAATGGCCGTAGTAGTCGACGCCGATGACACCAATTAAAAAAAAAAAAAAAAAAAAATAATAATAATAATAATAATAATAATAATAATAATAATAATAATAATAATAATAATAATAATAATAATAATAATAATAATAATAATAATAATAATAATAATAATAATAATAATAATAATAATAATAATAATAATAATAATAATAATAATAATAATAATAATAATAATAATAATAATAATAATAATAATAATAATAATAATAATAATAATAATAATAATAATAATAATAATAATAATAATAATAATAATAATAATAATAATAATAATAATAATAATAATAATAATAATAATAATAATAATAATAATAATAATAATAATAATAATAATAATAATAATAATAATAATAATAATAATAATAATAATAATAATAATAATAATAATAATAATAATAATAATAATAATAATAATAATAATAATAATAATAATAATAATAATAATAATAATAATAATAATAATAATAATAATAATAATAATATTAATAATAATAATAATAATAATAATAATAATAATAATAATAATAATAACGTTTATTCAGTAAGCCAATGGTATAAAACATAACAGCAGTATAATGTAGCGGATATCAAGAATATAATAATAATAATAATAATAATAATGAAAAAGGAAAATGAATAATACAATAGAAACCTACCAAAATATGAACTTACTGAAAAGGACATATTCATCGTCAATCATACAAGATGAAAGAAGATGGTTTTCAATATATCTTGATGTAAAAAGCACAAAAAAAAAAGAATTATAACATTAATTAAATAATAATAACTAATACCAATATCTAATTATAGTACCAATCTAACAATAATAATAATACTACAATAATTATTAATTGATGCGAAGCATCAATGAAAATATTTTTGATAAATCTTAAATTTCAAATGATACTTCCATGTCACCATTTAATATAACATTTTATTTTACGCTTTAATGCACTTACAGATAAGTTTTTAAGTTCAGGGGGGAGAGAATTGATTGTTTTATAAAATATGTAAGTAAAAAAGCTTTCAAACATCTTAGTCTTGTGTTGCGGGATTGATACAAAATGTCTTCTACGGATATTAAGATTATGAACATCGCTTCTGAACCTTATCTTGTTATGTAAATATGACGGCGTTTTAAATAGTAAAATTTTTTGAAATAGGCAGCAGGAATGCAAGAGGCTTGGTTGCGAGGGGATGTCCACAGGGAGGAGTGCTATCACCTCTACTGTGGAATATGGTCCTCGACACCCTCCTCAGCCGCCTCAATATTGACAGTCACTACACAATAGCATATGCAGATGACCTGGTCATTCTGCAAACATGGAATTTTGAGAGTATACTCTGCAAAAGAATGCAAGTAGCTCTAAAAATTATAGAAAAGTGGTGCAAGGACCATTCACTGTCTATCAATTCTTAGAAGACAGAAATTGTGTTCTTCACAAGGAAAAGGTTGAAAATGGAATTAAAACCTCTAGAACTCCTAAACACAAAACTAAACTTTGCAACAGGTGAAGTACCTAGGTCTCACTTTTGATAGCAAGTTAACATGGAACTCGCATTTAGAAAACAGAGTTAAAAGAGCATACATTGCTTATGAACAATGCCACCGAACCGTGGGGCGCACCTGGGGTTTTTCCCCCAGAGTCGTTGCATAGGGTACTTTCTCAACTCGTGCGTTCGCAACTCGGGCGTAATATAAAACTACCTGAATTCGTCGCATCTCGGGCGCCCTCCAAAATTGTGCACCTGTGAGTTCGCAACTCGGGCGTCGACGGGATATGAAATTTGACCATAGTTTATGTACCCTGATTCTGATTACAATCTGATGTGTAGAATAAAAAATATAGAGCATGATATTGGGATCATTTTCAAATTATTGGCGATTTCTAAAATATTTCCGAAAATAATTTGGTCACTAAGGGTATTATAAGTGAAAATGAGAAAAATTCGAATTTTGCACTTTACCTCAAATTTCCCGAATTCGGTCTATTTTAGAGAAATGTATGGAACAAAAATTATAGAGAATTACATTGTAAGCAACTTTTATTTGAAGAATTTTCTTTAAAATTCGAATTTTGCACTTTTTGTCAAAATTCTCGAATACGGACCATTTTAAGGAAATCATGAATATGATAAAATAATATATAAATATTACGAAACGCCTCAGAAACATTTCTAAAACATTCCTAAATTGTAAAAATATCCTGTAAATGTAATATTTCATATATTTTATAAATAATAATTTGAAACCTATCAGAAATATAACATACTGATATTTCAGAAATGTATCAAACAACAGACGCAAACTTCCAATTATTTAGAATATATGGTTTTCTCTAATATAAAATTATAGTACTTAAAATAAAATGACTACAACATAACCCATCTTCTTTCTCTTCTTACAAATGAGAAAATTTTCAAATCTTGGCCATTTACAACATAACAAACATAAACCAACTTAATATTTCAAGTATAATCAATGAAAATGTTTAAAAATATGATTGCAATAAAGTAGAATAATTAATATTTTTAGGTAAAATATAAACAAAACGTCAAAGTGTTTCGATACAATAACGTTTTTATTACGAGTTTTATGTAATTTAAAGAAACGTTAATATTAAACGTGTATGTATCTTAATATCCAACTTTCGGTTGTACCACAATTACATAATAACATTTAAAAAGAATATTAAAATAAACTAGAATAATTAATATTAAATTAACGTAGATATTTGGTTTACATTATTAACCAAACGTTAAAAAGGTTGAAATACAATAATATTTTACATGTTATATATATTTAACAAAATGATTAACTTTTAGTTACATAACAACGTTTAAATATAATATTAAAATATAGTTAAATAATTAATATTCAAATAACGTATATATTTAGTTTAAAAAATAAACTAAACGTCTAAAACCTTATATGCACCCATTAGATATCAATTTTTATGAGTCGTATACGATTTGTCAAAAAAAATATTTTTGGCCAAGAGTAAAGTACATTCATTTTTGACAAACCTCGTATACGACTTATACAATTTGATATATGATGGTTGTATTTTAAGGTCTGAGATCACGCACAATTTTTTATAAGGACATTTTTTTCATAAAATTATTAATAAAAAAAAGTTTTCCATATACTGTCCTAGTATACGGCTCAAAAATGTGATGTATTTTAGGTTTTAGACCATCCACAACTCTTTATGCTAAATATTTTTTTTTTTTTGATAAAACTAATAAAAAAAAGTTTTCCATATGTAGCCAACTTACACAGACACCCTACATAAAAAATGAATTAAAATAAAAATTGAATAGCTAGCCGAGGTAGGTACACTATTATTTATCAATCTAATTATATAATAAATAAATTACACTTTTTTCAGTAAAAACTACAATTTCAAATGTCATAACAATGTAATGTAAAGATTATGTTCGCAGAGAAAGATAAATAAAAAATCTTGTTTTATGAAAGTTACATAATATTTAAAAACTGGCAAGCTCCTCCTGTACGGCACTCCGTATATAATTTTAAGTTTAAGCCGAAAGCACCTTCTCAGGTACCGATCCTTGAACGCCCGAGTTGCGAAGGGTATTTAATCTACCTGTAGCCTTCCGCCCGAAATGCGAAAAATTAAGGATTCCGCCCGAGTTGCGACGCACGAGATGCGCATAAATCTTGCATAGACTTACACGGCTATCATGCTATGCTAACATACGGTGCAGTTGTCTGAGTACCGAAAACCCAAAAATTAACATCTATCCGAAAACTAGAACACATTCAAAAACAGTGTGTTCCAACATAACAGGAGCCATGAGAACAACACCGTCCAAAACGATGGAAGTTATTCTTAGTCTCACTTCCCTTGATATTTGCATCAAGGTTGCTCTAACGACAGTGACACGCCTCCGCACGATTGGAATAGAACCTGATGTAGGATCTGATAAGGCGAGACGTCACTTTTGGCAAGAGGCGCTTGATACGCTCCCACTGCTTCAAGCGAACATGGACATCATCTCACCGAGATATATCTTCCATAAGCCATATAAAGTTATAATAGAACAAATAGAAGAGCCAGAAGTGGCAGGTACGACTCATATCTACACCGACGGTCCTAAAACAAAACAATGCTCAGAATGTGGAATATACTCCAGATTCTTAAACCTAAACATTAAATGGGCTGTATTTCAAACAGAGCTAACGGGGATTCTTATCGCAGCAAAAGAAATAAGCAGAAAAATTATCACTGGAAGGAACATGCTCATCTCAACAGATAGCAGACAAGCACTACTCACCCTGAACAGACCACAAATTTATTCAGGGTTAATACTAGAATGTCACGAAATTACTGGCTCACGAGCTAGGAGGTGTCTATCATCTTAGGAGGATGCACAATGGGCCTAATGAGGCCTAAGTGCCCATGGGGGTAACCTACACTCCACACGTTACATATACAGAGATGGGATTCGACCACCGTGATTTTACCAACGTACCTAGAGATGAAACCAACGACGAAAAATTAGTAGAATATTTTTTTTTTCAAAAATCGAATTGCAAACATTCACGGTGTCATCCACATAGTTGATAAATTATTATGAGATAGTATGGGAGAGTATTGTGTTACAAGGATTATTTATGATAATATTTCGGTACTGACTAAACATATGACTCGAAAGCGCATAAAAGGCTTTTAAAATTACATTATGGAAGTGTTTTTGCATTCTTAGTTACAGTTATTATCAGTTTAATTTATGTGTTCTCGTAGCAACTTATGATAAACAAATACCGGTATGCTACTAATTCGATCGAATTTCGCAACATTTCGTAACATGGCATAAAGCAAACAGTATTTGATTGTCATTTGAATATTAGTTATTTTTAAATACAGTTTTATTTCTAATTATAAAAATATAATGATACGAGTAAATGACACGCGTTCATTTTTATAATTTTAAATAAGAGTTAAACCTATTTTGCTTGTATGCTCTTTCTGTTTGAAGTACCTATTTAAAGAGTTTTGATTTTGTGTGTTTCCATTTTTAGATGTTTTTAAAGGGTTTAAATAAAAGTGCGGCAATTTCTTCAGCAATTTTATTAGGAAAATAAAACTTATGAAATATTTATTTGTGCTGTGGATACTTGTAACAGTTATAGCAAAATTACGAAGGAGACGGATATTAAATAGGTATTTTCGATTTCCAAAAAATAATGATCTGGCTACGCAGTCGATTGTAGCATATCGCCGAGAAGGATCAATAAACTTTAAAAATTCTAAGTGTAGGCGCTTCTATTTGAATAATGAAAAATTTTATTCACATTTATTAATATTCAGTATCAGTGGTCATGTAAAATGCTGATTCGGTTGCATAAACGTAAATTTCATGTTTTTTAAAAAATTGGTGAAAATAATCAAAATAATGTGAAAAAATTGCTTGGTTACAAGTAAAATGAGTTACAAAAAACATCAAAGCAAGATTTACTTCGTTCCAGGTTATAAAACAGGATATAAATCAGATGTAAAGCTAAAGAAAACACGAGGAGAAATCATTGCAAAGTATTTTTAAAGCTTCTCGGGCAAGTAAAACAATTCATTTATTTTCAAATATAATATTTATTGTAAACTAGTCAAAATTTGTATTTTACATTGCATAGTTTATTTTATTACAAATTTCTATAACATAAAATTTTACAGTCATAAGTCCTCAATTAAAAACAACAATAATTACACATTACATTTAAGTTACAATACAGACATCTGTCATGTGTCTACCTCCTCTCTTCCACTTCTCCAACCCCTTAATTTAAAATAGGGAATGTACCATGTACGGCACATCACTGAAAAGGTAATTTTATGGGGAATTCATAAATATGAGTATTTATTGCGATACTTTTAATTTTAACGCCCTTAATCGGGATATAAAAACTTCCGAATTATAAAATGTGACACCTTATTTGAAATTAAATTTATATAGTTATTGAATGCACCACATAACATTATCATGTCCATATTGCACTTGCAACAAATAAAGTTAGCAAATATGTTTAAAAATAATGCATGACTAATTTTCAAGTGCAATATGGAGGATATTTATATAAATGTTACGTGGTGCATTGAATTAGTAATTAAATTTGCTTTCAAATGAAGTGTCACGTCACTTTATAATACGTTAGTTTTTTTATCTCGTTAGAGGGCGGTAAAATTAAAAATATTGTACTAAACAGTCATATTTCTGAATTCCCCATAAAATTGCTTTTTTAATGACCCATGGTAGTATCACACTTTATACTATGTAATAGTTTTTATCTGGCTAGAGGACGCTAAAATTTAAGTAACACAATGTACTTTCATATTTTTGAATCCCCCATAAAATTTCCTCATCAATGATGTGCCATACGTGGTACATTACCTATTTAAAGTTAAGGGGTCGGAGAAGTGCAAGGGAGGGGGTGGACACATGACAGATGGCTGTATTGTGAAAATATGTCTAATTTGGAATAAAAATCGACCTGTTTTAGCATTTTCTTAAAATCCGATGATTATTGCCAAAATACAGGATTAAACTGTTTTGAGTGGCCCACTCTGTATATCAAAAATAGCTAGATTTATCGAATTAATTTATAAAACAAAATAATAATAATAATGTTTATTCACGAAAATATACATATAAGTAATATAAACATAAATCATTTGTAAATAAACAATGGAATCACAGAAGCTGTATCAACTACAGCTTGTATGTGATATATCCGTTTCCTAAAATCTAAAACGATAGCTAAAACTATAAACAATTTTTTTTCTTCTTACAAGCAAACTTATTTGTATCCTAAATTAAAATAAACAAAATTCTAATACATATTTTCAAATCCGGTGGGTAATTATGTGTCACTTTCGGGTAAATGTCAATTTTGGGTGAATGTCAGTAAAAGGTAAATATAATAAATTTATTTTAAGTACTAGGTTCATTGTTTTTAAAACGTGTTTGTACTACAATTGATTAACAATCTTATGAAATATTTCTCTGTCACAATTTGATATCCACTTTTTTGTTTTTTGTTTAAATAAATTATAATTATAAATATTTTTTATTTCCTCAGGTACCAAATTGAGAACTTTTGGTCCCAAATAATTGCAGTGTTTCTGTCCAATAGTTTTTAAACACCTTGGAGCTACAACAGTGTTATCTTTGCATCGTGTGTTATAAGGGTGATCTAAAAGCGTAACTGTGATTTTTCGTTTATGAATATTTAACAGCATTTGTAGGCAGTATAGCTGTCCGATGTCAAATACTGCGATTTCTGTATTTAAGTTATTGCTAGAATAAGTTTGGTCTTTCCCTAGTATAATTTTTAAGATTTTATTTTGAACGATATTAAGACAATTAATATAGGTATTACCAACACCTCCCCAGCCAATAATTCCATATAATAATTGGGATTGTATTAATCCAAAATATATAATTTTTATGTCAGGGATTTCTAAATATTCTTTTAAAGATCTAAAATGAGACAGAAAACCACGTAGCCTTTTAGTTAAATTTGACATATGTAAATCCCATCTTAAATGTCGGTCTAATGTTACTCCTAAATATTTTATCGAGCTGGCTTCCGGAATTTGAACATTCTGGTTGATTATTAATGACCCTAAATTGGGTAATTTATGGCTGTAAGAGGTAAAGGGTAAGTATTTTGTTTTTTCCACATTAAGTGTTAATTTATTATATTTAAACCATTTTAAAGTATTGGTAAAATCAGATTCTGCTTTTAATTTTAAGTTCTCCCAAGTTTCATCACTATATAAAATTACAGTATCATCTGCGAAGCTTAGTATAGTTCCTTGAGAATTTTGGAGCAGTAAGTTGTTTATATATATATATCGTAAATAATACAGGCGCTAGTACTGTACCCTGAGGAACCCCGTAAGTAATTTTTTGTTCACTACTGACTATACCATCTAAGTTTACAGTTTGTTTTCTCTCACACAGGTAGCTTTTCAACAGATCATATGCTTTTCCTCGAATCCCAATATTTTCCAATTTTTCAAGCAGTTTAATGTGGCATACCGTGTCAAAGGCTTTTGAAAGATCGACAAAAATACCTAAAGAGGGTTTATTTGAGTCTATTGACTTATAGATATAGGATGTAAGTTTATAAATTGCGTCTTCTGTCGATCTTCCATCTCTAAAACCATACTGATGTTCCGATAATATTTTATATTTTTCTGTGAATTTATTTAGTCTAATTTTTATGATTTTTTCTATTATTTTTGTTACATTTGATAATAAGGACACTGGTCGATAATTTATTATTTTAAGTTTATTTCCACTTTTATATAATGGTTTCATAGAACTAATTTTGAAAATATTTGGAAAGTTTCCTGTATCGAAACAACAATTAATTATATGTGTTAGTGGAGGTGCAATTAAGTCTGAAATATTTTTTAATGTTTCTGAATTTATATTATCATTTCCTGGAGCTTTTTTTAGTTTTAGTTGTTCAATCATTTTTATAACTTCCCCCTCGTAAGTAGGATATAAAAATATACTGTTTTCGAGTTTTCCTTTATTATCTGTAAAATCTATAGGATTTTCTATTTGACTGGCAAGTTTTTCTCCAATTTCGCTGTAATGTTTATTAAATTCGTTTGCCATATCATATTTATTTGTTGTAATTTCACCATTTTGTAACTCAATTTTTTTTAATTTCGTTTTTAGGTTTGGATTTGTTGCATACCTCATTTACATACTTCCATAATGCTGTAGATTTATTATTGATTTTTTTAATTTCATTTTGAATATACAATTTTTTAGACTTTTTTATAAGTTTATTTAGTTTATTTTTGTAAGTTATATAAATTTCTTTTAATTGTATATCATTTGGGTTTTTAATTAAAGTTTTATACATTTTATTTTTTTCGTTTATTGACGTTAATAATTCTTTATTTATCCATTTTTTCTTAGCAAATTTTTCTTTTTTTATTTTTATTTTCGTTGTGTTTTTATTTATTAATTCTTTTAATTTGTTAACAAAAATTTCGGAAATATAATTTACTTCATTATGCTGGTATATATTTGACCATATTTCATTTTTTAAGTCTGCTCTTTAACTATCATATTTAATATACTTTTTATGATACACCTCTTTTGTTTTAATATCACCCTTATAACCTACGTTTAGTGAAAGTGCAATAGGTCTATGATCTGTTATTTGTTCATAAAAAATAAATGATTTTATATTGTTATGTTGCTTTGGATTTGTTTTTACAAATATGTGATCAATACACGTCAAACTATCTGGCCTTGTTACGTCATTTATATACAATACAAAACCAAAGTATTCTAAGTTGCTTTTATATTCTTCTATATATTTATTATCTGACAATAAGTCAATGTTTATATCACCTGTAATTATATGTATATGACTTGGATCAGTGTTTTGCAAATAATTAAAGAAATTTTCATTAAAAGTATCAATACATGAATTCGGAGAGTGGTACAATGGGGTTAGTGTTATGTTTTTATTGTTTATTAATAATTTAAGTTGAATCACGATTAATTCTCCTATATTAATAATATTTTTTTTTTTCATATTGTATATTGTCTTTAACAAAGATAATGACTCCATCGTTTCTGCTATAGTTTTATTCGTTATAAATAATGTTATAATCTTTTAATCCAAAGATGTTCGCATCAGTGACTTGAAAAGTTTCAGTCATTACAATTACTTCAAAACTAATCTCTACTTGGCTTAAATAAATATATAACTCGTCTATATTTTTAGCTATACTTCTAATATTAGTGTGAAACAATTTGAAGTCTCTATCTACTCCTAAATATGTTTTAAAATGTAACGTATTTTTAACAGCTTGGGCATTAATAGATTCATTATTGTAAAATTGTATAAAAGGGTCCATATTACCTATTTCTATACAAATCTATTATTTTTTTTTTTAATAACAAAATATATTTAAAATCTGTTTAAACTTCCACAATAGTTAATTAAAAAAAGAAAATAATAAAAGATAATAAAATATTTGTAGTAGCTCATGTTAAAGTAATTAATAAAATTCTTCTATTTTTATTCAACTATTTTAAAATTCTTAATTAAGGTAAAAACACAAAACATTATCGATAAAATTATTTGTTAAGAAAATCAGAGATAATTTCAAATGTCCAGTTCGTTTTATCTAATCTACAATTTATACGAGGGCTATTTAATTTGTTGATATCTAGTAGTTGGCCGATTTCCAGTTACTTAATTTTTCCTGGGTGTTGCTGTTGAAGATAGTTTCTTTGTCCGTTCAGATATCAGTTTGTCTCCTTTTTTAGTTTTATTCTCCTGAGATAATTCGTTCTGCAATTTGTTATCTATTTGATTATTTGCTGTTAGTTCCTGATTTTGTATGTTATTTGGTTGAGTAAATAAATTGTCCTCCTCTAGAAATTGATTTGGCAGAGGAGTTGTAGGTTCACTAGAGGCTTTTCTTGTAATTTCAGGAGAGGGGTAATTTTTAAATTTTTCTAAGTGTTTTTTATTTCTAAGATCTTCTATAGTATATTCTGTCTCTTCTATTTTCAATATGTTCCCTTTAATAGTAGTTCTCTTTTTCTGTTGTTCTGCTTCTTTTAAGTATTCTATCAGTATCTTCCTATTTTGTCTGTCTTCTTCTATCAAATCTTCAGAAATAGATATATTAGTTCCTTTAAGATGTTTACAGTTCCTTAAGATTTCTTGTTTTTTAAGATAAGAAATGAAAGAAACCAATGTTGGTCGTGTAGTCTGTTGCTTTTTTCCTATTCTAAACAAATTGTTCAGTTCTATTTTATGAAGTTCCATTTTTAGTAATCCATTCACAAATTCCAAGATGGTTTCTGTGAGGTCTATTGGATTTTCGTTGTCTTCTGGAATACCATATATTATTATATTATTATGTTTCGATTTTCTTTCTATGAGTTATTTTTTCTTTCAGACTTAATTTCTCTTGTTCCAGTATTTGAACACGATTTTTCAAATCATTAATTTCTTGACACACTACAGTTTTTATAGTTTTTACTTCTTGTTCTACACTACTAATTTTATTTTCTAAGTTACTGTTGACTTGTTTTAATAGATTATAGATGTCGTCGATAGTCACTTTTGATGATTGCTTTGATTCATCACCCATTTTACTTTTGAAATGACCCTTGTATGTATGAAATTACTTTTTTAAATTCATTCATTAGAATATAATTTAGGGACAGGCTTTATAAAGAGTTTCATTAAATTACCTTATATATTGTTCAATGTTCACTTTTTATTTTTTCACTGTGACTAAATGATTGTCCACATTATTATCAACACATTGATATGTTTTTTAAAATTTTTCGTTTGCTGCTGACGTTTTAATAAGAACTTTTCTGGTCGAGTTTTGCACACGTCTACCACGAGACACGAGACTTGCTGTTTATAAATGCAATTTTTACAAGATGCGCTACATTATAAAGATCCTCCCATCGAAAAAAGTTATTGAGCTCAGCGCCATCTACCTATTAAATTACTTACCCTAAGTCCCAAAACAACCTAATGTGTAAAGTAAAGTTATGTGCAGCGATTTGTAAACTATAGCTAAATATCTTTAACTTATTTTAAAAGTGTTGTTTGGCAACAATGTAATATTTTCAAAAAATAGGTTGAATACAGTATTACCAAACCATCCTAAAAATAAAATAAAATATAGGGTGTTCTATTTAAAAACCATACATCTTTATTTGCCAGGCATAAACGCAACACCCTGTACATCCAAAAATATTTTTTAAACACGTATTTTTCAAATCCAAGTTTTATTTGGAACTTTTTGCGTATCTATAACACAAATTTAAATATTGAAGAATTACACACTAATGGGACACACTGTATATTAAATCTTAGAGATACACATATTTTAGTGGTATTTACTTTCCCAAAAATAAATTCATAAGTACAAGATTTTTAATTAATCCTTAAAAAAACTAATTTAATGTTGGGGTTCTCTCTATAAAACACCCTGTATAAAAAAATGTGTACTCTGCAATATTTTGTCGCCAAAATACAATGTTAAATACTTTTTAAAAATGTTTCCCTAACGCCACAGTAGAATTAAATTTTGCAGAGATTTTTATTTATTATAAAGCCTGCTATATTAACAAAATAAACAAATAATTTGAGGTATTATTAGGTGTTTTGTTAATTTAACTAATATTAATACCAATAAATATTGGATAAATCACGTATTTATTTGAAGAAAATAAGCGCCCAGTTTTGTCAGCTTACAAAATCACCGGAAGAAGCCTATTATAACTAGACAGGGAAGTCATATTTTGAACATATCAGATTTTTAAGTAAACTTACATGTATTCTTTTATTGTTTTCTTTATTAATTATTGTAATATATAACGCTGTTTGATATTTATAGTATATTATCTATTTTAGTGTTCATTATTACAACAAAAATACATAACCAACTTACTTTTGGCAATGAACATGCATAATGACACGTGATACCGATGGCTTCTGAAGTCATATACCATTCATGATTCACCGGTATAGAAGAATAATTGTACGTGAACAGGGATGTAGAATTTAACAATTTTGTGTTACATATCAGAAGAAGTGACAAACGAATTCTTCGTAATTTTTGATATACTTTAAATACTTTTCACTTAATTCTTGACTATATGTATTTATACAAATATTGTCTAAGACATTTCTATTGATGCAAATGGGAAGACTCCAGGGACTATCATCAGGTATTGGGTCCTTACAAGAATTAACCATGAAGAGCTTCTTATTCCAAATTTCCTTAATGTAAAGATTTTTCTTAGCCCTAATTTCCGTAATGTTGTATAGGTTTAAAATCCTATAAATCTCGAACAGGCAAGGGCAAAACCATGGATTGTGACTTAGACCAATTTCCTGTAAAGTCGGTGTTCTAGTAAAAAATGTGGATGGTAGATACATCAGTCGATTTCTATTTAAATAAATCGATCGCAAATATTTCATTCCGGTCGTAGGAAATATATCCAAATCAAGTGATTTCAATTGATTACGTTCTAAATACAGGGAATATAAATGCTTAGTTTGGTCAAAACTATTTTTTTCTATTATTGATATACTGTTGTTAGCCAAATTTAGATAATCCAAATTAGTCAATTTATTCAGCATATCTTTCGTCACAACAGTTAACAAGTTGTTATTAAGATAAAGTTTTTTTAAGTTTGGCACGTCGTAAAAAGCATCATTTTGTATAGAACATAAGTTGGAATTTTGTAGATTGATAATGTACAGTTGTGGGACATTTCGGAAAATACCTTTTCTTAAAAATGGAATATCGGTGTATGATATTACTACCTCTTGCAGTTTGGTTAAATTGAAAAAGGCTGATTCTTCAATATCTCCTATTTTATTATTTTTTATATATACATGTTCCAAATATGGTATATCTTTAAAAGTTTCAGAATATATTATTCCAATTCGACTATTTGATATGTCAATATCTGTTAATTTTTTCATGTTTCTAAAAGCAGTTATTTCAAGAGGTTCCTTGGTGTAAACTATCATTAATCTCATACAGTTTTCATAACTTTCGTTTAAAATTTCTCGAGAAATTTTTTTAATATCCTCACAATATAATTCATCGGCATTATTTCTTATACATTCAGCCTCTATATATTCTAAAATCACTAAGACTAAACAAGACACCAAAACAAATCGAATCACAAACATTTTGTTAAACATTTATTATTTAACAAAAAAATTATTTGATCGGGACAACTGGTTGATTACTACTAGCGAAAATGATGCCTGAAAGTATTTTATAATGATAAACTGCACAATAATTGATAAACATTTGTTTCGGAATTACCCAATAGTTATCAATTTGTTACAAACAAAGCGAAATGATGTTATTTTTGTTGAAAAGGTCAAAAGATTATCAGTTTATGTTTAATATCATCTCAGAGTAGTACAGAGAAGACAGCAAACAATTTTTTTGTCGCCTTGATATTGCATGAAAGATTCTAATTAGAGAGAAATAGATTAATATCTCTATCTCTATATATATTTTCCCAGTTATTTTTAAGTTTTTACTTAAATTCGTTCAAATATGGTGGTGTTAAAAGTGACTTTGATTTGTAGGGTTTATTTGATACTAGGAAAAGACTTGTGTTTTATGTGATTTGTAATATAAAAGAGGAAGTGAGGTTACGTTTCACTCGTTAATGTTATTTCTTACCAAAGAACATGGGCGTCGTTTTATAGTCCAGTAATTGAAGGGACCAACCCGTCATTAAGTCGGTCCAGATTTCCGTTGTGGCTCAACTCTTAGGTCTCGGCGGTCGCTTCCATGGTCGAAAACTTTTACCAACTCTGCTGCGTCGGAAAGGGCTCAAAATGGACCCTAAAACTGGTTTCCCGCCAATATCTTCCACAATATGCAAATTAGAGAATTTTTGTTTAGATAAAACAGAAAGATCTTATTATTATCTACAAAAATGGTCCCTATCATTTTTGTAGGGAATTCGACAGGTTTCGTTCAGCCCCTGCTTTATCTCTATAGCAATGCTGATTAGCTTGTAAACGGGTGGACAAATTGTTTCAGAACTCGGTCAAAAATTGATATTTTTCGATGATTCAAAGTAGTAATTACAATAGTAATTACAATGGGAAAACCCATAGGTATCGATCCATGTGCCTTGAAGCCCGTTATTTCCTGTCAAGAACATTGAAAAAGGGGTCAAAGTTGCGTTTTCCCACTATTTTGGACCACTTTATAGTAATTCATTCATATTTTTTTCTTTTAATAGTTTTTTATCCCATTTTTGTTTTAAATGGGATCTTGAGATGTCTCGAATGATCTCAGAAATTTTTTTTCAGTATCTTCCTGGCGTTTTAAAACAAAATTTATTTGTTTATTTGCATTTTTCATACGTTTTCGGAGTTCTAGAAATCTTTGAAACAAGCAGTAATTAAAAACTCATATTTCATTATATTGTTATTCAATACACACGATTTTAAAGCTTAGAGTGTCTACTTTTCGAATGTATTTTTTTTTTTAATAAAGTTGCTCCATTTTCCAGAAATCGGGAAAATTGATCACACCGGGGAAAACCAGACTTTTTTTTAAATACTTCTTGTTCCCCGCTGTTCATTTTTTGAACATTAATACCCAGACCGAAGTGAAGCTGATATTCTCACCTTTCCATTTCTATCAATTGATCCCCGTATGTGAGCTTGGTTCTTAACTGTTTGTTAGAATTATCTCCCCCATTCTTACGCTCTCCGCCTGAGATCCATGATATTCCATCATAACCTAACCACGTGTACCCACGCGCCACGCTCTCACCTTAATCGTCTGCTTTTGTTGGTATACAATCTCTGTTGTTTTTGGAGTCGTTATTGTCGGTATTATTGATAGTATTTTAGAAAAATATTGATAGTATTATCAATTAAGTTGTTAAAAAAGAGAATAAGTTTTTAAAGTGAAAAATTCGACGTAGTGGCAGAGGACATTGATGTACTAGCATTATTAACAGCCTTGACCCCAAGAGATCGGAAAATTAATTTTTTTAAAAGCTGCCAAAGAAAACAAGCCCGAACAGCTATTTTCTTCCGGGAGCCTTGATGATCAGCCTTTCATGAGAGATAATATTCTGTTTTTACATGCAATGACTGGGAGCGATACTACGTCTGCTTTTTTCAGAAAAGGAAAAATGTCAGTAGTGGAAAATTGGTCTAAATTGGCAGGAGAAGGTCAGTCCAGTGAACTCAAAACAGCCATTGAATGTTTTTAAAATCAGAGCCTTTCTCATGAGACTGTATTCAAAAACGGAGAAACTGTTTTGATGTCGATTTACAAATCTCCAAAAGAGGTGACAACTCTCCAGGCCCTCCGATACAAGACTTTCAACAACTTGGCCCAAAGCAAGACTGCGATAAAACTAGAATGCTTACCCCTTACCCAAGAAGCTGCTAGGCAGCACTTTTATAGGGTATATTTACAAGTGCAGAAATGCAGAAACGAACTGCCACCAGAGGAATGGGGATGGAAACGTGCAGAAGATGTACTGCTACCGGTGCAGACCACAAGGGATCCGGCCCCCCCGGAACTCTTGAAGATGATTTTTTGTCAGTGCAAGACAGGCTGCGAGAAGAATTGTTCATGTTTGAAAGCCGGACTGAAATGCTCGCCTGTCTGTGGTTCGTGTCAGTCGACACATTGTTTTAATTATAACAAAAATGAAGATATTTTCCCGGAAGAATTAGAGATGGATCGAGAAGTTGGCGAAAATTTTGCAAAAGACGCAGAAAATATAAAGAGTCGTCTCGGGTCAATATTCATCACACTCTAAAACTAGTAACCCACTATTAGGCAAAGCGCCGGGATTTGAGACTGCTACATGAAAAAAAATTGTTTTGCACATTTCTATTAAATTTTGCAACGCAAATTACATAGAACATTCGGCAATATAGATGAGATACCCCAAGCGCTACTTTACAGAAAAAATCCCGTAGAATGCGCCAATAATTGTCGAAAGATCGATTGGTGCCCGGATTTCCATTCATAGGCCGCATAATTTAGTGAGCAGAGGTATGCCGCTGGCGCTATCTACAATTGGTCTCCAAAGTCCAAAACATGAAAATCAATGTATTCTCAACTCCCTCGAGCGGAAATTTAGTGTGAAACTAACATTTCTATTTAGTGCAAAAATCCGGGCTTTTTCGAAGGCCGTTTTTGCAAAAAATATTCGTCTTGCGAAAAAAATGGTAGGGACCATTTTTGTAAATAATGATACGATCTTCATTTTTTTATCTAAACAAAAATTGTCTAATTTGTATATTTTGGCAGATATTAGTGGGAAACCATTTTTTTGGACTTTAGGGGCCATTTTGAGCCCTTTCCAACCCAGCAGTGTTGGTAAAAGTTTTCGCTCTTGAAAGCAACCGTCAAGACCTAAGAATTGAGCCACAAAGGAAATCTGGATCTACTTAATGACAGCTTTGCATATTTTAAGTTCTTCAGTTAGTGGACTATTAGGAGAAAAAAGGCAAATAAAATATGCATTTAAAAAAAATAAAATTACTATTATACGAATTAGAAGAAACTTATGGTTAAAGACACTTGAATGGACTGAAATGTTAGAAGTTAAACGAATATATTACATTTGTTTAAGGCACTTTATAGAGGACGGCTTTACTGTAACAAATATATTTATAAGTGTGTACGTTTCTAAATAATATCGAGCACTTTTAAAAATTGTATCTTTACTTTTTAGGAACTTTGTATTACACAAACAAAGTAGGAAAAAAAGAGTAGCGGTGAACTATGTCACCTAAAAAAAAATAGAAAGTGTGTTTAATAAATTTGGCGAACCAATAATATGTTTGAATGTTTTTAGTATAGTAATTTCTTCAGATAATAAATTATTTGATTATGGGCCTTCTTTAAGAGTATTAAATTTACCAACAAATAAAAGAAGTTATAGTTTAAACAAAAGTACCTCATACACTTTAATATTAGGTTCAAGGTATGCCTCTGAAATTCTTATCAACAAAATTTGAGTCACCATTAATTAAGAAGTAAATCAAACATTGGATTTGATCTAAGCTGATACATTAAATTGTATATGAATACCTATTTCAGAAAACCTAGATATTTTGGTAACTTTGCATTGAAGTTTCTAGAAAATTGGTCATTACGAAGACTTTTTTGTCGCCAACAGTACTGCTTCAAACTTAAGAAACAGAAATAAAACATTACAGACCCAATTAAGATGAGTGAAAAAGTATGTGAAATTTTAAAAAAATTATTAGTTTTTGTACGCATACTGTATATTTGTACATGGTCTAAAATATAAACTATCATCAGTAATATAAGAATATTTAATTACCTAATTTAAATAAAGTAACTAGTTATATTTTAAACGAAGTCATTAGAAAAGTAAATTAAATTCCTATATATTTTTTTAATATCTTGATATACTTCTACGTATGCTAAATAGGTAAATATATATTGGTTTGTTTTATTTTTATTAGGAATATTTTGTCATGTTTAAAATAAATGCTTTATCTATTTCTTTAGTTCTACCATTGTAAAGGTTTTCAACAGGTATAGATATTTTTTAGAATTCCAAATCCTTGCTGTAATTCTAAATATTTTAGAAGCAATAAAATATTTATTATATTTTTTGACATGACAATAATGTCATATTTTGTTTTCAGTTCAATAAAAACGTACCTATCTTTTAAAACATTAATTTGTACTTTTTTAATCTATTTGCAATCACTATTTTCACATTTAAGATAACCCAATGCAATCCGTTTACGTACGCTACTGCTGAAGATTCTAATATGAGCGAGAAAGCCTGCATTAGAAAAAGAACAATGATTTTATTAGAGCGACACCAACATTGTATAGATTTATACAGGGGTAGCCTACTGTCAATATATTATCTAAGAATATCATAATATAAATTTTGTAATTTTAACATGTCGTAAGAAGGGTCATTTTCTATATCAAGTTTGTTGGATTTAATAATAATATTAAATAAAACCTATGGCCCCGCTTACTTTGTGACGTCACGGTGTGCGTTGCGCAAATTAGGCTGATTTAAGTTATTTTATCATTGTTTCACTACGTTTCAGGGATCTATTATCGTGTGATATCTCTTTTTAGCTAAAGATTTTCAAGAATGCCTCTCACTCCCGTGGGCTCACTTATAAAAGCGCGCCAGAGCGCAGTGGCGTACCCAAAAATAGATATTAACACGTATAAAAACAATAAAATTATTAAAATTGAATTAATATTTTTATGTTATTATTTTATAATATGTTTTTATGAAATATAACTAGGTGTTCACTGCACAAATCAACCAATGGAGAAACCGCCCCTAAATAAAACCAAGTATTGAGACATTTGACATTTGGAAAAATTCATGTTTTTAAAAATGTAATATTCTGCCATCCTAAGAAAGACCCCCGTATCTCCAGAAAACATGATTTCGAGAAAAACGCGGTTTAACATTTTGTTTGGCCACAAAAAAATGCAAATATGGTTTTTTTTTCTTAGTAAAATGGTAGTTTATACTACCAGAAACATGTATACGGTAATATATATATATATATTTTTTAATTTTTGGAGTTACGGGGTTTTTTCATAGGACGGCATTATTCTCAATTAACAATTTTAAGACTCTTCAACATTTATTTGCGTTTTGAAAGTGCTCTAATTAGTTTAATAAAACGATAATATTTTTAAGTATCCATAAATAAATAACAGTTTAAAAAACTAAAAATCACGCTTTAATCGAAAAGCAAACTAAAAAGTAGAAATAATTTTTCCTACGGCTGCTTAGAATATACACAAAAACGCACTACCAACTTTCCTCGAAAAACGTCAAATTCAAACAGCGTGTGAAAACGTTTTCACAAGCTGTGTAAAAAGTAAAATAATACAAAACTAATGAATCGAGATGAAATCTAGCATGCGGCTATTGTCACTACTGACACTTTCCATTTAAATAAAGTAAAATTTATTGAAAATTTAAAAAAAAGCAGTGTTACACGATGAATTTAACTGCACTCCTCCAGAAATACTTGAAAGAGCCTCCCAAATTACGCAAAATCTTCTACCATTAATTTCAAAAGAAAGATATGAAAGTTGTTATGGAAGAATGAACGAAAGCTAAAATCGTTATCAGAGAATGTTCTGCTTGTTTATTTTGAAGAATTAGCGCAAAAATATAAATCCTCAACAATGTGGTCGCAATATTCTATGTTGAAAAACACTATAAACCTCAAATACAGTATTGATATTTCAAAATATTATAAGTTACTAGCTTATCTGAAGAGTCAAGCAGAAAATTATGTGCCAAAGAAATCAAGAATTCTAACATCCCAAGATTTTCATAAATTTCTGAATACGGCTCCAGATAACATGTATTTATTAACTAAGGTAAGTTTTAGATTTATTAAAAGTATAAAAATATCTAATCATGTTTTTTATTGTTAGACCGTAGTTGCTGTTGGCTTAGCCGGAGCTTGTAGGCGAGAGGAATTGTGCCAGATGAAAATCGAAGATGTGCAAGATCTAAAGTCCGCTTTCTTAGTTAAAATCAGACATACTAAAAATAAGATACCTCGATCTTTTACTATAACAGGAAGATTTTATAATATTTGCAGAGAATATGCTAGTCTACGGCCTCCTAATATTACAGAAAAGAGATTTTTCTTAAATTACAAAAATGGAAAATGCACGAAACAGGTAGTAGGAATTAATAAAATCGGAAGTATGGTTCAAATAAATAGCAACTTTTTTAAAACTACCAAACCCCCAGGAATATACTGGCCATTGTTTTCGTCGATCATCGGCTACAATGTTAGTTAATGCAGGTGGTAATTTGCTAACCCTCAAACGCCATGGAGGATAGCGTTCTAGCACTGTCGCTGAGGGATACATAGACGATTCCGTACAGAATAAAATTGAAATTTCCATAAAAATTGTCAGATAAGTAAATCCTTCTGATCATAATTTAGAAGAAAGCACATCAGATAACCAGCTACACAAAATACATTCATTTGATCCTCAGTATTCTGAGTCATCTTGTTCAAACGAAAAAAACATAACTATAACTGAAAATGTGTTGAAAGGGCAGGACTGTCCTACAATAAATTTTAAAAATTACAATTTCAAATAAAACAGCAGGGAAGACTATTAATAAGCGAATAAAAATTGTTTTTTTATTGTTGTTATTGTTCATTGTTGTTATTATTCATTGTTGTAAATATATGTATGTATAACTGTATGGTTACAAATAAATATAAATCAGTTCTGGTCGTTTGAAATAAGATTTGCTTTACTAACAATAATACCATTAAAAATATATGATAATAAAGTGGCAGCCGTAGGAAAAGTATAATGTGTAACTCGTGTGAAATAGCATTTTTCGCACTTTGTGACTTGTGGCACTCGCCTTTCAGGCTCGTGCCACAAACCGTCACATGCGTGTGAAAAGTGCTATTTTCAACACTTGTTGCACAATATACTATTAAAAAATTTAAATTAAGAATAGTGTAATTAACAAAACAATTTCTTTTATTGTAGAAAAGAGTGGGGTGCTTTTTAAGATATTTCATTCTATCATGTATTAGGATAGATACGCCTTACTCGTGGAAGTAGTGGGTTTAATGATTATCTAGACGGGGAGAGAGGAAAGGTACACAAACGGAAAACTTGGCAGTGCCGTACCGTATGTTAATTACTATAAAATGCTAGATGAAAGCGGATGGACATGATTCGAAACATATGTCATGTTAGTGTTTGTTTAAAAATTTTAATTTTTAAAATAAAAGTGTGAAAATCTACCAAATTTGGTTTTACTCTTTCAAAATCAATTTTATAGGATTATTAATTTTGTACTTTAAACAATCTGTACACATTTTGAGTAAATATACCTACTATAAAGCTTGACTGATGAAGGAGAAAACAAAATAGAAAAATATTGTGAAGAACCCGTTTTATATGTGAAGCAAGAATATTATACATATTTCTGACTACATACCTTCCTTTATGAAATAAAATAAAGACCAATTATAGCATTTTATTTATCAACCAAAAATAGTTATACACAAATACGGAGATTAATGAACTTTATTATTTACAAAGTACTGTAGCAAAATTTTGCTGTGCACAAGTTAGAGGGAACAGAAGAAATAATGGCATTGTGTTTGTTCTCTATTTTAACAATTCTGACAATGCATGAAGTGGTGTGACTAATTTAAAATGGATAGCGTCGATTGACATTTTTTGATAATATATTTTTAAATACGTATAATAAGAATTCCGAATTTAAAATGGTTTTATTTGGATAGGTGGCTATTAAAAATTTAATTACAAACAAAAACCTACAATAAATAGGTACATTTTATTTAAAAATTAAGTTTTATAATAAATATAATTAAAAATAAGCTTCAAAATAACATTTTTCAGCATTTAGAATCTCAAACTTTTGGCGATATTTTTGTGTACGACTGTCGCGCGTGAACTACCTTAATAATTACAATATGTAAACATCTCACTCGAAATTGGTCGGTATTAGATACCATAAGTATTTAGTATATTTACCTGCAGTAAAATTGTTTACAATTCAAAACCCATTGGTTATATTGGTTATATGTACCCCGCACATATGATAATAATATCATTATGTTCATCCATAATCCAAGGGGGTTTATCGTTTTGAATATTTTGTCTTGAAATTGAATTCTGATATTTCGAAAAAAGAGTCACTTCCATGGTTTTAGGCAATATTTAACATTTTAACTGATAGTTGGAAACGTTGTAACCGTTTGCATTTAATATATAGGCTCCTTGTAAGCGCGAATAATAAACAACATTTTCATATCAATTTGCTTCTAAATGCCCAGTTAAACGAATACATGAAGAATTTCTTAGAACACTAAAGACTTACGTAAAAATTATTAAAAATTCCGATGCGATAGCTAATTGTACAAAAAAGGCTTACCACGACACTTTTGTCAAAAATAAGGGTAGATTAGATATTAGATTTAAAAGGAGTTTGACATTATTTGTCCGTGTCCACCGTGACCTTTTCAGATTTATTGTGGGACTCCATTTGTTTTAGAGTATGTCATCTAAGCTTTGACTTTTATATTACACTTACTTTCCTTGACAGTGGCATCCACATGCATGTAGTTACAGATGTCTGGCTTTTCTTCATCTAGTATTAGAAACCTCAATCTAGTTAGGCTTTCACATTATTGCAGGACGTGGATTTATGTTTCCTTTTCTTATTCACAGAATCCGAATAAATTTAAAAAAGAATAAATTACAAAATATCTAAATTTAAAAATAATTTAATTTTGTAAAAGAAAGAAATTACTTTTTAAAAGATACCTTGGGAGATTCTACTTCTAGTACACAGCAACTACGGTTGCCTATTACATTGTTCTTACTTCTTTTTTGCAAAAAAAGTAAAATGTATTCGTGTATTTGATACGCCAAAATTACAAAATATCGCCCTAAAGTGGTCGAATTATCTGCAGCTTCCGCTAGTATCGCTTTTGCTTCCCCTACCATAACTTCGCACTGAGCGAATACAATCATCATACGTTTCAACATATACATTTTCTATACTACTTAACTCAACGAAGTATGTAATAAAAAAATTATAAGTTTTTAATAATGGGTTTAGTACAATCAAAAAAGTTTACTTTGTGTTTATTAAACTACAACTGGGAGACAACAGTTCTAAACTGTCTTCTCACTTTCAAATGTTTTTGTGATTCTTGCCCTTTCCGGAATAGCCGATTTAGTTTTGAAACAAACTATCTAATTATTAATACTCAAAGTTTCAAAGTTACCATTATGTATCAAATGAATTCTCGTGTTCCATTTTAACCGAACATACCTTGTTACAATTTCGATAGCGCTTCTTGGCTTTCCATTCAATAACAGTTTCTCCCACATTTGCATCAGTGCCGATAGTAAGTATCCGATTCCGAACTAGCTAAACAGAAAAAAAGCGCAAGGGTATAAAGTTTCGCGCCAGCGCATTGCTGCCTATCGATTTGCAGCTGTTCGTTTGCAGAGACCGCTCGCAGAGCCTTCTATGACCTCAGATCTTGGTCCGCAGTCGAGATTTTCGCTTTTCCGCGGGACGTATGGCACTTTTCCGGCCGGCCAGTAATCGGGTGTTCGAAAATTCACTGCCATGTCGCGATTTTTGAATGACGTCGCGTGTTTAGGTTAGGTTCGGACAGCATGGAATTTTAAATTAAACAGCAACTCTTCGATTGTTAGTTCTGTTACTGTTACTGAAGAAGATTTAGTGGATAAGGAATAGTTTCTGACTACCGATACAGTTTGTAAGTAGGGCAATAGTGGGTTTTGTTTAATTTGGAAGTAGACTTTTCTCGATTGGCGTGAGTAGCACATGCAGAATTGATATACTGACCTAGTTTGTTATATTTAGTTACAGTGAATTGAATTGTATGTAACTCTCTCCGGATAAATATTTTGTAGGGTTAGACATGGCACAGTTACCTAGTATGGGTAACTGTGCTTTGTGCGATTTTTCTGATATTTTGTTTTTGTATTTTATTAAGGATATTTAAAGATGCTTTTCTTAAATGGACAACTTTTGTGTTAAATCAACCCATATCCATAGAAACATGTGAGTTATATTTTTTTAATGTTACCTAATGAATATTGCTTATGAAGTCATATAATTTTTGACCATCAAACCCTAAAAAAGAACAGTATTATTCAAAATATTCTTTAATAATTCTTTTGGACATTTATAGAAGGTAGGGGAGACTGAGGAGACAATGGACACTTTTGATGTTAAAATTTTTGGAGAGCTTATTTTGGATGTTCAAACAACGAGTTACAGTTAATACAGATCCGTAGGCATTAGGGAACATTTCCAATGTAAATTGTAAGTTTACTGGAGTGAATTTTTTTTTGGCATTGATTTTTATACAATGGTGCATTTTGTCCAATGTGTACCCGATATTAGGAGAGAATGGACATGCCAAGGGAGACAATGGACATCATACAGTCTACAGCCTTTGGTATAAAACAAAAACTAAAATAAAGAACGTCATTCACAACCAACTGTTCCCTTATGTAACAAAAAAAAATTCTTCTACCCAAAATAATTAAATTAATTGTAGATTTGTACAAACCTACTGTAAACTGTATTCTGATAAATCTACATTAAAGTAGATCGTTCCATCAAATCTGGGCCTTTGATCTTTGATGGGTTTTGGAAGAATAAGTACCACATTTTTGAAAAAGACATTTGCTGGAGGTTCATCAGTAAATTTAAAACGGTTGGATGGAGATTTTCTCTTTAAAAATAACTTCGTAACCATCAAGAAAAATGTCATCCACCATCGCCACGTATTTTCTAGCAGAAGACTACCATAAACATTGACAATTATATAATCGCCTTTCGTTGCTTCTTTAACCGGTTTCTCTTCTTCCTCATCAAAAATTAAAATTTTCCACGAAAATAGAGTTGCATTTTTGTACTATAACCTTACTAAATACTTTCTAGGGTACCTCTATAAAAAATACCGTGAAAACATAGTAATTTATTTTCTGAATACACTTTAGCACATCAGCATATAAAATTATATAATACCAAAAAGGGATTTCACTAAGTAGCTTTTTATTAAATAATATTCTGGCGACACGCGTGCATAGAGCAATGGTTGGTGACTAAAGGAACGTGAAAAAGTATGGCATTCCCAATCTAAGGTAATTATGGCGCGATATTTGAAATGTCCATAGTCTCCCCGTGTCCATAGTCTCCTCAGTCTCCCCTACATGATAAGTCATTTCATTATATTCTAGAAGTAAAACATAAAAAGAAGCATGTAACTGACTGAACTTAAACTATGAGAGAGATACTCATTAACACCGGTTTTCTCACTATATCTTTCTACATTTTGAGGACTTGTATCTTCTGAACCAATTAGGATATCCCGATGCGGTTTGTACTAAAGACTAAAGGAGGATCATAAGTTTTATTAAGGTATACCTAAAATAAAATTGTAAGTTCCACTTAAAAAAACAACCAAAATGGTGCCATTTCCGAATTCTGCCACAAACTTCAGGTAAAGAAAAATTGATATCCGAACTCTGCCACGGATTACAGTTTTAGAGATTAGGTTCCTAAATCATTAGAGGGTCTCTCCGATCCGATTAAGATATTATCAATGTAGGTATCCAAGACATTGCTGATATTGTTTACTATTTGTGGTACTTACGTAGCTACATACATACATGAAAAAAAATATGAAATAATATAAAAAAACAACTTATTATGAAAATATTCGAATTTATTAAAACAAAAGTATAAAATTAGTATAAAAAACCACAAGAATACAAAATTGCAATACACAGTTAATTGAAAATTACAAATATAATCAAAGGTTTCCAAGTAAAAGGAAATTAGACATTGGGAAGATTTTTAAATGACATTATTTTAACAAACATAAACCGCGAAATAGATTTATTTTTCAATATTTTCTTGTATTGTGTTGACTTTCGTTTGGACATTTTTTTTAGTTTTTTTCTGACTATTGTTAGCTGACCGCATTTTTGAATAAGTCTCTACTTGGAAATCTAACAATACATGTGTAAAATACATTATATTGGGGTGTGCTTTATAAAAGGAGCTATTAAAATGCGAATGAAAACTTTCACATGCATTAGTAGTCCTCCTAAAAATCTGCACTATTTGCCCAAATATTTGGTTGGAATATTGATAAATTGTTGACATATGTTTGTTTTAAATAATTGCGGAATTTAATTACTCTTTTATCATTAGGTAGCAAATAGTGCAATTCTTCATTAAAAACATCTACAACTTCCTCAGAACTGAGGTACATTATACCAAAATGAAGTTTTAAATATCTTCCAATCACAGAGTTTTCCTCTTTATATTCCGGAACTAAATTATATTCTTGAATTTTCCGAAACCATGCAGAGATGAAATTTGTAACCCAAAAGAATAAGATCTTTCCCAAAATATTTATATAATGCGTTGTGAATGCTTAATTCAAAATCTACCACAATCTCTATTGGTTTAAAATTTAAACCAAAAGCTTTACACTTATTATTTAAAAGGAGGAATACATTGCAATATGTTTCACTTGATTTATCAGGTAATAAACAAAAAACAAACGGTACATAATAACCGTTTTTAAAACTATGAATCGTAAACATTTGGTAAAAGAAATTTGAACAAAATTTGAATGTTCCGTCGAACAAAATTTGAATGTTCCGTCCATCAAAATACACTCTGACTGACACAAAAATGTTAAATTTAAAAAACAGGAAAACAAAATAATTTTTTTTACCTTATCTGAGAGGCCATTAGAAATTATTCTTCGCGATTTGTATTCAGATGTAACTAAAGAACAGTGTTGGTTTTAAGGTAATATTGGCAAGATTTTTCTTCTTGTCGCATGCACATTTTTTTTATTTGATTGATATCTTCTAAGTTAATGTTCTCCGCAAAATTATTTGATTGCAACTCTCGAATTATTAATTTTGCTGGTTTCTCAGCTGGATCACAAGTTGATTTTCTTTTAACACTATTGCTCACTGCATTTTTTTCAAGATTCATTGCAACACCATGATTGTGTTCTGCTTTGACCTCTATTATTACGTCTTCATTGGAAACGTGGGAGTACACTCTAGCTGTACATTTAGCGTTACAGCATTTATATCGAATCTTTTTACATTTGCTAGTATTAGCTTTGGAAAACTTTTAATTATTTAACACAATTAATTTATTTCCTCTTTTACTAAACATGGTAGACGCACTGTTATTCATTTTAACTCAACTAAGGTAGATAATAAACTGTTTCATAAAACCTTTATTAGGAACAAGTAACCTATTTCCCCTTCTAAATATTTCCCCAAATATTAAAACCGAGCAGTCGTCAAAATATTCCAAGAATTCCATCAATTTTGTTGTTGAGAAAATATATTAATAATTACTTATTTAATTTTTGTACGTCTTCTGAAAGGTCTTTAGGTATGAAAAAATATTTAAATTCTTAATCCCTAATACGGATAAAACTTAATGCCCCTTAATGGTCATGGCAGAGTTCGGACTATTAACTAATCCCTAAGTTGTTAAAATTCAGGTAAAATTTTAATTTGTGGCAGAATTCGGATGCGCCCCATTATTTCATTATCAAATTTTATTTAAATATATAATAATACATTTTTAAAAAATCCCACTAATAATGTAATATATTGGTGTGTTTAGTTTTAAAATATTTTCAAAAATGGCTACGAAATTGGATCGAAAGGAAAGGTATGCATAGAGTTAAAAGAAATAATTGCTTAATTTTTTTTAATTAATTAGCTTAAAATTAAAATTAAAAGAACAATAACAAATTCTTAAATAACGAATAAAAAAAAATTAAATTAAAATATTGTGTATAATACTAAATGTTCAATATTTTGCCTTCTTTATGCACACATTTATTAAAACAGACCAATAAATTTTTAAAAGCTCTTAATAACATGTCAGGAGTTATTAAATTACCAATCGGCAATTTGGAATTAACTGTGATAAATTTCAAAAAAGGGACGAACAAAAAAAATTTTTTTTCCACAACAAATTTTGGAAGAAAAAGCGACAAATTATCCATATAAAAAAATGTTCATTTAAGCGCATTTTTGTGATTGGTAGAGCTAACTTTCTATCAAAATTACCATTTACGTGGGGTTTATTTCTGAAAGGGGATGAGCGATATTTTTTTACAACAAATTTACGACAAAAAAGCGACAAATTATCCATATAAAATACTGAAATTTTCCGTTATCTTCAATTGAAGCTACCTAAGCAACTTCGCAAGTTGCATCGAAGGGTTGTGCAGCAAACCACCTATATAAGAAGATTTGTGTTCGCCGAGTATCGGCTAACAGCGGCCGATATAAGAGAAGCACCTCTTGGCGACGTTGTCAACTACATTAAATCTGTAGGCTGGCTCACGAGCGAGGAGGTGCCTATCATCTTAGGAGGATGCAAAGTGGGCCTAATGAGGCATAAGTGCCGTGGGGTAACACATCTTCCACACGCTACATATACAGATACCACCTATATAAAACTGGCGCCCGAGGATTCTCCAAGAGTGCAGCACTTTCGTTGTGTGACAATAAATAAAAATTATTTGGAATTGTCCGGTTTGGCAAATTTATAGTGATTAGGTTTAGGATTTATTTAACCAGAATTTTACAATTTTCTCTAAAGGAAAGTGGTAAAATTTATTATACTTAGGGGTGAGTTTTCAGTAGCTTGTTTTGAAACTTTTTATGATGGATTTAAAATTAAACAAGGTGCCACCTGTTTTGACTATATTTAAAAATATACTTTTTCAAGGAAAACCAAAATAGGAAACAAAACTAAACTATGACAACTGTCAAGAAATGGTACGATAAGTTCAAATTAAAACAGATAAATTCAATATTAATAAGAATATCTGGTTTTAATGTAGATACAATTATTTTTATTAATTGTTTTATTCATAACTTTTAACGTTACGAATATAATTTTATGTTTTAATACACAATAGGTATAATAAATTTAAATAAATTGAACGGTCAATATACCTTGTTTTAAAATAGGTTTATGCCATATTGAACATTGAAAATTAAATTATTATTACAATAAATATTAATTATTATTGCCAATTTGACAAATTCCATTACAGTTATAAAAATGTAGTTTATGATAATAATTTTAAATGTGCTAAATAAAATAATAATAACTTTACAAATAACAGTACGTTTAAGGGGTGGGTCGGTCAGTGGTAGAATCTCTTCCTGTGGATCCAAGGGTCCCAGGTTCGAATCCCACCGATGGCCGGGATTTTTTTATTTAATTTAATTATTTAAAATTAATTTTGATGCCTTGGTAGGATTCCCCACTCGACCATTCACGGTTGGGTTCTAATTAACGGTGCTGTTCCTAAAGTGACGCTGGAAAACAGTAACAAAGCCTACACAGAACACGAGGTTTATGACCTTAGCAGTCGATGCCGATGACACCAAATTAAAAAAAAAAAACAGTGAGGGATTAAAAACAAGTTAATAATAAGAATACTTTTCATGTTTTTTGACAATTTCATTTACATTTGGTCGTAAAAATGATATTGCTACTCTCATTTCGTCTTCTAAATTTAACAATCTTGATCTTTTTTAGTTCTAAAAATCCGAATTCACACAAATAAGATGTGGAAAATTGTAATAATAATATTCAAAGCTTTTTTGGCTATCATTGGATAATCGCATCTAATGTTAATCCATAATGAATAAATTGATTCTTCTGATTATTAAAAAGCAAAATGAGTTCTTCACTTCATTCAAAGTTAAGTCAAATACAGAAGTATTTCTTTATATCTAGTTTTGGGAAATAATGAAAAACAATTATTTTATTAGTTTTATAACAGTCTTTTGGGACTGACTCAAACTTTTCTAAATTGCCTTCCTGAGCTTTATTCTTCCACAACGTTATTTGTTTTTGGAATCCAACCAGCTTGTCGGTTGAGTTGAAGATATTTTCATTAGGCCCCTGTATACTTGAATTTATGTTGTTAAAAATAACAAAAATATGTGATAAACAAGCCAGTTGAGTACACCATATTTTATCTTTCAACAAATAAACAAATTCATAATTTTTATCTTGTTCAAAAAACATTTTCATTTCGTCTTTTAATTCCAGCACATGAGATCAAACTTGTCCTCAAGACAACCACATTACTTCCGTATGCAGTAACAAAGATTCGTACTTGGCTTCCATAGCTTGGTATAATTTACTAAATAAGTGACTTTTTAATGGTCTTGATTTTATATAATTAACCATTTTAACACATTGTTCCAGAACTATTTTTAATTCTTATGGCAAATATTTTGTAACAATTGCTTCTCGATGCAAAAAACAATGAGTAATTAACATATCCCCATTCAGTTCTTTAACATGTGCTACAAATCCTTTGAGATATCCAGCCATAGCTGGAGCACTATCTGTACGAATGCGCCAATACATGACTTCAACGAAACTACGAACTAATTACATTAAAAATATGTTTGCCTGTTGTAAAATCAGGTAACTCTCGACAACATAAAATTTGATTAATTATATCATTTTCGTGAATAAATCTAACGAATGCAATAAATTGAGCTTTTCCTGTAATATCTGTTGTTTCGTCGATTTGTAAAGCAAAATTTAAATTTGCAAGAGTTTTTGCAGTATTTTACTCAATATTTTGCGACATATCTTTAATTCTGCGATGGATTGTGTCATTCGAAAGGGGTATTTTATATCAATATCTGCTGATCCACCAATCATTATTTTTACAATTTTGCGATAAGCTGGTAATATAATTTCTTCAGCCAAATTATGAGGTTTTAATTTAACAGCAATCAATTCAGCGTAAGAATCTACTTGAGCCTTTTCAGACACACCGATTTGTTTTTCAGAAACTTTTACTTGCTTGCATTTTAAAGATAAAGACTTTTGACAGTAGCTTTTATATTTTTTTTGAAAGGGAAGGATGATTAGTCACCTAGTGACGTTGTAGTTTGCTCGGAACAATAGCACTATTTGATAATTTACAACCACTCGGGAACAAGTTCGTCATTTTCCATTGTAGAGGTATATCCAAATTTCAAAAAATCATCATTGTATATCCGATGAACAACGTATTTTTTTGAGCAAGAAGTATTTTTACTTATATCGGGTGTGGGCTCATAAACTTGGTCGCTAATGTTATCATTATCACTATTATCATCGTTAAGCTTTCTTCCTTTTAACCATTTATCCATTTTGAGAAGTGCAGTAACTACTATGCAACGCGTTGGAAATCCCCATTGCCATTATTACTACTGTTTTGGTACGTACTAGTAAAAAGTGTAAGCCGTCTTGAGGCATAAAAATCAGTTTATGGTTCTAAGGTCAGAATTATAGTGAAGCAGCGAGCAGAGCGGTGAGCTAAGCTGTTTATGCAGTGAATAAATAGATCGACCGCGTATTAAACCGCACTGGTCACCGCTTCCGAAACAAACATGTTTGATTCGAGCTATACCGCTGCAGCAACCCTCTCTTCACCGCTATGTAAAACGCCTTACTATAAACGCATGCATTTATGTTGGTTTGAATAAAACGCTATGCTCGCCGCTTCATTATAATTACTAAGAAAGAACGCGTTGCAAAACTAATAATGAATATAATTTTTTTTATGGATTTAAATATCTATTCCTGTTAAAAGTAGTTTTCTTTTTAATTCATATTAATAATATTAACATTATTATATATTATAGGAATACTGATTTTCAAACGAAAACAATAGAGTAGAAAAATAATCGTGACTTTGACTTCAAACAAGTTTTATTGACTGTTCATATTACATCAAGTACACAAAATTGACAAAATTCATAAAGACCTACTGAAAACTAGTTTCTCCTTTGGAAGGGGTTTCTTCAGAATATTTGCTAGCTGAAATTTCGATTCTACGTAATTTAAAGTTAACTCTAACTATTAAACCTGTGACTAAGTGATGTTTCACAATAATATGCTTGCTTCTTTTGTAAAATGCGTAATTTATAGCCAGTTTTATTGCACTTTGATTATCAACATTTATTATTGTTGTTTCGTTTGCCAAAATTTTTAACTCTGTTAGCATCATACGGATCCATAAAATTTCCTTACTCGCATTCGGTTGTTGATAATGCGACAATAGATTGAAGTTGGGAAGACCAACTCACAGGTGCATTATTCAATAGAAAAATATATCCACCTCTACATTTACGGGTATTAATATCTCCTGCGTTATCAGAATCTGTATACCCCATAAGATTAATGCAAGCATTCTTATGTAAGCTTCTTTTATAGATTATTCCAACATTTTGCGTACCTTTTAAATATTTAAATACCTTCTTTACAGCTCCCCAATGCTCTTGATTATACCCGTTTAAGAACTGGCTTAGATAATTAACTATAAATGCAATATCGGGGCGTGTGTTCATTGCAATGTAAAGCAAGGTATCTGCAGCTTCTCTAAAAGGTATTTGCAATGCCGATTCGTGAATTAAATCAGTTTTCTTAAGGTGTAAGTTTGGTCCTGCTGGAATGCTTGAAGGACGACAGTCTGATATCTTAAATTTTTCCAGACTTTTCTTTATAAATTATCCTTAAGATATAGCTATCACACCTTCTTTTCGCTTTCGTACAATTTATAAACCTATAAAATTCTCAGCACTTCCAAAATTGTTTGCCAGTTGCACCAAAATTGACAGTCCCTTTTGTTAAAATCAATCCATTATCAACATAAAGTCATCTTTGATGTATCCAACATATACACATTGATCAGAATTTATTTCAACAAAGTTGTGATTTTTCAAAAATGTTGCAAATTTTCTGTTCCAATATCTTGGCGACTGTTTTAGCCCATATAGACTTTCGTTTAGTTTGCAAACAAGATTAATATTCTCTTTAAAACCTTTAGGTTAATACATATAAATTGTCTCTTTTAAGTCGCCATAAAGGAACGCTGTTTTTACGTCGAATTGAAAAATTTCCAAGTCCAACTCTGCGGCAATAGCAATTAAAATTCTAAGACTAATGGAACAAATGTCTCTTTATAGTCTATTCCTTCTACTTGATTAAATCCTAGTACTACAAGTCTCGTTTTGTGCCTTTCTTTGCCCTCCAAATCGCGTTTTATACAGAACACCCATGTTTCATTCTTCTTTAGAGAGTTCATCTCTTCTTGCATAGCTTCTAACCAGAGTTCTGATTTTTCGGATTTCATAGTTTCATCATTTGTATTGGGCGTTTCCAAAATAGTATATCTTGCTGAGAAGTAATTCGGTTTCTTAATCGTGTTTCTATCTCGTAAATCATGTTTTTTCAGTTTTTAAATTTATTTCTTCTTCAATTTCCTGCCTGTCTTTATCTGAATCTATTTCTTCTGTCTCATTGTCAAAAATAAAATCAACCCAAACATTTTGATTTTTTTGATTTTATACTGTGCCAATTTCATCAGAAATAACATTTATACTTATATAAACTTTTCTGTTATTAGAATTCCATAAACGATAATTTTGGGAGGAATTTTTATAGCCAAAAAAATCATTTTCTTGTTTTTCTGCTCTCACTTCTTTCTCAGCTCCTTAGGCACAAGCTTATAAGCTGTAGTTCCAAATATTCGAAAATGTTGATTCCTAGGCTCTCTACCATGCCATTTTTTATAAGGTGTTATGTCAATACTCGATTTAAGACAAACACCGGGGTATTAATAGCTTCAGCCCAGAGTTCTAAAGGAACACCTTTTGCAGGAATCATGGAGCGAGCACTTTCAACTATAGTTCTTATTTCTCTCTCTGCTGCACCATTTTGTTCATGAGAGTATGGGGAACTATTTTAAAATAAAATACATTTTTGTTTAAATTTTTTAAATGTTTCTAATTTATTTCTCCTAAAATATATAGTTCTGTAACCACTACAATCATCCTTAAGAAGTAAAAAATATCTAGAATCACTCGGTGACTCAATGTTCATGGGTCCACAAACGTCTGCATGAATAAGTTCTCCACATAATTCGGCTTTCGGTTGACTAGATGGTTGAAAATGTCTTTGATGTTGTTTCCCGTATTGGCAGCCTTCGCAAAAAACTAAATCATCATTAATCATAGCTCCTTCAACAGCTCATTCTCTCATAGTTTATTTTAGAGCATTTATATTTATGTGCCCTAGTCTTTCATTACAAAGTTTTAGACTGACTGTATCAACAGCATTGTATTTTATACTATTCATAATATGCACCTTCATTAACATTTTGAACATGTTGCCTTTTCTTATAGCCAGACATGATAATTCACCATCAGTATTAAAAAATTTGCATCTATCACTGTGTGCTACCATCTTAAACCCTTTGTCTGTAATTTTTCCAACGGAAAGTAAGTTTATTTTCAGTTCGGGAATTTTAAATTTTTTAAATCTCGACAGTCAATGTCGTGATGTTCTAGAGGTAGAGCATTTGTGTACAGAACAAAAAAGTCTGGGTTCGAATCCCAGTAACGACAGGATTTCTTTTAAATCTCCAAGAATTTGTTTTCACCTTTGCGTTTCTGGGATGGCCTTAATAATTCGTAGGGGGATTTTTCAAAGTAGTTTGCAAAACCTTCTTTAATAAAACCTGGCGTAGTAAAAATATTTTCATTACATATCTTTTCGAGAACTCTCGTATTACCCTTTTCGTTGAATGTAAAACCAAAAATTTTCTGGATTAGTAATGATACTATTTTCAACAGAGTTCAGATAGTTTTTATAAGTTACTTGGGCTTTAAATAATCTCATTACTCTTAAAAATTCGTCAGAATAATATTGAGATTCAGTTTTTATAAATCGTTTGTGATAAAATTCGTATAGTGTACCAAAGGGAATACATGCGATTGTTTTTTTTTATATTGTGGAATGTGCATGACTAGAATATAGTAATTATTTCAATAGAATATCTATCAAATTTAACTTACATTCTCAATAATATCTATAAATGACCAATCCACACATCACAAAGCATTATAAAGATTAGGAATAAAAGACATTTTAAAATTATACAATATTGTCAGTAAAATTAGACGAGCTGGATGACTCGATTTTCATTGTTCCTTAAGGACTGGTGCGATAAGGCTTCTTTACCAATAAGAGGTGAATTATCAGAACCTGTATCAAACAAAGTTAACTAATTTCTCAGTATTAATGACAATTTTCAGTGTTATATCTAACGAATTTTTTACACTACTAATTTGAAAAGTATTAGTAAAATCTAAAAAATTAAATATACTTAGTTATATAGCGAATATTATCTACTTTTTTTTTGTAAAATAATTGGAAGACTTGATATCCTGTCAAGACTTTTCCTTGATTTATTATTACAATTTGACTTAGTTCATCTATACACTTCTTATGTTCTCGATTAGAAGTGAATAGAGGCACACATGTACTATGTAATAAATAATATAATAAATAACTGAATACCGTATGAACAGTATTAACGCATATTTGAAAATAAAAATCGACAATTTTTAGGATTTTTCCAAAAGTCAACGAGTTACGAAATATTGAATATCTTTAATTTTACCATACTGTATGTACAGATATATAGGCATCACGTATTTTTGTGAGAATTTGACGTCACAAAATATTGTTCAATATATAATTTCTTATTTCTACAATATAATGGAATATTTATTTTATTATTTTTTAACATTTTTTATCATAAGAAGTAGTAATATTATTTTTTGGAAAAAAATTATTAGTATTTCTATAAATATAAATAGAAGTTACCAGTAGTAATTACGAAATGTAAAATATAATAAACATTGTGCTATTTCTTCGTTTTGTTATAGTTTTTAATTAGTCATTTAATATTATTTTTTTTATTAATTTATTTAACGTCAGTCTATTTCTTACTGAGACGCAGGTGAACACGCTACCCCTAAGTACCAGACAGTTTGCTGAATCATCTGGTGTTCCAACTAGAGGTAGGAATATTTAACGAGCCCAACATTTATGGATTCGGAAGCGAGGTCTTTACATCCTATAAAAGTACATGTCCATTTGCGAGAAAAACTCTCAAAAACCATTTCTCGCAGGTGGACACACTTCCGCCAGATACCATCTGACAGTACTAATAAACTCTTAGATAGCGAACAAGTCGAGAGTTGTTTGCAAGTGGACGAAGCGATTTTCTCGGACTGCTGAGCAACTATCACATTTCGAACGATATTCGTATTGTGAGAATGCTTTCAGCAAAAATGGCAAGGAAGATAGAATGGTTGAAAGAGGATGTGAGTAAATTAATTAGTATTTATGAGGAGAATCCCATACTGTGGGATATAAAATGTGTGGACTATCGCTTTATGGTGGAGAGGATATGCAGTACGCTTCGGCATCGTCCAGCGTATCGACACCATTGCCGGATTTTTGGAACCACTTTTTGAACAGCACGCAGAACCAGGAAGTAGTTCGTTACGTGCAACATAGTCATTTGTTTCAGATTTCGTTCACTGATTATGCTTACTTACGAAGTAAATTCCATTAAAACCATTACGAAAAAAAAAAAAAACACTTTTTTTATACCTTTTATACCTTCATGTAAGGCTACGTAATTTGCAGGATTTACTTCTTTCCAGGGATGGCAGGTACAGGTTTTTTTGCACCTTAGTTTTTTAAAAAACTTAAAAGTGAAAATTTTGCAATGTTAGGTTTCTTAGTTTTTTTTTTTGTTAAGAAACGTATTAAGAATTCACAATTTTACTAATCTACTCTCGTGAGAAAGGGTACAAAAATGCAAATATTTCATTAGATACTACTTCTTTTTAATATAAATATTTGATAGTGACAATTTAAAAAATTACTACAGAATGTGATTTTTTTAATACAATAAAATTCTATTCTATTCTATTTTTAAAGTATTGCTTTTATTTTTTGTTGAATTTTATTATTAATAATTTTTTATATACATGATCTAAACACCTTATAAAACCTCACAAAACCTTATACAACTTTATGCAACCTTATAAAACCTTACAAAACCTTGTACAACCTTATAAAACCTAATAAAACCTTATAAAACCTTATAAAACCTTATAAAACCTTATAAAACCTTATAAAACCTTATAAAACCTTATAAAACCTTATAAAACATTATAAAACCTTATAAAACCTTATAAAACCTTATAAAACCTTATAAAACCTTATAAAACCTTATAAAACCTTATAAAACCTTATAAAACCTTATAAAACCTTATAAAACCTTATAAAACCTTATAAAACCTTATAAAACCTTATAAAACCTTATAAAACCTTATAAAACCTTATAAAACCTTACAAAGTCTTATAAAACCTTATAAAACCTTATAAAACCTTATAAAACTTTAAAAAACCTTATAAAACCATATAAAACCTTATAAAACATAAAACCTTATAAAACCTTATAAAACCTTATAAAACCTTATAAAACCTTATAAAACCTTATAAAACCTTATAAAACCTTATAAAACCTTATAAAACCTTATAAAACCTTATAAAACCTTATAAAATCTTATAAAACCTTATAAAACCTTATAAAACCTTATAAAACCTTATAAAATCTTATAAAACCTTATAAAACCTTATAAAACCTTATAAAACCTTATAAAACCTTATAAAACCTTATAAAACCTTATAAAACCTTATAAAACCTTATAAAACCTTATAAAACCTTATAAAACCTTATAAAGTCTTATAAAACCTTATAAAACCTTATAAAACCTTATAAAACCTTATAAAATCTTATAAAAACCTTATAAAACCTTATAAAACCTTATAAAACATTATAAAACCTTATAAAACCTTATAAAACCTTATAAAACCTTATAAAACCTTACAAAACCTTATAAAACCTTATAAAACTTTATAAAACCTTATGAAACTTTATAAAACCTTATGAAACCTTATAAAACCTTATAAAACCTTATAAAACCTTATAAAACCTTATAAAACCTTATAAAACCTTATAAAACCTTATAAAACCTTATAAAACCTTATAAAACCTTATAAAACCTTATAAAACCTTATAAAACCTTATAAAACCTTATAAAACCTTATAAAACCGTATAAAACCTTATAAAACCTTATAAAACCTTATAAAACCTTATAAAACCTAATAAAACGTTATAAAACTCTATTAAATCTTATAAACCCTGCTTCTTTTACTATTCTACTTATGGTACAAATAGGAATCCAAAATAAATACTGTAGACTGATAAAGGAGTCTCCTACAAAGCCCTGTTTAGAGTAGAAGCGTCAACACGTCGTTAGTAAAAGAGCCTAGTATTACCAAACGCAAATGTTTAAAATAAGAGCTACCAGCGATGCCATGCTTTGAAATATCAATTGCGTTGCTCGACGCAACGCAATTGCATCGCGACGCGCGCCGCTCCTACTCTAAGCAAAGCTAAAATTATATGCATTTGTAAATTATACTGGACGCTAAATAGCGTAATGTGTGCATTACAAGTACGTAGGAAATAGCTTCTCGCCATTTTCGTATTTCTTTTCGCAACTAGTTGTATTATATACTGAACCTGCACTGCATTCATATGAACGAAATTGCTGCGCACCTTCAATATTTAGTTCCCTTGTGAGTGTAGAGCAGAAACCTATTTCTACTCTATGCCAAATCCAAGGTTTGACCTAACACTTTCTTTTTACTTTGTGTTTTTTTTTTCCTCTTTAGTAAAATTTTATAACAAACGATAATAATCGCAAGCTTTTCCACTTCCATGTTCTAAAAACTTTCTTTATCGAACCCGCAACATGCACTTGCTGTAAACACAGTTTTGAGAGCACTGCTGCTATTTACTTTCAGCGAGTTATCTCGTATACTATCTGAGAATTAAAATTCAGGAAAGTACTCTCAAATGTACAAACAACAGAGATTAGATCTCGAGTGAAGCTCTCAAGAGTAACTCAACTCTCAAATGGACATGTACCTTAACTCGCACTCATTAATATAACGCCTGCCAGCTCCAGAATGCAACTACGGATTTATAGGTACGCCGATTTACTTTAAAATGGTCGTTCAAGTACTAACTGCGCGCGGTATGGCTTAACTGCAGATATTGATAAACAGAAGTACTACTACTAACCCAGGCCGATCTCCAATCCGATCTTTTTATTGCTACAACTATAAATGTCTTTAAACTATAAACTTCAAAACCACAGAACTCGGCTGCAAGAAAGAATTGGGCCAAGAATCCATCGTGCATGAATGCGAAAAAACATGGTGTTCAATGGTATACGGATGGTTCCAAAACAATAGAAAGAACTAGAATATGCGTGTATGGGCCTAGAACCAGGCACTCTGAAAGTTTGGATAAATACTCAAACATCTTCCAGGCGGAAATTCACGCAATTGTATCCACTTCAACATGGAGAGAAACTATCGCAGATTATCATCATGTCCGATAGCCAAGCAGCCATCAAAGCGCTGAGCTCTTTCTTAATATGCTCAAAAAAAGTGTGCCTATAAAAACTGAATAAGCTAGGCGAGGAAAATACAGTTACCCTCTCTTGGGCCCCGGGACATAACGGGGTGAAGGGTAACGAGATTGCATATAGTCTCGCAAGGAAAAAGGCTCAAACACCCTCTGTAGGACTTGCGCCATTCTACGGTATCAGCAGTTACACAATATTGCGAGAGATTAAAAAAGAATTAAGCAATAGAAAACCGATAATGGGCCATGTTCACATGTGAGATATGCTGTTTTATAAACTATATTGTAATAGTTAGTCGCTATACAAGTTATTCTAAATAATCAGTTCGTAAAAAAAGCTAAAAGTTTTTAAATTAAGCCCAATTGAAATTTAAAATTTGAAATTATACGTCATCGGGAATAGACCAATCAGCTTGTGTCGAAGTTTTTTTTGTTTTACAAAACCAAGCCAACGAACAAACCTACATACAGAATGTCGAAGTGAACGCACATCTAAGTGACATTTAAAAATTGACAGCACCTAACAACTAACCTTAGTTTTTTGTTTTGGTTTAATTTTATTATTAATCTGCATTTATCTGGGTAAATTATCCTGTGGGATATAGGATATATAAAGGAAGAAGAATATGAATTTATCAGCTGTATTTATAAAAGTTGAATCAAGTATTTTTCCCATTGTAAACGAAAATATGATTACCGAGATGATTACTGCATTTTTTAACAATACTCAGTTTCCAAAAGATAGAAAGGTAAAACTTTATTTATAAATTGTTTTAATGGTAGGTAGTTACAGTTTATATGAAGCAGTACACTTTATAGTAAAACATATTTATCTCAGGTTTTATTTTTAGATCTGCCAAGCAAGAATATGGAGATATTTACTTTTTCCATAAGAGAGAAGGAGACAAATTACACCTAAACATAAAGTACAGCAAAAACCTTATGATGTGGTTGTTTTTTAGTGCACAATGCTTAGGATATGTTGAATCTCAAGGTTTGTAATATTTATTATGCTTTTTTGTTTTTATATCACATATAATAAACAGTGTATAAGGCCCTTTATTCTTATAAATATTTTTTTTCTAATTTTGACATAAAGAGACATTTTTTGTAATCGCAGCAAGCGTTAAAATAATCTAGAAATAGATTTTGTTAGTGAACCTAGTAATAATTATGATACCAAAGAATGCTGCAGAGCACCTATGAAATTTTGAGTTAAAACATGCCATATTTTTAGGCTATTTTTATACCTTCTTCAAAAATTTTATGCTCCTCGTTTTATGCAAAACTTAAAATGCTCTGATAGCTTCGAACGAAGTCAGCAAAGCACCTCTGTTTTATAAAGTTTTTTCTGTAAAAACAGCAACACCATATATTTATGCACTTGAAATATTATATTTTTAAAAAATACATGGTGCTTGCTAACCTTCGAAAGAAGCCAGCAGAGCAATTCGGTTTTTTAAAGCTTTTTTCTAAAAACCACACCCCATTTTTAGACTCTTGAAATATTGTAAAACTTTACTAAAAAAATTGCTATTTTTAAATAATACAGGGTGCTTTGTTGGAACAAAGTCAGCAGGACACTTCAGTTTTTTAATATATAAAAACAACTACTTATGACACATGTTTAGGCTGTTTTAAAATCCTAAAAATGTGGTAAGTATATTTGTTTTCAGAAAAAAAACTTTGAAGTCAGGGAATTGCGAATTTTTTTTAAAAATGTCAAATTTCGAATATTTTATAATATTGTAGGAGCCAAAAAATGTGGTGTGGTTTAAAAAAAAACTGGGGTGCTCTGCTGGATTCGTTTGAAGCTAACAAAGCATTCCGTAATTTTTTATTTTATAATACTCAATAGCCTAAAATGAGACATAGCTGTTTAAACAAAAATGGTACTTTTAAAAATAGCAGTTTTTTCGAAAAGCTCTATAATATTTCAAAAATGTGAAAATGTGGTGAGCTTGTTTTTTTTAAGTTTTGAAAATCAGAGGTTCTTTACTGGATTCGTTCAGAGCTAGTAAAGTGCTCGTCTTGTTACATAAAATAAGGCATTTTGTAGCTGGTTATATAGTTATTTTGTAACTGCATATCTAACCCTTTTATTTTTTTCAGGAGGTTGTAAACATGTGGCTTCATAGAAGAAGTGAGGAACCATCTGTAACATCTACTCAGTGTTATTGATAATGATGTACACTTGGCTAGATTGTTAAAGAAACCTCTTCATCCACTACAGGAAAATAAATCAGTACTTTTATATTCTTAGGATTTGTATATATTTTTTATTTGTAAATAAATTGTTTTTTTACTTCATTTTTCTCATTTTTTATTAAAAGGTTAATAAATAAAATTTTCACAGATTTTTATATTTTTGTTTGTAAACAATAATTGAAGTTTTTATTAAAAATCACCAATGTTAATAATAATAACTTAAGTCAATATTATTCTTTCTCCTTTTTTAAAGCTACTATTAATAAAGGTATTACTTTAGCTTGACCTATGATCAATTTTTAATTTTGTGATATATTTGGTTTGACAGAATAAAAATTAAAACCCTTTTACATTGGTTGTTTTTACTTAGATTTTCATAAAAAATAAACGGAACTGCAAACATGTTTTACTATCGTAATAACGAATAGCAACATTAAATTTTTTTTTCACATTTATCACTGTTGTCATTTTCATAAGAAGGCACACTTTCTGGTTTTTTGAAAAAGGTGGCAAGAACTGTGATATTTTTAAATTTATCACCAGTGATACCACATGTAGTTACCGGATTTATTGGAATATATAGACTTTGCTACCACATTCAACTGAACTTGGTTTTTAATATTTATCACTGTGACATAGGCGTTTTTGTTAAAATGTTTCATTTTAAACTGCTGTAAATAGGTGCCTTTGTTTTGGTAGTTTCAGTCCCAAACAAATCTATGCATATACAGGTACTCATTCCTCTTCAATTTGCTCGAAAAGTTAAATTTTTATCAAAAATTACATTGGCTGTTTAAAAACTCATTATAATCCCTGAAATGTGATAATTAGGTAAATTAAATTAAAAAACAAAAAAGTTTATTAAATTAATATTTACTCTTACAAAATAGGTTCTTGTAAGTTAACAAGCAATTATGCAGATATTACTAAGTAAATATACTTGCTTAAAATTCACACACGAATGTGGTTTTAACATGTTAAATTAACTAACCCTTCTTATAACTCTTTCCACATGTATTCTTAGAGATGCTATTCTTTTACTTAATTGTACATCTTCTTGAGAAGTTTTTTCATTCTGTGATACACTAGGTGTGGCTTTACTAAAGTGTATCCCATGTTTTCAAGTAGCTGATTATTCTGAAACCCCTATCTGCCATTATATGGGATCCAGGAACCAGTTTGTTTAAATACCCACATTTTTCCATTATTTCTTTATCACTAGTTCTTCCACAAAATGATGAATAAATTCGGTATCTTCAAAACTTTCAGGAGATTCTGCATTTTCTTCCAGAAGGGTTTTTAGGTTATACACCTAAGAATTTATAGTATCCTTATTTTCAATTTCCTGAAGGGGACAATTAGCAGAAATTGCTGCTACATCTTGATAATCCGGTGTATTTTTATTAAAAAGTTCACGAGAAACATCGCTAGTAGAAGGTTGATTTTCTTCTTTCCAAATTTCTAGGAACACTAATAAATATTTTTGAAGATGAATGTGAATCATTATCACATTCTGGAACAAAACACTTTTTTGTAGTCATAATATTTATAAAAAGTACAAAATTAAACAATCAAATTCCAAATAAATTCTTGATGGAGACACTATGATGACAGATGCCATACACAGTGCTGCCATTTTGCCATTTTCTGAATTATTAAGTGACTTTTAAAACAATGAAACCTTAAATATGGTAAAAGTTTAAACAGAAATAATACTTTAAAAAAACATTTGATATTATATATTTAAAAGATATTTGTTTAACGATGTTTTAGAAGTCTAAAAGTAAGAAGGAGTACACAAACGAACGTACATCACTTCTCGTAAACCTTCTAGCCGGCAACGTTGTGCGCTAGCTCCTATTGGTCTATTCCCGGTGACGTCATAAATTTTAAAAAAATTCATAACTCCGGCAAATGAATAGATAAAAAAAAAATAAAAAAAATGTAATTTTATTTTCAACTCTATTATTCATAAAAAAAATTTCAAAATTTTTGAACATGCCCCATTGTAAAAAAAAATTGTGGGGTTAAGACAGGCTAAGATAACGTATGTCTCAAAAATTTTAGTAAAAAAGTAATGGTAAAAAATTTGATAAAATGTTTAATTTATTTTGTATTAATATGACTGAATATGACTGAATACCTACTTTAATTCTTATTTCTACTAAATATTCACATGACGGATAATGGTCCATTCTCTTCTGTTGTACGTAATATGGTCCTTACATGTGCCATCAATCTTTGGACGGTAGCGATGTCGACTTCCCGAATTTTCTGGTATATTCTGCTCCTTAGCTGTTCCTAATTTTGGGCTTCCAACCGCAATCGTACACTTTTCTGCTCACTATAGACCAAAATGGATCTTGCCTAAGGCACAGTTGGACCTTGGGAACAAAATTTATGCAACCACACCAAGATTTTGTCCTTAAACTTAAGTGTGCCTTTGAATTTCACATTATCTGGAGCATTTTGTACATTATCTGTACAGAACCCATCATTACCTTTGATCTCAGAATTGTATATTGTGAAATACTTTTCATTGTCAATTACAATAACTTTACCAGGAAAATGAAAACGTCTAAAAGCACGGCAACATCTCGGAATTCTTTCCAACTGATTGTCGCAACATCTTGGTGCCTTCTTTCGTTTTCGATACTGAATATAATTTCTGGAGAATGTTCTACAAACATTGCGTTTGAAACACAAAATCTCCGACCTAACTTTCGCACTGACATTCCAATCTTGGTCTTCGTTCATTTTCTCGACTTAAAACTTTGGGGCGTCCACTTATTGGAGCATACCAAATAGAAAAGGTGGATCTACCTAACTTGAAGCCACTCCACTTGCTTGATAAGATATGATTGGAAGGGTTGTTATAAACATTGAAATATTTCCTTGATACATTAGCGACAGAAGGGGGCACAATAGATCTTTTAGGTCGCAGTACAATAATACCCCAATATAACATAACATAAATTATAGTACATTTTGCTACAAAAGTCTACTACTACATCATGGTGGTAAAATTTTGTAGCCTAATTTTTTTTTCTTTTTTTTTTTTTTCGTATAACATAAGTTCTTTATTGGATTTAATCCATTTTCTAATTATTTTTTCTTTTCCGAACGGAATTAGTGGATTTCAATTTCTTTTTAGACAGCGAAAAATATCTACTTTGCAAAAACTAATTAAAGGAATTTTATCAAGAACTCGGGAAATTTTCCTGACAAAAGGATCCAGATGGAAAAATACAAATTCCTCGGGCATTGTGAACGATTGTAAGTAAAATTAGAGCTCTTTGTTTGAGGCATCTAATGAATAGGGGCAGTAGAGAGGAGCCTGTCTTTCGAGCAAAATGGAGAAAAACTACATTCTTAGCAAGGTAAAAGAATGGTTTGACATGTAAGAAACGACGTAAGCAATATTTTTTGTAATAAACGAAAAAAAAATTGTTGTCAAATATTGAATAATTTGGAGAAGTGCAAGTCGTACGTGCATGTGCGTACCCCAGGTAGAGTTGATATATTGATTGATTTAGGCCAGGCACTGATTCAAAATATAAGTACAGTAAAGATTTTTATTATGCAATAAAAAACTATTTAACGGAATATAATCTCAATAATTTTCGTTAAATCTACACCTTATTTTCAGCGTCCGAATTTTTTTTAAAGAATTTTCTTAGCGTCACATTTGGAGATACGTAAAGGACTGCAGTTTCTATGCAAAATTTCGAAAAGGCCTAAGACAAATTAACACAAATTAACGTATTATACATTTTTGAAATAGTGCTCAAAAGCGCTTTTATTTTATATCAGTGATGGCTTGTGGTAATTTAAAATAGGTGTTCACTTTTTCCAATAATTTTATCATTTGTAAGTTCGGATCAAAACTTTGTACAAAAGTCAATATCGCTGTTTTTTTATTATTTGAGTTTGTATTAAGTGTAGTTATTATTATTAACATCATACTGTTTTCAAGCACTACAACTACTAATAACTAAATATTTTAGTTATTGTAATAATCGTTTTGTTTTTAATACGTTGAAAATCATCTATAAACATTATTAGTTGGTAAACTGACTTTTCTTAATAATTTGAAATTATTTTTAAATATATATCAGGTTATGTAGAAAGCTTGACATTGATTTTTGTGTAAAAAATTTTAAATGAAACTTTACCTACCATTTTTCAGTTTAATAATTTTCACAATTTGTCACAGATGTCAAATAAAAAATATATTTTTTAAATACCTTTTATGGGCAAATAAAATAGGAACTAAAATGTTTTAAATGTTTATTTTATAAGATCAGTCCCACCACAATACATAATATTACACAGACACAGACTAGAATAAAGATATATAATGCCTGGCATTCTAAATTATACTTTCGCAGTTTAACAGACCCCCTTAACCCCCATTTTCAACCAGATTGTTTTCACATTTTCATCTCCTTATAGAGCTTGATTTTTACTAAAAATTTCATGTTGATATCGCTTTTTATTTTTGATTTTTTTTTAATTTCAACCCTTCCTTAAATCCCCCATTATAAATCAGATTTTTTTATAACTAAAGGGCTTCTTCTCCTTTTAGAGGTTGATGTTTGCTAAGAGTTTATATCATTTTTCGTTTTAGAGTTAGGTTTTTTTTATATTTTAATCCCCTTTAACTCCCCAATATATTCATATTTTTTTCAGTATCAATAGGCTTTATCTTCTTATAAAGCTTAATTTTTGCTTAAAATTTTCAAGTTGATATCATTACTCGTTTTTACTTTCCTTTACAGACACAAAACAGACACAAAACGTGACATCGACGGACAAAGTAAACCTATAATACTCTTCACAGAATACCGTATGAAGAATATAAAAAAATGTATAAGGTAAAATAAACAGTTTAAAGTGGTCAACAATAATATTCAACTTCTTTTATCAAAGGATACTAAAAGTTTGAAATAGCAGCACATAATTGAACATTTACAGATATCTGTGACTGTGAACTAAAATAGTGAAATACACATCGTAAAATGTTATCATACTTAATTCTCCATATGATTCTTTCTTAGTGTATTTCACAGCATATTCCAAAGTATTCTTGATCTCATGGCTGACTTTTGCATGTCCACGTTTACTAAAAAATAATGTGTTTTAATAAATAATAGTATTTTGTCTAAATAGGTAAATCGGCTTCATATATATTTTCAAATTATTGTTTAATTGTACATAGTATATTGATGTTTTGATATGTACTTATAGGATTGATTAGCTAGAGCATGTAGATATGTGGGATGTGACTTGTTAAGTGCCTAATCAAAATCACAATTTATGTTTGATACTTATTGCTTTTTTTGAGACATACTTTATTACCAACTATAAACTAATTTACCAACAGCCTTATTTTTATTTAATACCTGCAGTGATTCAAATTACCATAACATCTTATATTTTAAAAATACTAAATTATACAAACAAGGCAATAACAAAATGTAACTAAAATAAAAGATTTCTGGTTTGTATGCAACAAACGATCTAGGTTAGAGGGTAACACGATTGATAATTACAGGCAAACATAACTTTATATTGGTAAACTATTTAAATGTACATACTATTTCTTAGGTAAAATTTCTCATCGAGTATATTAAATTAACTGGTTGATCCATTTTTCCGATTCAGACTTTTAAAGTGAAAAACCATTTGTTTCTTTATCTTTATCAAATTTTTATTGTCCATTTCCATTTTCATCAGAATAATCAAATTTTTCCTTTTAGCGGGCTTTGTGGAAAAAAAATTACAAATTTTTTTCTTACTTCATAGTATTTACAATTGCGTATAAAATAGACTATTTTGAAGTAGTCTTTAGATGGTCTTAGACACTGAAACAAAATATAAAACAAATTACAGTCGTAAAACTTTTATTATAGGTAAATAAAACAACATAACCTTAAAATTTTTTATTTACCTTGCCTTAAAGAAGTTTTTTTGGGAACAATCGTTAAATTGAGACACATCCTTCCAATTTATTAAAGTTGCAGTTCTCAATTAAACACAATTTTTTTAAATGATCACAAACAAAATAATATTAACTTTATAAAAAGCGTTTCATAGTAATGACGAAAGACGGAATGACAGTTTGTTTGATTTGGTACAGTGTTGCCAGAATATGTTTTTGTTATGTACCAGATTTGTCTAAAAAATGTACCAGATTCCTTAAATGTATCGGATTTTTCGAATTATATTTGCAGTGACTTCTAATTGATTGAAAAGAAAAAAGGGGTCTTTATTGATAACGAACCCAAACAAAGAACACAATATATATATTTTACACGTGAACACTGGTGCACGCAGAAAGTACTACATCTAAAACAATTATGAATTGTACTAGACTGGAAACACTGGCTTAGCAACCTTGTATGTGAGCAACATGCCAATTAAGTGTGTTATTTTGCAGATTGAAGGATCTGTTGGCGTGTTGTCTTCTCTTTTTAGCTATATACATTCGCCAAATCGTGTCACTCGTATTAGGCTCACTCATCAAAATGCGCCACAGACACAGTATACTTAGGTATACTGTTCCACAGAGACGCGATTAGCCAGAGGGCAATGATGTCCAAAAAATATAGATTAACACGTATGAAAATAAAAATATTAAAATTAAATTTATATTTTTATGTTATTTATCTAATATTAAAATAATATGTTTTTATGAAATTTATCTGGGTGTTCACTGCACAAATGAACCAATGGAGAAACTGCCCCTGTTTGATATCCCACACGACGGCTTCATAATTTTTTTGACAGGTTGAAAACCAGAGTTATATAGTAAATTTTATAATTATTTTAAATGACAAAAAAAAACTAAAAACAATAAAGGAAATAAAACAGAATATATCATGCATTTTAGAAACATTCAATATTTGTTATGGTTCTTGTTGTCAATATTTAATAAAATATGGGGACGATTACAAACATTTTAAAATAACAGGCGATCCATCCCAGTTCATACACCTAATTTGTAAATTTTAATTTTTAATAATCTTGGGTGTAAAAAATAATAAAATTTAACACGACTACTTGACTAAAAGAAAACTTTTCTCCGAGTACGGTTATACGGCCTGAAGAGCCCTATATATACTGTCTAGTAGTCTAGTGAATTATTTTGTCGGTATAGTGATGTACAGTTTGTGATGGAATAATATCCCATACTCTTAAAAAATACACTCTCTAGTTTTTAGTTTTTTACAAATAAAATTCAGTTTTCATGTATCGGGAAAGGATCACGCACTTTTCTTATGCAAACGGGAGTACCGTCAAAATGTCTGAATTTTTCATATGATAAATTACTTGATGTCCCTATCAAAAGTGTCCATGGGCCCAATCGTATCCTATGACTAGATTTTGAGATACAGGGTGTTGAAGTTAGACATCCCTAATCCTTTAAAATGGACACCATAAATCACCCTTAAATATATTTGGAAGTTATTTGCTCATTCTGTATAGTCAAAATACATACTTAACTACTGTAATTAAAATATTGTCCCTTACAGGGTGATTATTGATTCGGCAGATCTTTTTTGGTCAAAGTAGGTATTTCCACCGAACAAAAATAGCTGAAATACCGAAAAAAAAAAATATCACCGTCAAAGTTTCTCAATATTTGATATCGTATAGTACTCGATGTACTCGTTCAAAATTCTTATTGGTAAAACTAGATCCTATGACTAGTTTTCCAAATATAACTTAATATGTACCAAATATATGAATTTTAAACAATAAATATAAGCTTTATATTTTATCATTACGAATATACAGGGTGATTCTTAACATGGTATCAGACCAAAACCGATTAAAAATGCATTGGTTGTTTCGATTACAACAAGCTATAACACTTTACGTCTGAAGTGAAAAATTACAGAGTTACAGGATGTTAAAGAATAACTATATTTCCAAGTTTAAATATTTATGGCGTTATAATCATTAAATACTTAACAAAACGACTTGCATGCCTTTGCATAATGACAATATAAAAACAGACCGGTGATTCGAAAATTAGGAATATTTTATTACCCTGTATTCATATCAGATTGTTTTGAGAAGCCCTTGAAAAATCAAGAGAGGAACAAGTAAGCTGTAAACTATAAAAATATCAAAAATTAGAATAATATAGCTGCTCAACTTATTTTAAATATTTGAATGACCAATAACATGAAAATACTATTTCTTATATGAATGTGTACCACTAACTAGATATGACATTTATACTTCATTGTGTGCCTAACTATTACTCAATGGATTTCATAGAAGAAAACTCGGAATGAATAAGAAGACAGTTAGGAAGTTAATAATTTCTCAGATTTTTCTGCTCATTGACTACTTTATTCTGAGGATCCATTAAATGTTTTTAATTTCTAGTCATTAAAAAACTATGTCAGTTTGACAAAGTTTGTTATTGCCTATTTAAAATATTAATGTATGTATATTTATAATCTTTTTTCAATAAAGAACTCACAAGCAATTTATTTTCTAATATTTGGTAATAATTTTATATATTGTTGATTTTTTTACCATGCAAGTTCAACTATAACCATTTTTTAGGGGATGCGACTTAAAACAAAATGTATTGGGAGCTTTACCTCGTTGGTGGCGTGGAATGGAGCTTATAATCTCATTTAAATATACAATACAAATAGGCACTTATGACAATACTCGAGCCAAATAAACCTGTAATCCGATCATAATTTTTCTATATCCTACTTAGACCTACCGTATAATCAACTTCTTTGTACCTGAATAAAGTATGACCCTGTATGTGGACTTATTATATTTTTTTGATGAACAACTCACAAGGTAATTATTTTCTATTCTTTGGCAACAGATTCAACATTTTGTTGACTTTTTTATCTTACATATTCAACCGCAATCACCCTGTAAGTATGAAATTATTTTCTGTTTCCAAATAATACAAGGGTTATATTCCTAATCTAAACACAGTGTGTCAAAATATTTAATATAAGATATTTCTTTTGAAAATATCTACTTATGTCAGTATATATTTATTGTTTAAAATTCATTTATTTGCTTTCTACTTGTTATATTTTGTTAACCAATAGAATAATATTATGGTAACTTAAGAAGCATTGCTCGAAAAGCTTTTCCTGCTTTTCTTGTTAAACTAAGACATGGATTGTCAGATGAGTTCCCAATATGATATAAATATACATAAAGAGGCAATATAAAGAGCCAATGCTCCAGTCAAAATAAATATGTAATCCGATCATTATTCATTTCCCTAAATCCTACTTAGACCTACCGTATAACGAACTTTTTTGTAATGAAATAATGTATGACTATGTGAACTAATAAGATTTTTTTGATAAACAACTCCCAAGTTAAAAGGCAATTATTTTCTATTTTTCTCCAACAATTTCAACATTTAATTGATTTTTTAACCTTACATATTCAACCGCAATCACCCTGTAACAAGGAAATAATTTTGGCTGCCCTCAAATAGTACAAGGGGTATATTTCTAATCCAACACAGTGTCTCAAATTATCTAATATATCTCTGAAACATATCTACTTATGTCAGTATATTTTTTTTGTTTAAAATTCATATATTTGGTAAATATTAGGTTATATTTGAAAAACTAGTCATAGGATGTAATTTTACTAATAAGAATTTTGAACGCGTACATCAAGTACTATACTATATCAAATATTGAGAAACTTCGACGGTGATATTTTTTTTTTTTTTTCGGTATTTCAGCTATTTTTGTTCGGTGGAAATACCTACTTTGACCAAAAAAGACCTGCCGAATCATTAATCACCCTGTAACGGACAATACTTTAATTAAAGTAGTTAAGTATGTATTTTGACTACACAGAATGAGCAAATAACTTCCAAATATATTTAAGGGTGATTTATGGTGTCCATTTTAAAGAATTCGGGATTTCTAACTTCAACACCCTGTATCTCAAAATCTAGTCATAGGATACGATTGGGCCCTTTGACACTTTTGATGGGAACATCAAGTAATTTAACATATAAAAAATTCAGACATTTTGACGGTACTCCCGTTTGCATAAGAAAAGTGCGTGGTCCTTTCTCTAGTTATTGCTTTGTTAAATCTATCGGATATACCAGTATATCTATTGTTTCAGAAACCAGTCAATAATCCATCTTGAGTTCTAAAATAAATAAATCATCACTACCCCGTCAGATGTGTGCAGTTTTGATGTATATCATCCTTTTATGACTGGCATAACGTATCTGGGATATATATATTTTTGATCCCTCGGTATACCAAGTAGTATCGATTAATATAAAAAACTAAAAAAATGTACCATACATTTAGATACATTCACAAATAAAATGTTATTTCTAGTTAGACTCTTTTTTAATACATTTTAATAAATAGAAAACAGAAAATTCATTACAAAATTTTTATGATAAAATAAATTATTTTAAGTCTAGGCAAACACGCAACTTGGCTATTAAAAAAGCATGTTTAAAGTTAACGATTTCATGAAAAAATATATAATAACTTGACCCAAATGCGCAATGTGGAGTGAAAATGAAAATGTCTTTGTCTTTGTGGAAAATTTAATTTATAACTAGGTCTGCCTGAACTTTTGTAAAACTAGACACACATTTTTAGAGAGAATTGTGATATTAGTCAAATTCGGCTGAGCGTTTTTGGCTAAAATCCATCATCCAATAGTGATTTAAAATCCAGAGGAAAACCGCTAAAAAAATTGTTTACTAGTACAACAAAAAAAGAATGCTTAAACAATACACAACTTGTACATAAAGGGTTTGTTTTGGTTTAAACAGAACCGTCAATTCCAGTTTTTAAATAAAAGATCGCAACAATTAAAATTAGGTTGACCTAAAAAAACAAAAGTCCAGATCACCAAAAGGCCGAAATAAAACTAAACAGTTTAGTTGGCTCTCTTTAATTATTAATTAATTCAAATGAAAGTCCCACACAATATACTATTAACAAAATCGGACAGGCTAGCCGCAGGTTTGGTGTGCATCGACGTTCTTGTAAAAGTTAAGTAGTAATTTTCCGGTCACGTCGTGGATGCGTGACCACTAAAACTTTCCACCATAGGCCATGTCACCGGGATTTACTCGACTAGCGTTTTACCATCGACGACGTGGAGTGAATGACGGTAAATGAGGAAGGGAATTGTTGAATGGGAAAGTAGTAGGACCTTCAAATTATGGTACAATAAGCCGCAAGCTGCAGTGCCGTCAGGTTGCAGACGAATTAGTGTGCACAATTAGTACACAAATAGTTCGTATTGTGATAGGCTTCTGGTTCACCTACAGTGAATCAGCGAGTCTGGCGCTATGAAGGTGATTCCCGAATAGGGGTTGCTCAGGCGCCAGTTTTGGTATCGCAGTTTGCTCTGCGACCCTGTGGTACACCAGAGTGTACTCAAGGTGAACTCAGTGGAGGTAAAAATAATTCCAGGCGGTCACTGCTAGGTAGCCACTATACTAGAATAAATAAAAATAAAACACTTATATCCTTTACACCTCGTACCCTACGGTACCCTGAAAGAAAACGGTTAAGAACCAGTAATAAGAGAAACACAGGAATAGGCAATAAAATATATATTTACAAAAAAATAATACAACGGTAATTAAATATGAACGGCTCCCTATGTGCGGAAAACTTATTAAAAATAAATTATTACCAATGAAAACTAATTAAATATTGACGGCTCCCTATATGCAGGAAATTTATTAAAAATAAATTATTACCAATGAAAACTAATTAAATATTAACGGTTTAAAGTCTCTCTTATGTAGACATCTGTAAGTCCATAGCTTTTACAAGAGACGAAACCCTTTCCACGAGCTGTTATAAAGACTAGGGGCTGAAACAGCTCTGATTATCGACGGGGGGAAGCAAGCAAATACCGCTAGCAATCCCTGATTAACGCGAAAATGGATGAAGGGTGCGAGTGCCCCCGGATTTAAATCCAATTTACTTTATTGCCTTGTTAGGTACTAAGAAAATTAAACGTTCGTATTACCTTTTACTAGTACGGGAAAATATTTACGGTTCGCTAGCACAGGAGACCAAGCGGTCCGGAAATTATGAAACTCCCTATACACGGAAAATTTATTAAAACTAAATTTATACACTTGAAAACAATTTAAATATGACGGTAATCAAATGCAAGCAAATAAATGAAATCAAAGTTTTCGGAACGTCCCTGTATCTTAGACTAGACGGATCGACACTCTGGCAATTATATTGAATGAGAATTATAATTTTCAGCACGGTGTTTGGAACAAAAATGCGATGGTTAACGTAAAAAATATTTTGAGATTTGTCAAAAGGCGACCAAGAAGGTGTGTGAATTAGTTTTACAGAAAAGTTGGGCTTCATTCAATAATTAGTTGTGGACGGGGAACGGGACGATTCAAATACAATTGAATGAATAAATAAAAGAAAAGAGAAACTTACATAAAAAATACTGGGTGCTTCTTATAAAAAAATTGCTAACGGTTTCCCACTAAGGGATGAAATGAAAAATTATTTCACTTGTCGGACGGGTGTCCCAAACTAATTATATAAAAGTCAATATAAAAAATAATATACGGTTCCTACCTTAGAAGATAAACAGGGTTATTCAATGATCTTTTTCGAAATCACGGCACTCACAGAGTATTTACTAGGCACTATAGAAGGGTGAATAGTTTTCGGGTGTCGGCAATCAAGAGAGGGTAATTCCCAGATGTCATCGAATTTATGCTTTTTCGCTGTGATAAGATGGAATACCGGTAAGCCCGAGTGGGGGATACAATCACTACAGCCGACTGTTTACAATTTAGAAATATAAAAAATGTCCTTCTAGTACCTTGACAAATAAAAGTAGATAATCGGTACGAAATCGACTCTGCAAAATGCCCATTCGGATTTCGGCAATTATAGGAATATTTTAACCTACTAGGGTACTCGCAATTGTTGAAAAACGGTAATTCTTGGGAAACAGAAATACGGGGGATCTTCTACATGTCCTCAGGTGGGAATTAATTGAAATATACATTTTAAAAATTAATTGAGAACAAAATTTAGTGACTTCGTCACAGTATAGTACACAAATTGTAAACATAGTATACGAAGTACAGAAATAGTAGACAAAATACGCAAATCGATTACTTGTACACCATAGTACAGCAGTGGTTAATGCCTGGTTTAGTACTTTCATAAAATAGTCTAAACTCTTTGTGTATCTGATCGAAGTCAAAAACAGATAAGGTAATCGCATTTATTATGTCACAAACAAAAGTCGAATTCTGACTTTAATCTGTTTCACATTCACCAAAGACACTATTGCCGCAAATAAAATACGTCTCGGTTCAAATTCAGTGGCGATTGGCGAAAGTGTAAAAATGATCTAAAAATGTGTTTTTAATAATGCGTTGCAATTATAGTTTTTTCTGTCGTGGAATTGTAACTAGTTGTTACCTCCTAAATTCCCTGTATAACGCAGTTACTGGTTGAACAGATAATGATTTTATTCCGGACTTTCGCGCAACTCTGCAAAGTAACAATAAAATTCAACTTTAGCTGGTTACCTATAAAAATTTTACTACTTCTTCGTATTTCAATAACAACATTCTACTTCTGCTCTGTATCAATTCATAATGAGACACTACGTATTTTCAAACATTGCATTCAATAATCTGTTTTGTGGTGGATTTTATGTTTATCTGCTGTTTGCGGATGACCATGCACTCACTGATAATTACATTGAAATATACTTTCTAATAATTTTCATTATATATATTTATGCATTCAATTATTTATGTCATGTTTTACGATTTATTGAATTCAATAGGGTGTATTTCAGTAGATTAAAAAAATATATAAAGTACAATATTTTCATTGATTGTATTTCTTGGAAACCTTTAACAGAGTTAATCGTAAATGTCAAGTCTTCTGTCAGTGCTAGAATACTAATCAGTTTCAGAAAACAGTTAATAGAGTGACAAGATCGGTGTTTGGCATGATTTCAAATTCGGATTTCATTGCTCTTTACAAACAACGAACAAACATATTTAAGTAAGCATATAGAGCTCTTTCGTGATATTTCCTTAAAGAAGATATCAAAAAACAAGAATTCGAGTAAATACGAATTTAAAAGAACACAATTGAATATAAGTGGTTGTTTCATTGGGGCAATTTCAGATGATAATAATGACGTTGAAGTTTACGACAATTCCATGGATGCCAAGATTTTGTAGAGCATTTTGTCGATTATTTTGTGTCCATTAATTACTCCATAATAGCTATTTATGCAACCACTTACGACATGTACTATTTTGTGTATTTAGTGATACTTACGGAACGAGCGGAGCTTAGTTCCTTATAATGAACGGGTAAAATATTATGTTTTTACTCGTGTATAACACAGTATTATTTCGGTTTCAGCAAAAATGACGTATAAACATTGGAGAAATATGTTATCACAATATATTAAAGTTAGAAAATCAATCGATGTGAAAAAACCCTACATCAAATGCATGTAAAAATGGCCTTAGCCAATTTTAATATTTTTTTTTTAAATATTGTAACACAAGTAACTAGAAGGTACACGAGCAAGTTTAAATCAGTTGTGATGACTAGTTTCAGAGATACGAATTTTTGAAAATCATTAAAATAGTTGTTTTTCTAAAACATGGCAAGATTTACTTATCAAAAAGTATTACCTACCTTTAAGATGATTAGAAACAAAATATTAGCATTTCATGTTGATTTCGCTTTTCGTTTTTAATTTAGGATTTTTTAATTTCAACCCATCTTAACCCCTATTTTTAATCAGATTTGTTAAAAATCAATAAGCTTTGTCCTCTTATAGAGCTTGATTTTTGCTTAAAATTTTCAAGTTGATTTCATTTCTCGTTTTTGACTTATTGTGTAGACAAAAAACCTGACATCGGACAGACAGACAAAATAAACCTATAATACTCTTCACAGAATACTGTATGAAGAGTAGAAAAAAAATGTATGAGGTAAAATAAACAATTTAAAAAGGTCAACAATAATATTCAACTTCTTTTATCAAAGGATACTAAAAGTTTGAAATAGCAGCACATAATTGAACACAGAAATCTATGAACTAAACTAGTGAAATGCATATCGTAAAATGTTATCACACTTAATTCTCCATATGACACTTTCTAAGTGTATTTCACAGAACATTCCAAAGTATTCTTGCTTTCACTAATGTCCTACCCTCATGGCTGCTTTTGCATGTCCAAGTTTACTAAAAAATAATGTGTTTCAATAAATAATAGAATAATAACAATTTTGTTTAAATAGGTAAATCGGCTTCATCTGTATTTTTAAATTATTGTTTAATTATAGATAGTATATTAATGTTTTGATATGTACTTATAGGATTGATTAGCCAGAGCATGTAGATGTGGGATGTGACTTGTTAAATGCCTAATCAAAATCAAAATTTACGTTTGATACTTATTTCGAGACTTTTTTCAAGACATTCTTTAGTACCAACTGTAAACTACTTTACCAATTTTTATTTAATACCTGTAGTGATTCTAATTACCATAACATTTAATATTTTTGAAAATACTAAATTATACAAACAAGGCAATAAAAAAATATCATTAAAATAAAATATTTCTAGTTTGTATGTAACAAACGACCTTGGTTAGAGGGTAACACAATTGATAATTGTAAACATAACTTTATATAGGTAAACTATTTAAATGTACATACCATTTCTTAGGTAAAATTTCTCATCGAGTATATTAAATTAATTGGCTGATCCATTCTTCTGATTTAGACTTTTAAAGTGAAAACCATTTGTCTCTTTATCTTAATCAAATTTTTATTGTACATTTCCATAATGATGTCAAATAGTTACCTCATCAGAATAATTAAATTTTTCCTTTTAGCAGATTTTGTGGGAAAAAATTTACAGATTTTTTGTTTACTTCTTACTTCATAGTATTTACAATTGTGTACAAAATAGACCATTTTGAAATTGTCTTTGGATTGTCTAGATACTGAAACAAAATATAAAACAAATTATAGTCGTAAAACTTTATTACTGCTTTATTAAAAAGTAAATAAACAAAATATAACCTTAAAATATTTTATTTATTTACCTTGCCTTAAAAGTTTTTCTTGAACAATAATTACATTAACACACATCCTTCCAATTTATTAAAGTTGCAGTTCTCAATTAAACACATTTTTTAAACAATCACAAATAAAATAATCTTAATTTTATTAAAATAGATGGAATGACAGTATTGACATTGACAGTTTGTACTTTGATTTGGTACATAGTTGCCAGAATGTTTTTGTTATGTACCACATTTGTCTAAAAAATGTACCAGATTCCTTAAATGTACCAGATTTTTCGAATTCTATTTGCAGTGACATCTAAATTCATTGAAGAGGAAAAAGGGGATCTTTATTGATAACGAACCCAAACAAGGAACACAATATATACATATATTTTACACGTGAACACTGATGCATGCAGAATGTACTACATCTAGTACAATTGTGAATTGTACTAGACTGGCAACACTGGTTTGGCAAACTTGTTTGTGAGCGGCGCGCCAATTAATTTGTTCTTTGACAGTTTGAAGGATCTATTGGCGTGTTTTCATCTCTTTTTAGCTATATGTATTCGTCAAATCGTCTCACTCGTGTTAGGCTCACTCATCATAATGCGCCACAGACAAGGTTTACTTAGATATATTGTGCCACAGAGACGCGATCAGCCAGAAAGCAATGATGTACCAAAAAATATAGATTAACACGTATGAAAATAAAAATATTAAAATTAAATTTATATTTTTATGTTATTTATGTAGTTTTAAAATAATGTGTCTTTATGAAATTGAACTGGGTGTTCACTGCACAAATGAACCAATGGAGAAACCGCCCCTGCACGTCAATCATGTCCAATGTTGTAGCCTATATATTGCGTTTATTACATAATAGATTTGCACAACCCCCTTTTTAGCGATGTTTTTGAGTAAAACGTTACTAATGTCTTCGGGCCCCGGAGGGTAGGTTAAAAATAGCGTCAATTTAGCATTTTTGTCCAATTTTTCTCATTGGTCACAAATAGTGAAACTGAGCATTTTACTTTAAAATATCTTTATTGGGACTATTTTGTTATAATAAAAATAATTATCTTCAAATGTTTTGATTTTCTTCCAAATCATTATTTTTTTTTAAATGTTTATTTATTTATTTATTTATTTATTTATTTATTTATTTATTTATTTATTTATTTATTTATTTATTTATTTATTTATTTATTTATTTATTTATTTATTTATTTATTTATTTATTTATTTATTTATTTATTTATTTATTTATTTATTTATTTATTTATTTATTTATTTATTTATTTATTTATTTATTTATTTATTTATTTATTTATTTATTTATTTATTTATTTATTTATTTATTTATTTATTTATTTATTTATTTATTTATTTATTTATTTATTTATTTATTTATTTATTTATTTATTTATTTATTTATTTATTTATTTATTTATTTATTTATTTATTTATTTATTTATTTATTTATTTATTTATTTATTTATTTATTTATTTATTTATTTATTTATTTATTTATTTATTTATTTATTTATTTATTTATTTATTTATTTATTTATTTATTTATTTATTTATTTATTTATTTATTTATTTATTTATTTATTTATTTATTTATTTATTTATTTATTTATTTATTTATTTATTTATTTATTTATTTATTTATTTATTTATTTATTTATTTATTTATTTATTTATTTATTTATTTATTTATTTATTTATTTATTTATTTATTTATTTATTTATTTATTTATTTATTTATTTATTTATTTATTTATTTATTTATTTATTTATTTATTTATTTATTTATTTATTTATTTATTTATTTATTTATTTATTTATTTATTTATTTATTTATTTATTTATTTATTTATTTATTTATTTATTTATTTATTTATTTATTTATTGTTTGTTTTTTAAACTTCATGTTAAACAGCATTTTTGAAAAAAGTAATTCCGCTTTGAAGCCAAAGCTACTTAAAGAAGAAACAGTAATTGTTTAATATGATTAATTGCAAAAGTTACAATCACTTTTTATACGGTGGGTGTTTACAAATATTGTTTTCCTCCGCATAATCTTATTTAATTCATCAAGACATAAAATTGAATAATATTTTCTAGAATACCAACTTTCAGTATTAATATTTCAAAAACCAGACAAAGGAAATTTTTTAAAACTTGCACGTGTATGGGGTAATTTCTAGATGTACATCACGTGGGAAGTATGAAGTCCTTAAAACAAAAAAGCCGCCTAATAAACAGGGTAGGTTAGATTAGATTAGAAAAATTTTATTTACAGGTTTAACAAATAATTATATACATATCACAGCTAAATAAAATAAATCCGCACTACCGAATCTACAAGACTTTTCGTGCGGGCCCACTGGACCATGATGAACATGTTCGCCTATTAAACTTATCAGCGATTTAAAATTGGGAAATATAACACCTCTCACTCCTTACCAATATGGTATCATTGAGGGATTATGATGGGTTTTGGATCGGGAATGGGAAAGTGTTTATGTCTTTGTGTATTTTTAGTTAGGGATTAGTCCCCTGAAAAAGCTAGAAAAAACAGGGTTGTCTTTGTGTGTATGTTGGTCATGTATAGTCTTTGTTTAATACTACAGCTCACTTGCAAGATGAACGATGGATCCCCCGCCAGCGCATCAACCGCGAATGTAAAGAGTTCGCACTCGGTGCTCTAGCGGCTGATCCACCGAGGAAACCGCTGTCCGACTAGATGATGTAGATGGTGATACCTAGCCGAAGTAAGATGTTATTTAGTTTGTTTGTCGCTGCTATGAGGGATATTATCGTCTTTGTAAATGTCGAATCTTGAATGTATACAACCGTGCTTTGTACGCACGTTGTTCCCCCGATATATACTCAAGATATCATCTTTTACATAATCGGGAACACACCGCGGGTAGAAATTTTCGACTGTCTTGAGTATGAAGTCTTTGATTGAATGGGGTGTCTGTATGGGCGTGCTTGTCTGCTATTCGTGCATAGCGGTCGTAGCCCAGCGCTAGCCTTAGACATCTGTTTTGGGCGATTTGCAATTTTTTATAATGACTATTTGCCATCGAGCAGAAAACCGGACAGCCATATGTCAAGATGGGTCTAAGGATGGTTGTAAACATTAATAGCTTATTTGAAAGCGTGACTCTGCTCCTCCTGTTCAATAATGGGTATAGCGTTTTTATTGCCATGTGGTTTTTATTCACTCTGTCCTTAGTATGTAGATTAAATGGTAACCCCCTATCCAGCTGAAAACCCAGGTATTTCAATTTTTTGCCTGTGGTGATTTGCTGATTATCTATTAAAAGCGGTGTTAAAATGCCCTGTGTCCTACGTTTAGTAATCAACATACTTTCAGTTTTGGCTGCGTTAATTTTCATTTTATTTTCAGTTCTCTTACTGCTGTTTTCGCGGATCTATCGCTCTTGAATAGACAGCTGTCATCGGCGTACAGTACCGTTTGTACCCAATGACATATATAGTTTAAATAGACTGCTTATCCATACGTAAATAAAACGATGAAAAGCGGGCCGAACTGGGAGATGTTTTCTCTTTGTCTAGTGCATGCAATGTTTGTGTTTTGTCTCAATTTTGAGTGCTCACTGGTAAACAAACCTTTCACAGGACCGGTTCTAAAGAAAGTTTAGTCTAGTTGAGATTTTGTTCTCATTGTCATTACTCAGTCGGACATTTTGTTGAATTGTTTATTTTATTTAGTTTTAATTATACTTATGTTCTGTTTTAAGTTTTTTAATTATTTGAGTATAAAAACTTGTTTTGTTTTTAAATTTAAATGGTGAATTGCTCTATAAAGGTTTGTAAGACCAGCTACAAAAATATAAAAAGTAACATTTCATTTTTCACGCAAGTATTAATACAAGTAGGTACAAGGTAAATACGTTTATAATAATTTTATGAATTATAATTAATTATAATAATAATATTAATAATAAAGTATTTATTGTAAATACAATTACATAAATATTATTATATTCAAAGGCCTGAGTTAGAGCTATCTGGGCTTTACAAGTACATTTTAAAAGTTAGTTAGATACAGAGAAGTATCGTATAATAAAAACTCAATATAAATAAAAGAAAAACGGACATAAGTACCAATACAGAGAGATAAACACTTTTATTCTTTGATAGGTTCTTTCTTTGTGAATTCTAGCTCTGGCAATTTTGGCATTAAGTAAAGCATCTTGATGGCTGAACTGATTTTTTTTTATTGAGGAAAGGAGGCTGTATAATTTGTATACCTTCAGCTTCTGTTATGTTTCCAATAAAAAACCTTTGTTAAACATTTTACTATCGAGAAATGATTCACACACTTCAAGTATTGAACTTTGTTAAAAAATGTCTATTTCTGAAGTTTACCACCATATGCTTCACTTTTGTAAGTAATGAGACCAGTAGGTGACACTCCAGTCAATATTTTAATAGTATGCCTCTTTTTGTAGTCAGAGTAATTTTTTAGCCTACAACAAAGACATTTGGCTTGCTGTTTTGGGATTTCGGTACAATCAAGTAGTACTCTTACTTACATAGAGGCACATTATTTAATAATTATACCATACTAAACCAGTTTTATTAGATAGTTCTTTAGCACTAACAATTCTGTTTGAAAACGGATCAACTAAATCACCACTCTTCACTTGTGTTGAACAATCGATCCCAATTTTCTGCTTTTAAACAAAGTTTTGTAAATTAAGCAAAGCTCTTCAGCAGCACACAAATCTTCATTATCTGCTTCAGTAGTAGATATATGTTCATTAACTGCAAAAACACATTAAACATAATAATAATTAACCAAACATTTTAAATTATGCATACGTACATCCATTGCCTGAAGAAGATAACTCAACACTTAAAATTCTACTAGTACTGGCAACATATCATTTTATTAAAGACAGTAGCCATAATTCTTGTTTTAGCTGGATTACGTTTCTTTTTATTAATAGTCGCTTTCTTTTTACCACTAATCTGAGCTAACTTACATCGACTAAGCTTAGTTGTACGTTCTTTTTGTGATTGTAAGTCAGAATCTTTCTTTCCCAGTTACCGATGCTAAGGTACACGGATCTTGACGTCAACTAAGATTGCACTTTGTACCTAGTCCATTTTACTATGATGTTGATCAGATTTCCACTGGTGGAATTTTATTATTATTCATCAAATCATTCACATTCACCGCCAAAATAATCCTTTATTGTCTAAAGGGAACAAACTTTAGAATGTGAAAAAGCTACTAACTTTTAGTAAAATCTTTAAAAAGTTCATTCAATTTTTGCATAATATCTGCTTTTATAATGCGAAATAAATTTTAAAAGAATAATCAAGTGTCCGAATAGTGCCACTATACAGTAGTTGTGGTCTAGTTAGTTATATACACATGAGTGTAAAATTGTTTATATCTATGTTCAAAATTGGTTAGATCTCTTAAAATGTTTTGAAAATTGGGAAACTAGACGTTACGACTCAAAATACTTTTTTAAAATACCTAACGCAAGCTTCTGTCTTGAAATAAACATACAGATAATTTTTTTTTTATTTCAATTCCTATTTTGATGAAATATGAGTTTTAAACTCATTTGGGCCAGACCGACTCTGCCTGGTGAGCACTCGGCAAGCCTAGCAATATGACCCGCTTTTCGTCGTCTTGTTTATATATGGATGAGCAGTCTATTAATCTATATGTCATTGTTTGTACCCCATTGGCAAGTCATGGGTCATAATGGTATATAAGTGAGGCGATATTACTGAGCTCTGGGGTACTCCCGCTTGCACAGTATAAGGTCCTGTCGTTGTGTTGTTAATCTTTATATTAAATTGTCTGTCTGTAATGTATGACTGAATTATTTTGACAATGTGAACGGGACAGTCATTCACAAGCATTTTGTGAAATAACCCGCAGGTCCACACGGTATCAAAAACTTTTTCGCTGTCAAGCGCCACTATTACATGCCTCTTTAGCGCTATGCACGATTCTAATGACCTGGGCCACGGTGCTGTGTCCGCTTCTGAAACCGTACTGTTCCTGCGGGATAAGTCGTAATTGTTCTTCTGTTTTTCTAAGTCTGTTTAATATAATTGTGTCTACTATTTTATTAGATATTGTATTTAACAGCGAGATGGGTCGGTAGCTGTCAATTCTATTGGGATTTTTTCCCGCTTTCAAAGTTGGTATAATATTTGCAATCTTCAGGCTATTGGGGTAATGTTGTAGCCTGTATATTGCGTTTATTACATAATAGAGTTGCACAACCCCCTCTTTAGGGATGTTTTTGAGTAAAACGTTACTAATGTCTTCGGGCCCTGGAGGGTAGGTTAAAAATAGCGCCAATTTAGCATTTTTGGCCAATTTTTATCATTAGTTACAAATAGTGATACCGAGAATTTTACTTTAAAGTATCTTTATTGGGACTTTTGTTATGATAAAAATAATGTTCTTTAAATGTTTTGATTTTCTTCCAAAACATTTTTTTTTAAATGTTTGTTTTTTAAACTTTTAAAACATGTTAAACAGCATTTTTGAAAAAGTAAATCCGCTTTGAAGCCGATCTACTTAAAGAAGAAACAGTAATTATTGTTTAATATTGTTTAAATAAAAAAGTTACAATCACATTTTATACGGTGGGTGTTTACAAATATTGTTTTGCTCCTCAAAATCTTATTTAATTCATCAAGAAATAAGATTGGATAATATTTTCTATAATATCAACTTTCAATATTAATATTTTTAAAACCAGACAGGAAATTAATGAAACTTGCACGAGTATGGGGTAATTTCGGAGGTAAACCGATAAGGAAGTATGGTGTACATCATGTGGGAAGTATATAGGAATTACGGGAAGTACGGTAAGTACGAAGGAAGTACGGAAAGTCCGAAGGAAGTTTGGAAAATACAATGGAAGTATTTACCAATTTAAACGCGAAATATATAGGGTTTGCAACAGGGATCGTACTAGAGCATTTTAAAAACGTATGTGATTGCCTCAAATGCTTAAATATACAAAAATCTGTAGTTGCATCGCAACTTGTTCCAGACATCTTTTAATGCCTAGTATTAGTTACTGTTATTTATAAGTAAACCCAAATAATAGTTTTAAAAGTATCAAAGCATGTTCCTTCTATGAATATTTTTTTGTGTTGATTTCTTTTGTTGCTATGAGAATCCCCATGAGCTATGTTTGAACTACACTGGCACTATTGCTCACACGCTATTTTATGTTTAGGTTTAAGGATCTGGGGTATATTCCACATCCTGAGCTTTCCCTGTATCTGTAATACTAGGCCCATTATTTATCCTCCTGAGATGATAGGCACCTCCTAGCTCGTAAGCCAGCCTACAGATTTAATTTAGTTAACAACGTCACAAAGAGATGCTTCTCTTATATCGGCTGGTGTTATAGTCTATTTTTATGTATGAGAGAGTATTAAAATAATAAAGCGTTCGTAATCCATAGACGTACCACTTCTTTTAGTAGACAGTTAAAATATTTTTTGAAGTTATTCCTCGAGTATACACTTATATTTTCACCTAATTAACCTGCTTATAACTTTTAAACAGCTGAAGGTAAAAAAGTGCAATTTTTTTCTAAAAGGTTTTATTTTTCCACAAGATATGTTAAGAACATTGTGTCAAATGTAGGTATAAGGGTTTAAACTTTGACTTTTAAACAACGTTACGTTTATAAATAATAATTTTAATATAAAAACTACTTCTTACCGACAAATCCAAATCAGAATCGAAATCAGAAGATGAACTGTCCCAACCAATATTTACAATGAGTGGCTTGATCATTTCATCAGTAATATTGTCCAACTTCCACATTTTCTCTTCTTCTTTAATCGTATAATTTACTGCCTTTTTCCAGTTTTCAGGCTTCACATTATTTACAGCCTCAAAAAACAACTGTTTAACATAACTCGTTTTAAAAGAATTATTTGTTGTTGAAACTTCTTCCTTTATCTGTGCCCATATCAGTTCAATCGGGTTTACTTCGCAATGATATGGTGGTGATCTAACCACCGTCATCCCACGATTTTTTGCAATTTCATCAATTTCATATTTTTTGAATTTCTCTTTATGAAGGGAACACAAATGATACAGTTCTCTTCTCACAGAACTTAATGGAACTTAATATTCTTTAAATTTAGCCAATTCTGTAAATCTTTTTTTAACCACTTGGTTGTGGGCATTTTTTCTATAAGTCTCGAGTGATAACTTGCATTATCCATTACTATTATACAGTTCTGAGGAAGAAGATCTACAATTTGTTCGAACCACTCTTTAAAGACATCAGCATTCATGTCCTCATGGTAGTCACCGGTACAAGTAGATTCAAAAGTCAATAAACCACCTTTAACAAAACCGTTTGAACTACCGATGTGTACTATTATTAGTCTGCGCCCCTTTCCTGATGGTGGATTTAAACCAGTAGATAAATTTTTTAAAAAAGCCTGTCTTCGACTTGTTACAGTTTCATCTTGCCAAAATTTATTTGGTTTATGTCCCTCGTTGATCCATGTTTCATCTGAATAAAATATATTTCTTCTTTGGTTTCTCATTTCTTTTATAGTCCTTAGGTAATTTCTTCTCCATACTACAATATCGCTTCTTTCTATTAAAATAGACTTTCTGGAATGCTTTTTTCATAGAAAACCTATTTCTTTTAAAAGTTTCCATAGTGTACTTCGACTCATTTCAGGGTAATCCTTATCATCTTGAACCGTGGCAAGAATCTTGTCTACTGTCGGAAATTCTTTTCTAAAGAAGAACGCATGCACTTTCCTTTGAAGTCTTTCTTTCAAAAGATTCTCTAATTGAAATTTTGGTTTTCCTGGAGCTTTACGTGCTGTTTGAAACTCGCTAGATTTCCCGACACCAAGCGTACTACTAACTAATTCCACTGTGTCATCAACACTTTTACATAAATGTTTGTCTGTAAATGATTTTAAACAATTAAATATTAATATTTTTTCATTAACTGTTAAAGGACCGATTTTTTGTCCTTTACGCGGCCCTTCCAAATTTTCCATGATCACACTAGAATTCACACGGCACCTTGTAAGTTGCAACTAAACGACATTTAGTAAACTGTCAAGAATATCTTGAATGAGTAAAACCAAATTTGGTAGATTTTCACAAAACTTTTATTTTAAAAAATAAAAATTAAAAACACTACACATGACATGTTTTGAAGTACAACTTCTATTTCAAATGTGAGTAATTTACACTTCGGTATCCAATATATATGCGAAATAATTTAACAAAACAAAGTACTGAAGAAAACATCAATAACATAACAAAACGAACTAACTATTTAAAGTAAATAAGGGTACTTAGGTAATTATGATATCAATCAGATAACAATAAGATAGTAACATTATCGGGATTATCTCACAGAAAACTAGGAAAGAGATTTAATAAGGGTGAGTTATTAATATCTAATTGATCATTGAGTAGGTTATCTGAATTTTTAAATCTATTTATTTCAAGTGTTTCTAAATGGTTTAGAGTATTGCCCTTATTTTCTATATGTAAAATTTCAAAGTTGTCTGTAAAAGAATGATTTTCAGCTAAAATATGATTTGAGTAAGTAGAATTATTTTTGTTTTTGTATAGCTATTATAATGTTCGGAATAGCGCTTTTTGAAAGTACGACCAATATACAGTTTTGGACAACTACCACAATTTAATTTATATACCCCCGATTTATTATTAGGATTAATTTTACCCTTATTGTTTTTAATATACTTCCCAAGCGTATTATTGGTTTTAAAAGCTACGTTAATATTTTGGTTTTTTAAATATGATGATACCTTTTCACTAGGAGCTCCTATATATGTAAGACTCTTATATCTGCAATTTTGATCTTTAGTTATGGGATAAACTTGTTGAATAGCATGTTTAAAAAGTTTTTTCTCTAAAATGTTGTCTACAAACTTTGAATTAGAATTATTGTTTACTGCGATTTGTTTAATGATATTTAATTCTTTTGTGAAGTTATCTTTGGATCATACTGTTGTATGCTGCCAGCTTTTGTTTGTATGGATGAGATGAACTATTATTTATTGTAATATCAGTATGTGATGGCTTATGAAATATCCCAAAACTATGGCCTTTATTAATTTTAATAATATTTAAGTCTAAAAAATTAATTGAATTATCCTTCTCTGTTTCCATAGTAAATTTAATATTAGGGTATATAGTATTGATAAAAACTAATAAAGAATTTAACTATCTACTAGTACCAGTAAAAGCAGTCAGTATATCGTCAACATATCTATGCCAATAAAGACAATGTTTACTTAAATTATCGCTATGAATTTTATGTTCTATATTATCCATAAATATTTCCGCCCAGCAACGGGCTTAATGGTTAGATCACCACCATATCATTGCGAAGTAAACCCGATTGAACTGATATGGGCACAGATAAAGGGAAAAGTTTCAAGAAAAAATAATTCTTTTAAAATGAGTGATGTTAAACAGTTGTTTTTGGAGGCTGTAAATAATGTGAAGCCTGAAAACTGGGAAAAGGCAGTAAATCATACGATTAAAGAAGAAGAGAAAATGTGGAAGTTGGACAATATTACTGATGAAATGATGGAGCTACTCATTATAAATATTGGTTGGGACAGTTCATCTTCTGATTTCGATTCTAATTTGGATTTGTAGGTAAGAAGTAGTTTTTATATTAAAATTGGGTTAAAAAATATAAAATGGATTTTCATCAAGTAAAGGCCGAAACAATAAATAACTGTCAAGAATACACAACTTGGACCTCCTTAGTAAATGGAAAACCTATAATCGCACTTTCGGTGAAATTTGTTGGGAAGGTATTTATCTACTTATAATTCGATTCCTGTAAGAAATTCTTGGAATTAAATTAAAACAAAATTGGAAAATAGGTACTTATTGAAAATAATCTTAAGATACGGCTATGTAATCTTTAATACACAGGGCTTTTGGCATGTCCAAACCTTTTTCTATTGTTCTGTACAGCTTATGTTTATAAAGGAACAATAAAAGACCCAAAATCTGTAATAGCTCAGGTACATTTATTACAATTTTAGGAAATATTTAGATTATTCTGTAAAAATATTTAAAATGACCGTACTAAGTTTTGCTTTAGAAATGCTGTTTTATTACTCTCTCATACATAAAAATAGACTGTAGTCGATACTCGCCGAACACAAATGTTCTAATAAATGACAACGTCGAGCAATCAAGATTTTCATGAGAAATGTCATACGTCCAAGTGAAAACAGTATTTTTAAAGCCAGTTAGAATTAAAATTCTTGGGAGAATTTTAATTTTCTCGAAATAAACCAAGAGAAACAGTCACTGAGTTCTCACTGGCTTTAAAAATACTGTTTTTACGATGACATATGACATTTCTTATGAAAATCTTGAGAGAAATCACTTTCTTTTGAGATTAAAAATAGCCCCCCCAGAAATTGCCGGGCGGTGGAGTTATTGTTATGGCCTTAATGTGAGCGAATACAATCTAAGAACAGCTTTAAGTGGTCTTATGATTTTGACACATTGCTAAAAACTACAAATGTCAGTCTGTGTTTAAAATTAAAATGGACTAATATACTTATCCATTTACATTTAAGAAAATTTTTATATCTTGATAAGATAAGACAAAGTCTTTTTAAATTGAAACTGAAGCACATTTCTAGAATTAAAGATATCAAAAATATTATTTATCATTCTTTTAAATCTAAATTGTTGCACCAGCTTTATCAAATTCTTTAATTTATAATTGATCTTTACAGAACCTAATACTGTTGCAATGCTCTCACTTAAAGCACAATTAATATCTTAATTTTCCAAATACGACCCTGCACATTATTTACTATGTTGTATACTTAGTTGTGAAATGTTATTTTAGATGATTTCTTCGTATGAATATCAATTAGGTTGTTATAAATACGTTAATCACAGGCAAACATTGTTTAACTTTTAATATGTACGATATATTTAGTTTGAAAACGATATAAAAAATGGAAAAAACGTTGATTGAAACCACGATTGGCTGTTTGAAGGATTCGTGAACACAATATAGCGGAAGTAAACCCGTCTTGGACCACGTGACAGCGTCTCCCTACCTTCTACGTCCATGGCTGAAATAATCACTTTAGTGTTGTCCAAATTTCCTGCTCGAGTTATCTCACGAAACGGCGACATGAATTGACCACCGAGATCGCGCGACTTAACGCCGCTAGTCTTTTTTCTTTGGAGTTATTTAAAGTGCAAAGTTTTCGGAAAAAATCCACACTTAAAAGAATGGTGTCCTGCTAAAGAAGCCGAGGAGATCATTTGATAGATATTGTTTTTCATTTTTAATGGCAATGTTTCATCTTTATTATGGAATAAAAATATCATGCTTTAAAAAAATGTGTTTTATTGGCAAATTAAAATGACGTCTCTTATTAGGACACCCCTTTTATAATGAATTATAATTTTTAAAAACCATTATATTTTTGTGCTAAATATTATTTATGGTATTTTTTTGTCATAGCGCGTATTATGTATAATTATGATCTAGTATTTAATATAACAAATAAGAGATCTAAAGTGATAATCCAATTACGGTAATACATGAAAATGCAGCTTACTCCAGTAACTTATATTCCTAATATTTTAACACATTGATTTATTTTGCAAAGTGCAAGTAAGCATGAACTAAGTACAGTATTGCCCGAAATAAACAGTACTGAACTTGTAATTTTTTTATTTATTTAAGAAATGCATATTATTAACATTTTAGTATATGTTCCAAATGTGCACCTTCTCGTTTAAAACAGACTTCATAACGATGTTCCAAGTTTAGGAAGAATTGATCATATACGTATCGCAGACTTGCACCATTACGTTGTCGGCTGATTCCGCATGAGCGAAAATAATACTCTATAATACTCTATAATAATACTAATTAGTTTTTTAAGGTTTACTTGACAGGTCTATACTAGCTAACTTGGGTATGACAGCGGGTGTAAAGAGACATCGCAAACTTAGTTTCAGTACTGTTTATTTTGGGTACTACTGTATACATAAATATAACAAATTATATAGGTTTTATGGGTGCAACAAAAGGATATTAGAGTAAATTTAAACAATTTTTGGAATCGAAAATAAGCCGTTCCAAGCTACTTTGTTTACATAAAAAATAGTAAAAAAAAGTTACAGGGAGGTAAAGTAAAAACTTTAGAAGTCATTTTGTGTTCTTACCCTCAAACAATTTAACATATTTTTATGAAAATGTATAGAGGTGTTAGTATGCAGTGTCCAATAAAATGGAGTAAAACTGATTAAAACTGTTTTAATTTATTATAGGGTTTTAGAAGGATTCCACGCCCCTTTGACCCTCCCATGCACTTTTTTAGACGATGAAATTCAGTTATAAACAGAACGCTACTGAAATCCTACATCTGTTTTGAAATTGAGGACCCTGCTGCAAGAACGAGGTAGCTCCAAATTCGATAAAAAATTGGTTATGTTCCTATTTTATACAATTTTCGAAGTTCTTTCGGTTAGTGCAGGAAGAAGGTATGTAACTGTATAAATGGTTGCAGCATGTCTAGTTTTGGACTTACCTTCGCATTAGTTTGTTACAAGAATGTGGTAGCTCCTGCAGTTGCCACTTTCTTGCACCAAACAAGCAGTTCAAACCATTTTGACAGCAGCATTTCACCTAACCTTAAATTTATTATCTGGCAGGTGGCACATGGTCAGTTTTCAGACCATAATTTTACAGTGAATAATTATCATTTGTTATAAATTATTAGTTTGTAAACATGAGTGACACACGTGAAATTGATGAGCCATTTAGCAGTGGATAAAGTGATTATTACTTCCCAGAAAGTGAAAGCAGTGACGAAAATAATGCAGTTGAAGCAGAAAATGCACCTAGCACTAGGGTTAAAAAGAATAGAAGAGTCGTGGATAGTTCACAGTGGTAGAGAAATAAACGCAAAAGTATGTTAGCTAAGGGAAAAAAGCATTTAAATAGTGGTAAAAAAATGAAGGAGGCTCGGAAGACAGGAAACGACTGCAAATGCAATTACAAGTGTTTTGAAAGGGCGACAGAAGAGGACAGCATGTATACTCAAAAAGTTCAATAAAATTGGTTATAAAATCCTACAAGACACGTATCTTTTGGGTTTAATTTCAGTATTTTTTATATCAAGAGTACGGACAAAGGATGGCAGCGGTCATTCAAGGACAGTCAGCAACAAGTATACTGTAAGTTTCATAAAACCTTTTTCTTTTTATTTTTAAATTATTCTGTATTTTACTTTTATTTACAGGTCCGCCTCGGTGAACAGTCAAACAAAGTATGCAAAATGAGTGGAACGCCTAGCGATGTGCCTAAAACAGGATGACAACCATCATAATAGAGTAAATGCAATTCCACCTGAAATTGTCCAGCAAGTTTATTCCCATATAAAGAGTTTTCCGCAACGATCGTCGCACTACAGTAGGAACAAAAATCACAAAAAGTAGTACTTTACATCAGTATTAAATATAAGAAAATTGTATGAGCTTTATTTAGAGAAATATGAAAAAGAAATGTTCAAAATTTTTGGCATGAAGGAAAAGAAAGCAGAGTTTAAGCCAAAAGTGACGTACGATTTTTATTTTAAATACTTTAAGACTAACTTCAATCTCTCATTTGGAAGCCCAAGATCGGATACGTGCAAAATTTGTGACTTATTTAGCACCGAAAGGAAAGTTGTTGTGGATGAAGAAGAAAAAACACGTAAAAAAGTACAACATGACTTACATTTAAGCAAGGCTGATTCTTTCTTCAAGGAGTTAAAGGTTAGGTCTGAGGAAACAAGAAATAACTCAGCCATTAAAACACTATGTTTTGACTACCAGCAGAATGCACCGCTGCCAAAAATACCTTACAGAGATGTTTTCTACATGCGCAAGCTGTGAGTCTACAACTATTGTGTTTATTTTTCAAACACTGAAATCTCTTTTTTATTTTTGATGAAGTAACAGGTCGAAAGACACCAAATGAAACTGTAAGCCTTCTAAACTACTACTTTGAAAATGTTCTGTCCAAGGAAGTAAAGATTCTGTATTTATTTTCTGATAACTGCGTTACTCAGAACAAGAACCACACCATGATGCACTATCTGTTTACCCTTGTCAAAATGGGACGTTTTGAAAAAATTATCTACAGTTTTCCTGAGCCAGGCCATTCGTTTTTACCATGTGACCGAGCATTTGGTGTAGTGGAAAAACATTTGAGGAAAGTCGAACGAGGATATACCTCTTCAGAATACATTCGCCTGTATGGAAAAAGTAGCCGGAAGTTTCAAACTGTTGAAGTGACACGATGATATTTAATTTTTTGGACTATTTCCAACAGTATTTTAAAAAAATGTTGTTGGCAAGAAAAGAGAAAATTTTTTTATAACAAAATATAAAATCTTTATCTATGAAGCCCACATGGATGAAATACAGTATAGCGAAACAACAAATTTTCCAGTTTATTTGAATTTCAACATACAGCGTTATAATTTTCAGTTTCAAATACCACCAAATCTGTATCAATCCAAACTAAAACTGAAGAAAGCCAAATATTCCAACGTATGCAGTTGGCTAAGCAATATGTTCCACAGGTTAATAATTATAAATCATTGAACGTTTGTGAAGATCCAGCCAATGGTAACGATACAGACATGACTGATGAGGATATTGGAGATTAAAACAGTGATTACTGTTGTGTATTTTATTTACAATAAATGCAAGAGGCAAATAATTTGTGTACTTTTTTTTGTTGTTGGTGGCAAGAAGGAGGTAGCTCCACAATAAAAACTTATAAATAATAATATTTGGATAATTCAAAATTAAAATTTTTCTCGGTAAATGAAACTCAAGGACACAAAGCAAGTACAGAAAAGATAACCAGAAAAAGAAAAAAAATTTCACGCAAAATAGTTTTTCTTAATTTCTCAACAATGTTGATTTATGGAGCTACCTTCTTCTTAAAGCAGGGCTCCTCAATTGTTTTATCTCCTAATATTTGTTTGTGGAAAGCTTTAATTAGTTATAGGCCCCATATGGAAGGTAAAAAATACAATTTAATTTTTCTATTAGTCTAAATAAACCACTAAGTATTAGTTAACATTTTTTTTTACTATTATACAAGTTCATGGATGATCGATAATAGAAGGAAATAATTGTAAATGAAGTGGTATAATTAATAACTCTTGAATAAATATTCAGTGGTAAGATTAATAAAAAAATGTCATTATATTTTTTTAATGACCTTCCTTTTGGAATTAACTCTTTCACAAACAAATACTGACATAGAAAACATTTTGAAATATTTATGTTGAATTTCAGTTGCGTCCTGCGTTTAACTAAATATTATTATCTAAAAAAGTAGGGAGTCAAAGGGGTGCGGAACTCTTCGAAAAACCGATAGAATTAAAACAATTTTAAACACCACTTATTCCATTTTATTGGTCACTGTATACTAACATTCCATGTACATTTTAATAAAAATATGTTATGCCGTTTTAGAGTGCTATCATAAAATCCCTTAAAATTTCTACTTTAACGTCTTGTAATTTTTTTATTATTTATGTTTTATGTACGCAAGTTAACTTTTCTACATATATTCAACCCCAGAAATTGTGGTTAAATTTACTGTACATCTTCTCGTTACATTCTCTATATAAAAAAATAAACCATGCACTTCATACTTTTAACTTCTTCTAACAACTCACCATGTAGAGAGACAAACCTGGAGTCCATAAAAAAGTTGACTTTAATTACCTGAAAATCAACCTACTTAAAATTGAACAAATTTTGACAGTAACCAAAATCAATATAAAAAGTTCGGGGTCCTCTATATAACATCTTAAAAGCCAAATATATATATTTTTCAGTTTTACATTACCAATATTTGAGTAATGCTACTCATGTCTAAAAAACTTAATAATGTTATGCATTCTAAATAGGTTCCTTTTTAATTTCATAAAATTACTTTTACTCTGTTTACTTTATTTAGCTTAACATGGAAGGGATGTTTTTTAAATCATTCTAACCGTAAATTATGCAGAATTTATTTTCTACAACGAATGTTTTGTAGACAATATGCTAATATATTCAAATTTATTGCAGAGCATTGCTATTAGAGAATTTTAATTTGTTGTCTAAAAAAAAAAAACAAAGAAAATGCATTGGAAGACAATTTGTATATTCATGAGAATTACCGGTGACTTCGGATTTCTAAAACATGATAAAATCGAAGATGTTTACAGTAATTACAGTTTAGGTATATTAAATTAAATGTATAATATTCTCGGAAAACCGAAAATGAAAAACCCATTTAAATTTTCAATAAATCGATATTTTTCTCGTAGTTGATTAATGGCAGCCAATCGGAAAAATTACATTATTACAGTGACATAAACTTAAGGTATTAGGTACATATTCATTTTTGCACAATAAATTATATATAGAGGCGAGGACCTTTTTTAGCCCGTGCAGAACCCCTCGGAGATCCACAGATGTTGGTGCCTATGGTTGTAGTGCTGTCTTACAACATTGATAAAGCAACCTGAGGATAAGTCATTCGATATAGAAAATTGGGATCGGTAAGCGTGTCTTTTGGACTTACTAAAATAACGGAGAAGGTCTAGATTTACACGTTTTGGCTTCTACTATTTCTGGATAAGTAAATCTGATTTCAATAAAAAAAAATAATTGCCTTTACAGATATTGTGTACTAATAAGTTTTTCATTAAAATAAAAGTTATAAGTATGTTCAAACAAAAATTATTGTTTTTTTTATAACCGGCATTTTCCTTGGTCAATAAACATAATTTATTTTTCTTACATTAATGAAGAAAATATAACAATAAAATATATGTGTAATAAGTTTATTTAAAATCTACATTATACATTTATGATTCCAAATATGTACAAAGTTTCTAGAGTTTGTTTTAATAAAAAAATAGTAAGTTACAGTTACAATTTTTAAATCAGACTCCCAAAACATTTAATCTGGTTCATCATAAAGAGAAATTTATAGGTGATTCAAATTAAGATTTCCCGCGCGGTGTCGATCAGCTGATTTTGCCCAAAGAAGGTAACCTACATAACCCTTATCTATGCTAATAAAATGGTGTTTTATATGGTGTATTGTGATTATTCATAGTGTATGGAAATTGTGTTCTTTATATTTTTCATTTTGTGTCATCGGCATCAAATACTATTGTTATTAGCCTCATGTTCTGTGTAGGCTTTGTTACTGTTTTCCAGCATCACTTTAGGAACAGCCGGTGGGATTCGAACCTTGAATCCGAAAGTCCTGACTAACCCTTGAGCCACCCACCTCTGTGTTATTTAATTGTGGTTTGATTCCTTATGTTGTTTCCGTTATTTGTTTATGAATATTGGATTAAGTTTGTTAGAAATATTTAACTATTTAAAAGCGACTCCAGCTTTCAGAAATGTCCAAAAAGGTAAACAATTATTTAATGATGGTGATTTATGTTTTCTGAGGATTGTCCATTTTTTTTTTAAATCCTCCTCCAATAGGAGGGCTTAAACTCCGATAATAGTGCATTTATATGTGTTTATTAGTGATATAAAAATGGGCAAACATCAAAATAATTCCAAAAAAAGTGTAAGTTGCTCAGAAATGTATTCTGAGAATTGCCCATTTTTTAAAAAAAGTTTTCGTCTAATACGGGCTTAATCTCCGATAGTAGTGCATTTCTGTGTTTTCAGTTGATACAAAAAAATGGGAAAACATCGAAAAAATTCCAAAATAATTTAAAGTTGCTAAGAAATGTATTTTAAGGATTGCTCATTTTAAAAAAAAATCCTCGTTCAATAGGGGGGCTTAATCTCCGATAATAGTGCATTTCTGTTGGGATTTTTTTTAAATGGGCAATCCTCAAAATACCTTTCTTAGTAACTTACACTTATTTTGGAAATATTTCGGTGTCTGCCATTTTTTATATCAAATAAACACACATACATGCACTATTATCGGAGTTTAAGGCCCCCCTATTAGACTTATATTTTTTTTAAATGGGAAATTCTCAGAATACATTTCTTAGCAACTTTTAATTATTTTGGAATCATTTTGATGTTTCCTCACTTTTTATAACAAATAAAAACACAGAAATGCACTATTATGGGAGATTAAGCCCCTTTATTGGACGAAGATTTTTTTTTAAAAATGGACAGTTCTCAGAATACCTGTCTTAGTAACTTACACTTATTTTGGAATAATTTCGATGATTTTTAATTTTTATATCACTAATAAACACATATAAATGCACTATTATTGGAGTTTAAGCCCCCCTATAGAATTTTTTTAAAAAATGGGCAATCCCCAGAATATATTTCTTAGCAACTTACAACTATTTTGGAAATATTTTGATGTTTGCCCATTTTTATATCAGATAAACACATATAAATGCACTATTATCGGAGTTTATGCCCCCCTATTGGACGAGGTTTTTTTTTTAAATGGGACTCAGAATACCTTTCTTAGTAACTTACACTTATTTTGGAATCATTTCGATGTTTGTCCATTTTTTTTTATCAAATAAAAAGAGAAATGCACTGTTATCGGAGATTAAGCCCCCCTATTGTACGAAGATTTTTTTTTAAATGGGCAATCCTCAGAATAAATTTATTAGCAACTTTCAATTATTTTGGAATTATTTTGATGTTTACTAATTTTTTTATATTAAATAAAAACACAGAAATGCACTATTATCGGAGATTAAGCCCCCATTGGACGAGGATTTTTAAAAAAAAAAAAAATCCTAAAAATACCTTCTTAAATAACTATGACTTACTTTAGAATCCTTTTTATGTTTGCCCATTTTTATATCACTAATAAACCCATATAAATCCACTATTATTGAAGTTTAAGCCCCCTATTGGACATGGATTTTTTTTTAAAATGGTCAATCTTCAGAATACATTTCTTAGCAACTTACAATTATTTTAGAATCATTTTGATGTTTGCCCGTTTTTTTATGATAAGTAAAAACACAGAAATGCACTATTATCGGAGATTAAGCCCCCCTATTGGACAAGGATTTTTTTTAAAAAAGGGGCAATCCTTAGTATACATTTTGTAGCAACTTTCAATTATTTGTCCATTTCTTTATATCAACTAAAAACACATAAATGCACTACTATCGGAGATTAAGCCCCCTATTGGACGAGGATTTTTTTTAAAAAATGGGCAATCCTCAGAAAAGATTTTTTAGTAACTCACAAATATTTGAGCGTTATTTCGATGTTTGCCCATTTTGTTTATAACAAATAAACTCGTATAAATCTCGGATAGTGGAATTGTCATCAAATCCCTTTTTTTTTATTAATTTTTTTTTTTTAGAGATCGTTGTGGAAATGTGTGAAACAAAAAAATAGACAAATATGGGCTAACGAATGATTATCTAATGCAGTTATCATATTGCATTTTTGTGAATAATTTTTTTTTGTTTTTTTTTATTTTTTCTAATTTTTTTTTCTGAAAAAACTAATTTATGGACAAACGTGGGCAAACAAAATGCTATTATGCCGTGAAATTAAATTAGGAAAATCTTAAATTTTGTCTGGAAGTTGGCCCGCGAAAATTATTTTCGATATATTGTTAAAACAGAGGGTGGGCAATAAAAGTTATTTCATGGGCAATAATGGGCAAACGATGAGCAAACCTCTCACACATTTTTAACCCTTTTTACAATGTTGTGGTGCCAAGTTCACAGACCTAATTTCAGAATATTCTTAATTTTTAAAAATCGGCTAAGGCGTTTCCAAGATACAGTCTTCTACAAATGACGATGAAATTAGGTGTATGGACTAATCTCGAGAGCAGTTTATTTTAAAATCTTGAAAAAAAATTATACTATAATAACACAAACCATATTTAATATAGTTTTATCATTATTTGTTTTTATATAGTATTCCTTGCATTCGCCCCTAGTTCTTTAATGAGGAATCTATAAATATTCACCTTTATACGGAAAATTTATCACAGTTAATTATCTATATAATAGATTTTCTGTAGTTCAATGAAATATAATACTGAATAGGTACGAATAGAAAGGAAGAGTAAGGGAATAGAGGTAGACTCATATGGCACGAGGTAATTTAATTAACGACCTTATGTATATAGCCACGAATAACTTTGCACTCCACCAAAGGCCTCGTTTGCTAAAGGGACTTCTGCATTTTTAAAACATAAAGAATTTCGTTTGAGATTTATTTTTCAATCGATTATTTTTTTGTTCTTTTTTACTAAACATAGTGGCTTTTTAATTTAATATCATTATGAAGCGATATTGTATACACTTTTCCTCTTTGTAGAACGTTGGTGCTACTACTTAGCTTTGATGCTAATCGATTACTTATAAACTGTTATTATAAACTTTGAAATAAGGGAGACGATTCCTTTGAAACTAAGGGTTAATTATAAACAATTTAAAACTGTATTACACTGATTTTGAAATCTATTGAAATTTTGTTATTTTCAACAAGTCCTAATATGGATTGGGTCGAATTTTATAAATATTTTACGCTATTAATAAATTAGATAAACAAAAAAAAAAAGAAAATTAAATATAAATTTATTTCTTTTTTTATTTTTCTACTGTTGCCTGTTCTGCTTTGATATGTCTCTTTTACCGCTCAACAGTGTTGCCAGGGCCCTTGTTTAAAAATTACAGAATACCCGATCTTACCAGTCTTGTAAATCACTAATTTTTATGAAATACATCTCATTAGCCCAACAAGTACCCGTTATTTCTATTATGAATCCAACCTAAATTTTATATTAGTATATTAGCATGCCGAAGCACTGATGAAACATGTATATTTTATAATTTTACTGCCATTACGTTCTGCACATACAGGTTCTTGCATCTAGGTGCCTAACTTAATTTATAATTTATTAAAACATTTGTAAACATCCATTGTTATTAAAATTAATTTAATTAAATAAATAAAATAAATAAATTATCTTTGAAAGTACTTTAGACCAGTACTTACTTGTCATTGCTCATATTAAATCGTCCCTACTCGATAAACAAATTCATTATTAAACGTTTCCTAAAAGATGAAAGACTTATAATATATAAGTTGATTAACCCTTTTCCTGACCTTGGTCCTCAGTTTAGGTTTTTCCATGAATGATACCAATTTTGTACCGTTCTGTAAGTAGGATTTTGGTAAATGCAATATTTTTTACAAAAATGACATGTTAGACTTTGGTGTCTAATTAAAATCAACGAATAAAAATTAAAAAAAATACCTTATTTTTAACATAACATTTAAATATACTTTAAAAAGCACTTCTATAATTTATTTCCAGTCACATCTGACGATTTATTTATCTATTTTGATTGAATTGTTGTAGTACATAATAATTAAATATCAATATTACATCATCTATAAAGTAATAAACAAAGTACCTTTCGAAAACTTTTAAACATAATTTTATTATTACTTTGTATTATCCAAAAGTTTAAAACAAGTGAATTTATTTGATTGAAAAAATTACGCCAGCTAGCCAAATTTAAAGACTGCTATCAAAAAAAGCATAGTTGAATTAGTTCAATTTGTGTTGGGTTAACTGTGACGTCACTCGGTAAATACTTTAAAAGTCATCCCATTTAAAACGTACATGGATACCCTTTTTTTAAATTACGACGTTCAAACATTTTTAAATTCAAAAGATCATTCTGACACAGAGATATAATTAAACACATTTAAAAATTATAGGAGTAAATAAATAGGCAAATAGTAGGTAATAAATTTAAATAATATGACCATGTTATCTAAACATTTTTTTTAATTGAGAAATTTGAAATATTAAGGTATAAGTCGAAATTTATATACAGAGTGTACAAAAAGTAACGTAACATACTAATATTTAGATTCCTGATAAGTTTGCAAAACAATTTTGAATAAAATTTTATGAAATAAAATGAATCAAATTCGCGCGAATTTCGAAACGTCGGCATCGGCCGGGTGTTCTCGCTTCGCTAGCCCTCCTCTGTATTGGATTGGAGGTGGATGGGACGAGCGTAGCGTCATCTTATGGACAAACTGTTGCCATGGAAACGCTTGTCATGCTAACGACTAAACAAATCCCGTAGTGAAAAAAATGCCTAATTGCCAAGTTATAGATGGTTTCGTTTTTTAGTTAAGATTGAGATTTTATGTTAAAAGTTAATCTAAATATAAGAAGCAACTGCACATATCCTCACCACCGGATTTAGGTTTTTGTTTAGTCGACATCACAACAAGTGTTGCTATGGCAACGGTTTCTCCATAACAACCGACTTCAGCTACACTAAAGTGAAAATTAAATGACCTGTAACTTGCCAACTATGCATTTCCTTACCACGGAAATTGTGTTTTTGTTTAGTCGTTACCATAACAAGTGTCTCTATGGCAACAGTTTCTCTGTATCTGATTACAGCTAAATTAACTGATCTGTAACTTGGCAACCACGTATTTCCTCAACACGGGATTAGGTCTTTTGTTTAATTATTACTATGTTAAGTATTCCCATGGTAACAGTTTCACCATAGCTGATTTCGTCTAAAATAAAGTGAACATTAAATGATCTATAAATTGGCAACTATGTATTTCCTCACCACCAGATTTGGGTTTGCAATTACTGGGTTACCATGGCAACGGTTGCCATGGCAACAATTTTTACGTAACTGATTACGGCTGAACGTAATTTGACCTCAAATTCCGTTTAGAAATCCCCAAACTTAAGTTGAATTTGACATTATATAAAAGGTAACGACGGTATGTGTGACGTCACCACAGTAACCACAATACTGTAACCAAGTATGTTGTGGTAAGCTTATAAGTAGAGGGCGGAATATATGCATCAAAATATAACAAAATATGCGCATATATATGCATCGTTTTTACCAAAAATATGCAGTTATTTTGTCCAATTATGCCTAAATATGCAAATGCATATTTGTTAAAAATACTTAAAAAAAAGTAGGGGGTGGGTAGCTCAGTGGTTAGTGCGTTGGCCTGTGGACTTAGGGGTCACGGGTTCAAATTCCAGCCGGGACGCGATTTTTTAAATTAATTAATTTATTTAAAAATTAATTCAAAGCCATTACACGAAAAAAAAAACAAAAGAAAATGTGTAATATAAAAATTTATTTAAAACAAACGAAACACAAAAACTAGTAGAAGTTAAGTATAGAATAGTATAAAAATATTAAATAGTAATATTATAATAGGAATTTATAATTAAATATTTTTCGAAATTTTCTATTAAAAATTTTTGTCTTCTGTCTGTACAAATATGTTTTGATATAGAAAAGGTCCTTTCAACATCTACCGAAGTAATAGGACAATACTGTAATTTTGGAAGTAATGTACAGGGCCAACGTAAAACTTCTTTGGAAAATTTTCCCTCAAAATGTTTTTCACTTACCTTATTTCATTGAACCCTTCATTCTTTAATAAAGTTGTATTTAATTTTTTTCTAATCTTAAGGCCTATGTCACCAGGAACATTGTTACATTTATCGGAAACTGTTGCAATAAAATTTGTTGATTCGATTAAACTTAAATTTTTCTTTTCCAATGAAGTTATTACATCAGGTAAAAAACTAAAATTAACCTTTATAAACACAAATTGCTTAGGCACAAGGGGATTTTTTAACAATTCTTTACTTTGCACTACACATTGTGAATTGTCTTCTATATCCAAAATTAAATCCTTAATTGCTTCAAAATTTTCTGCATAGAATATAGCTGCTTTAATCCATGTCCCCCATCGCGTAATTACGGGTTCCGGGGGCAAACACACCTCTACCATTCTCTCTTTATACAACTGCACTCTTAAAGGGGCTTTTAAAAATATTTTTTTCACATTCGAAATTAGCTTGTTAACCAAGGGATATTCTGTTCTCACAGTTTCTGCAACTAAGTTTATTCCATGCAGAAGACAAGTAACGTGGACCATATTTGGATAAAATATTTTTAAGTTTTGCCCTACTTTTATCATATATGGTGCTGCGTCAGACAAAAACACTAAGAACTTCTCTGAGGGAATTTGATTTGGTAAAAAAAATTCTGCTAGAGATTGTTGAATAAATCGGGTAACAGTTGTATTGTTAGTTTTTTCTAACTGTTTTGATGCAATTAAATATGATGTACCTGGTTCATTTTCTTTTAAGGCTCCAATCATAAGATGTACCATATATCTTCCACAAGCATCTGTGCTTTCATCAACAATGATGTAAAAATTGCTATCATCCAGTAAAACTTTAATTTCTTCTATTACATTTATATATATAGCATGTACATTTTTTTTTCTGAGTGTAGATTCGCCAGGAATGGTTTTATTGCAATATTTTTGTAAAAATTCTCTTAGACGTAGGTTTTGTAACTTCTTTAATAGAATATTTGCCGCAACAAGAGCTTTGCACAAGTCCTGATTAAATACCTCCTTGTCACTTTTTGTTCTGTCGGCGTTTTGAAATGAACTCACAACGCGTTGAACCGGTTGTGATTTCATTTTTTGCAATTTGGCTTTATGCAATGATGTTTTCACGTGTTGAACCACTTTGAAGTTTTTTCGCAAACCACTATTTTGGCACAAGCTTTACAAAAAACTTTATTCCCATTGATTTCCAACTCTGGAAAGTTATAATAATCCACGAAGAAATTCTCGACATTTTAGGACACTTTTAAAACAACAAATTATTACAAGACTTTTCACTAGGCAAATAACGAGGATACTATCTCATTAAACTGAATGAAAAACATTCAAAATATTCCGATGTTAGGGTAGATTGGTTACAAGAAATTACTGAGAATTTTATATAAACCGTTTTATTGCATCGTAAGTAATACTTTATCTGTGTAAATACCATCTATTAACAAATACCTTAATGGGCTTAATCTCTTAAGAAGGTAAAAACCCAGTGCATGCCACCCTCCAAGAACTAATTAACAAGAATTTACAAGAAGTGACACTTAAAAACAAATACAAAAATTTAAAAGGTCTTTATTTCAAATATATTTAAAACAGTTTTTGATTTGCACAGTATATTAATACATTTTTTTTTTCGAAAATATGCAATATTTTCTTAAATTTTCTGAACTTTGGTAAAATATGCAATATTTTCTGAATTTTGGAAAAATATGCAAAAAATGCATATATATGCATTTTGCATATATTCCGCTCTCTTTTAAGGCATTTCCTTATAAGATATAAGGAAATGCCTTAAAAGTATCCACCGAGTAACGTCACAATTAACCCAGCACAAATTGAACTAATTCAGCTATCCTCTTGTTGATAATACTCTTTTAATTTGGCTGGCTAGCGTCATATATCAAACAAATAAATTCACTTGATTCAAAAATGTTTTAAAAACTTTTGGATAACACAAAGTAATTGTGTTTCAGAGATTTGAAAAAGTACATTGTTTATTACTTTACAGATAACGTAATATTAATATTTAAAAATTATGTACTACAACAATTTAATCAAAATGGATAAATAAATCATCGAGTGTGACCGGAAATAAATTAATAGAACTGATTTTAAAAGAGTATGGAAATATTAATAATAATAAGTTATTTTTTATATTTCTTTTTTTGTTGATTGTATAAAGTTCTTTATGGTCGCCCTACGATCAGAATTAGTGAGCATTACCTACTACTGGACCTATTGTTACTTTTGTTTATTATAATTTTGTTTTGATTTTTTTTTTGTGTATATATTATAAAACCTTAACTCTTGCTGTAACTTAGGTTTATAAGCAATAAACGTATTATTATTTATTATTATATAATTCTAAAGAAAGTTTGGAATGTATGGAATGTTAGCAATGTTAGACATTAGGAATGATTGGAATGCGTAAAATAAGTCGCATTGAAATGCACAGGCTGATTTTAAGAACATTGATATTAAAGTTAGGATGAACCGAAAATTCTAAAAACCAATAGGGTTTTAAGTTAGAAGCAATTATTCAAAAAAATCAAGAGCGCAAGTCAATCAGAACTTTCGTTCTAAAGTTATCGTGCCGGCATACATACTCACAGACGACCAGACGAACATTTCTTTTGCATTTTCGGACTCAGAATGATCGGAAACGTAAAAAAAGTATAAAAAATTGTGGGTAAGAAATTTTTTTCGTCTGCACGAATACAATACTGAAGCCCTATAGGAAGGGCCTCAGTAATTGGACAAGGTGGTAAAGAATTATCGCTAAACATATATTAAAAATTAGGAGTTTGAGGATTTTCTAATGGACCCAATTATTAGATTTTGTCCAAATTAATATGGGACTACCTTTAATGTACCTTCTATCTATCAAAAAAAGAATCATTAAAATCGGACACCGTGTTAAAGAATTATCGCTGAACATACATAAAAAATAAACAAACAAAAAATATAACGACAAATTGAGAACCTCCTCCTTTTTTGAAGTCGGTTAAAAAATTATATCGCAAACAAGTGTTACACTAGTTTTTGGAATCTCTATTTATTTCAACTCAACTTTTACAATAACTATACAACTGATAACATTAACGTATAATGTCTATCATCAAACTGAAAACTGACGTCAGAATCATTGACTTTCTCGAACTGTCGTCTAGATTTTTCTTGACAACTAATGACATTTCCAGACATTTCTGGACTATTCTATCTTATTTTACTCGTACTTTTACTTATGATGACCGCAGCACACTGTAGGGCGATGAATAACATTGCACTTTTTTTGTATTCGTACGTGTCCGCTAACAGCCGCAGGCTACTGCAGGGTGCTGCATAACACAACTTTTAATTTATTTTCTTAAAAATTGAAATTTTGAACTCTCCAGCCTTATTGAGAATAAATAAATATTTAACATATAATTTAAATAAGACAGGCCCCAAAACAATGACTTGGGGTACACCACATTTTATATATTGTCGATCACTGAGGTCATTGCTCACTTTAACTAATTGTTTTTCTTTTTAAAGGTAATTTTCAAAGATTTTTGAACAATTTCCTTTTATTCCATGATTTTCTAAAGTTGTTAATAGTAGACAATGATCAACAGTGTCAAACGCTTTGCTCAAATCAATAAAAAGACATACCTTTTTCTAATAATGCATGGATTTTTTCTGTTAGTGTAAGTATGGCATCTTCGTTTGAAGTGTTTTCCTTAAAACCGAATTGTTTTATAGATATTAATTTGTATCTATTTATAAAGTTATTTGACCTGTTTTTTAATATACTCTATATATCGTTAGTGGCCGATGTTCGATCGACTTTTTTATATATAGGACACAAAATTGGCCAAACTTCAGAATCTAAACAGTTATTTATAATATATTTTAGTTGTTTAAATATATAGTTTGAAATTAATTTAAGAAAATCTGCCTTGATTTCGGCAGTAGCGATGGACTTGTTATTTTTGAGTTCTTTAATTGGAAATAATATTTCGTTTTCATCAGTATGTGTTAAAATTATACCGAGTTCGGTAAGACTATGGTTCTACGAATGTATTTTGATTTTTTTTTAATATATTCATATAGCTTCTGTTAAATTTATTAGCCATGTCAACATTTTTTAAGAAGAGTTCTCCATTATCGTTCTTTATAGGGCCAATAGTTTCTGTTTTAGTGTTTGCGCCTGTATCTTTTTGTACAATCTCCCATAATCGTTTAGAATTTTGATTGTCTAATTGTATTTGTTATTTGTAATAATTTTGTTTAGTTTTATTTATTAAATTGGTTAGTTTACTTTTACAATTTTTTTATAGTTGTTTTATTTAATTATCATTTGCTTGATTTAATAAATTTTTATATAAATTATTATTTTCATTAATAATTTTTAATAAGGAGTTTGTCATCCATGGTGCTATTTTGGCATTTTTTCTAAAAATGTTTTTTGTATCTCTTCATAACTGGGTGATTTTATTAATAGTATTAATTAAGATAGTTGCATTATTTAGAATATTTTACCTCCTAAGTAGTCTTCTGTAATATTTTTTAAATTTTAGTATGGTTTAAATACAATATTATTATTATTTTTTTTAAACACTCTAAAAGGGGTGTTTATTGATATTACAATCTGATCAATAGTTGATCAATGAGTAATTTTGTTATAACCTAACTTAACTAGGGTTGCAATCTTAAAAACTAAAGTTTTACTCGCTAGTATACCTTAGGGTCTGATAACTCAATAACACTTAATTAACGTGTAACACTAAACCGCACAATACTTACCTTTGTTGTTAACACAATCACTTGGGTAACTCAAAAGGTTTCACTCTCTTGAGTCTTCTTGTCAGGTTCGTGTTGTCAAGAAGCTAGATCGCCTCAACGTTCACATGTTGGTGGATCCGTTGTTCGTGACTCCTAGCGAATCTGGTGATAGTCTGGTTAACAGTGTCAATCTGATGGTCTTGATGAAGGTCGCTGTTTCTAATGTATCAAGGAGTATCGACAATGTTCCTCAATACTTTGTTCTAGAATCTCTGGATTATTAGAATATATTAGAATATTACTCTATCTGGCACAACCCCGGAGCTGAATGCCATAGGTCCAAATTGGTTTGAGAACTTGTTTATATAATAGAATTTTGTTATGTGTAGATAGGCTGGAATGCCTACCAAGTAACCAGTACATTTTTTTGAATTTTATATCTAACTCTTGTCTTTTCTTTTTTACATGGATCTTTCAGTGGAGTCTTGCATCTAATGTAATACCTAGATATTTTGCCGAGTTAGCATAAGGGACTTGAGCATTATTTATGTTAATTGGTATTCTTTGGCCATTTTTGTTAGTAAAATTAAACTAAACTTTTTGGTTCGGAGTTTAAGGTGGGTGACCCAAGTGAAAGTATTCCAGATTTTAATTTCGCAAAGAAACTTTGAGCATTTGTATTTTGATTTCGTCTATATTTACAAATAAATCATAAATTATATCATAACTATATGAAATCAATTTAATTACAGATAAAAAAACTAAAATATTAGGAGTTGAAACTATCATGAGAGAGATCCCATGTTCAGTCTAGGATGGGAGACTAATTCAATTAAATCTTTTTCTTTTTAATTCAAACTTAGGGTAGCCATGTGTAAGCTGGTTAAATGAAAAGGTAGAGAAGGCAAAAGGTCCTTTGAATCTTATAAATATACAGGGTGTTTATTAATTGAGTGCCGATACTTAAGGGTGTCACAGTTTTAAGAAAAAAACATATTTTTTTTCATAATTTTCTTATCACTGCAGATATTTCTATGAAATTTTGTAAACACCTTTTAATCATTAAGTAGCATTTTTTGACGTATAAGATTTTTTTAAATTTTTACCAGTGACTTCCGTACGGGGTTTGAACTGAATATTTTTGAAGAAAAAAATGGTACGCCACTGCTTTTTCTAAAATCCAAAATTATTTTTGAAAAATTCATTTATTTTTGAGCAAATTTGGCCCATAGACTTGCTTTCGTACAATGCACTGTGTTAGCGTAAAAAAATAAAAACCAAAATTTTTTTTTCTTAAGCTGCTTTTGATTTTTTGTTGAAATTTGGTAGGCACCCACTATGCGTGAAAACACTTATTTTGGGGCAAAAATTAATTTTCTACTTCCACCAGTGACGGCCACGTAGGCACCATATTGAATGTTTGGATAGAAAAAAAAACGTACACCTCTGATTTTTTTAAATTCTATGTATTTTAAAAAAGGGGTTTATCTATAGTAAAATGAAAATTCAAAATCTTGAATCTAAAACGAAATTACAAGAGAATCCAAACAAAATAAAGAACCCAAATTATTTACAGTAATTGTTGGAAGTGTCCTCCACCCACACGTATGCAAGCATCTACTCTTCTTCGCATAGACTGACGCACATTTTCAAAGATTCCTGGGGTGTTTCTTATGGTTTGGCAGCAGACTGTTATACGATTTCGTAACTCTTCTTCGGTTTGAATCGGCACTGCGTACACTAAGCTTTTCAGATGCCCCCAGAAAAAGAAGTCTAAACTATTAAGGTCGGGAGATCTAGGCGGCCCTGACTGCGTTCCTCCGCGACCTATCCACCGATTGCGATAGGTGTGATTTAAAAATTCACGCACTCGTAAGCTAAAATGTGGAGGCGCACCATCGTGCATTAGCCACATCTGGTTTCTTAATAAAAGAGGAAGGTCTTCAAGCATTGGCGGCAGATCATCTTCAAGGAAGTGTAAATATTATTGTCCATCAAGTCTTCTTGGGAGAAAAAATGGGCCTATCAAATAATCATCAATAATGCCAGCCCAAACATTTAATGAGAACTGTTCTTGATGATTTGACTCAACAATTGCATAAGGGTTTCCATCCGCCCATAAATGGTTATTATGGAAATTTATTATTGAGTTTCGAGAAAAATTAGCTTCATCGGTAAAAAGAATGTGCCTGTCAAATAATGGATTTTTTAGCAGGTTTTGAAGAAATCACTCACAGAAATTAATGCGCAACGGGAAATCTCTAGGAAGTAATGCCTGGACTCTTTGAATGTGATATGGGTATAACAAATTTTCGATGAGAATTTTTCAAACAAGTACATGTGAAACATTAAATGTTGACGCGATTCTCCTCGTGCTAGTTTCGGGGTTCTCCTCAATTTCATGTAAAATTCCTTCTTCAAGTTCCGGTGTTCTTACTGTTTGATGGACTCATTTAGCCCTGTGGTCTACTTTTAAAGTTCCGGTCTCGTGAAGACGTCTATGAATCCTAGAAAATGTTCTCGGATCGAGTAGTACGCGATTTGGATACCGCTCTTGGTATATCCGTCTGGCTTCGTATGCATTTCCGTCTGCAAGCCCATAACTAAAATGCATGTCAGCTAATTCACTGTTCGTAAAATTTACCATTTTTTTTTCAGATTTTAACTCTTACTCTAATAATAATTATTTAATAATGTAAAATCCATGTCAACTTTATTGTCTTTATGAAAAGAAACGTCAAAAATGATGACGCTTTACCCAGCCTACTAATGTTTATTTCATTTGCTTTAAGAGGGCAATAATGCGCTTACCATTTTTTTCTATTCAAAACGTAGAAAATTAATTTTTGTCCCAAAAAAATGTTTCCACGCATGGTGGGTGCCTACCAGATTTCAACAAAATATCAAAAGCAGTAGGTATCAATGAATTTAAGGAAAACATTTGACCAACCACTACAATTGTTTTTATTTTTTTACGCGAAAACGGTGCATCGTACGAAAGTAAGTCTATAAACCAAGTTTGCTCCAAAATAAATGATGATTTCAAAAATAATTTTGGTTTTTAGAAAAAGCAGTGGCGTACCATTTTTTTCTTCAAAAATATTCAGTTCAAACCCCGTACGGACGTCACTGGTAAAAATTAAAAAAAATATTATACGTCAAAAAATGCTCCTTAATTATTAAAACGTGTTTACAAAATTTCATAGAAATATCTGGAGTGATAAAAAACTTATGATAAAAAAGTAATTGTTTTTCTTAAAACTGTAACACCCTGTAGCTCAAAAATTAAGTGAGTTACGACATATGTTGATATTAACTTTTCTTCTTAAAATCACCTAAAGATTCACACCCTTAAGTATCGGCACTCAATTAATAAAGACCCTGTATGTATTTTAATGCGTCCGGTTTCGAAGTTTGTAACTTCATCTTCTAGCACGCCTTGAGAAAAAAGGAAATTGGTGAATTTCTATTGGTAGCAACATGAAACGATGATTTAACATTAATAATCCACTAATAATATTAATTAATTCATAATAAAAAAGTTAACCATATTAATGTACTAAGTAGAAGTAGGTTAATTAAAACGATTGCTAATGCAAAAATGTTGAAAAAATAATTAATAGACAAAATAGAAAACAGTAGAATAACTCATGATAATCTCTTATCCACTAGGTGATAAACTACAAATTACAATAACTATAAAAGCGAAAACGGAATTGGACATTTATTAATAAACACCCTTGTTACATATATCCGGTATTCTTGTCAGCGTTATAATAATTAAAAATTAAACGTCACAAGATAAAATAATAATTTTTAAAATATGTATAAAGATTGGATGAACCAACATTAAATAAATTAACTGGATAATTTTTGTTTGAATATGTATAAAAAGCAAATACTTTTAATATTTAATATTATGGTATGTTGAGCCAACAACACAAATTAACTAAATAATTTTTTTATTATTTACCCATATTTTCTTCGGTTACTGATTATATTAAAATACAATTATATGTGTAAGCATTTTTCCAATCGTCTCCATATTTAGAAAATGCATTAGTTAATAAAGTTTAAAGTTTTAGGACTAGTACATCCACCATTTTTACAAATAATGAGAGGCTGATTAGGAATAATTTCGTTTTTTTAGATCCAACGACGGCATAACGTAATCTACTCAACCCAAGTCGTTGATTGGGAGAAAAATAATGTTTGCGTATAAAATACACACATTTCAATATCTTCATTCATATAAATAAAAGTCAAAAATTTAATAATTATTAAATCCTTTAATATAAGTAAAATAACATTTCAACTTCGTTAGCTAATTATAAATGTATTTACTATAATCATCAATTATAGTTCTAACCCTCTACGCTGTCTATGAAATAACACCTGAAGTGACCTAACTTTCACCGGTAAAGGACGCTCCTTTTTGACATCCTTCATATCAATTTAACAGGTGACACTTGACATCGCTGTCACTTCAGCTATTCCAAAAAGAAAAATATTGCTCACATAAATTGGTTAAAAATCTTTAATATTAAAAAATAAATCCAAACTAATTTTTTAGTTCTCAATTGGGTTTTGTATCAATCACATTCGCCCCTTTTTTACAATAATATGTCTTTTAACTATAAACATCCTACCTGCTTATAATTTATTTATTTATTTATTTATTTATTTATTTATTTATTTATTTATTTATTTATTTATTTATTTATTTATTTATTTATTTATTTATTTATTTATTTATTTATTTATTTATTTATTTATTTATTTATTTATTTATTTATTTATTTATTTATTTATTTATTTATTTATTTATTTATTTATTTATTTATTTATTTATTTATTTATTTATTTATTTATTTATTTATTTATTTATTTATTTATTTATTTATTTATTTATTTATTTATTTATTTATTTATTTATTTATTTATTTATTTATTTATTTATTTATTTATTTATTTATTTATTTATTTATTTATTTATTTATTTATTTATTTATTTATTTATTTATTTATTTATTTATTTATTTATTTATTTATTTATTTATTTATTTATTTATTTATTTATTTATTTATTTATTTATTTATTTATTTATTTATTTATTTATTTATTTATTTATTTATTTATTTATTTATTTATTTATTTATTTATTTATTTATTTATTTATTTATTTATTTATTTATTTATTTATTTATTTATTTATTTATTTATTTATTTATTTATTTATTTATTTATTTATTTGGGTTACACCATCCAACAGTATAAAACCAATTACAGGATGGGCACAAAAATAATTACAATTACAGTATAATTTACATCATAAAAATGATAACAAAATATTAAATACTAATAATAGCATAAAAATATGTAAACAAAAAATAGTTTAATAAACGTTTTTAACCATCATAAGAAAACGCAAAAAAAAACTCCGTAAGGAGAAAAAATTACGTCGTCTTATGATAATTAACTCAGTCCACAATTAAGCGTTTTATTTCTTTAATTGAAATAGAAAATAAATCAACATCATTATATATAATCTACTGTAAACACAATTAAATTTTGTAGCACTGGTTTAGACAGCATTCCGTCTCTCAAAAAAAAAACACACAAGATTTATTAGATTCCCTAAAACTCCAAAAGGTAGTTGCTCCTATCAATGTTTCCAATTTTGGATTTTTGTAACTTTTCTTTTAATTGTAACTTTGTTAATTGCAAGTTTTATCAAATCTAAACAAAAAGTTGTAATCTTCGAGTCTTTGTTCATAATATCTATATTTATACATACATATTTACACTTACAATTATTTATGTAGATAAGCACGGAAGATGGAGTAATGACGAAAGCGCTTTGCATTCTTTAAATAACACCTGTTGTTAACCTCTTTTGGTTCCTTTAATAAACAAAATTATATCAACTTCACAATGGAAAAAATTATGAAAGAATGGATTGAATATTTGACATGAAGCTGTTATTTTGAACTTAATCAGAGACATAAAATTCTTTATGGCCCTGAAAAAATCCAGTGGGTTTCCTTATTTCTTGTTTTTTTTTTTTAATAATTTTGTAGAAAAAAACATTTCAATCAATATTCGTTCATAAATAATTGAGGTTTAAATTTTTTAATCCTAGTGCTTCCACCAAATTATGTAAAAATATGTACAACGCTAAAGCGCATTCACCAAAAAATGAATTCATTCTCTAACCTGACCCTTGCAGTCTAATTCACCAACGAATTTTAAACGTATTCATATCGGTAAATACAATAAAATACTTAATTACATTACTTATTCTAAATCTACGCAATAAAGCGTTTTTAAGATATAAAAGACTGGAAACAGCTGTTAGTTGCGAACATTATAGAGTCATATGGAACAATGCAAAAGCTTCGCTGCGTAGAGAAAGCTACATATTTGTATTCCTCGTAAAGGAAGGAAGTACATCTACCTTTTATTAAGTTCTTAAAGATTTTAAAATACAATACACCAAACTTTCTAACATTCCAACACACTTGTTTAAATAACCATTTTACATGAGTTTTCCAAAATGACGAAACTGCATGTTCACGCAATATTAATTACGATCAACATAACAAACATAAAACCGAAAACACATTTTTCTTTTATAATAGTAGATACATTAACCATTTTAAAAATAATACGACGAACCAAAAGAAAACCTAAAGGAGCGGATGGCATTACTTGTAACGGTTACTCTTCTAGTTCCGTTATTTTAATATTATATAACTATATTTTTAAAATGATTGTCCCATCTCTATTACGATCATTAGTTATTTTTGGTTTTATAAGTTGTATGTTCGGATCGAAAGTGAATTTGACTTTCGACAGGTATTACTGGTAAAAGTCCTTTTACAATAATACCTCAGAACAAGGCAGTCGAGATTATTAAATCTGCTAATATTTAATTAATCTTAAACAATATGTGGTATATTTATTAGTGGTGACAACCATCAGTATTTTATGGTGAGTACAAGATTAATATTTACAAGATTTCTGCAAAGATTAACGAAATGTATCGGGATTTATTTAGTTGTTAAAAATGTGAGGTTAGATGTTTTAGAACGTGTCATTTATTTCTCTAAAATCTATTTTTTATTCATTCTGTGTTCAGAAACATCTTACCTCCTTATTCCTTATTTTTCCTTATTACGTAAACTTCAAAAAAGTCTCAATCTTTTAGATAAGTCAACCTTTGGATGGTTTTTAAACATACGCTCAGAAAATAGTTGAATATATGGTTAGAAGACAGTTGAAGATGGTTACAAATATGTTAATTTATGGTTAGAAGATAGTTGAATTTATGGTTACAACCATGTTAATTTATGGTTAGAAGAAAACGCATCGCTGTAGGAGACCGTCCTTATTTGAGAAAGATTGAAGACCTAACACCATTCCTACTCTGAGATAAGTTTAATTTTTTATCAATAAAAATTAAATAAAGAAGTAATTTAAATGAATCAGGGCTTGTGTAGATTGTAATTGTTACTTGCCTGCATACATATACACATTCTTGTTTTAACATCAGTCATATTAATTATATTTGCCAAACTATTATAATTCACCTTAAATGATATGTTTATGTAAGTTTGGTGGCGCCCTCCTTACCTTTCCTATAGTTAAGTTGTGTCAAGGTTATTAAGTGCTACTCACGGCTCTAATTAAAATTGAGCTAAAACACGCTAAGTAAAACCAACATAACATGCTACAAATTGGCTGCCCACGTGGTATATAAACCTTATAAAGCTTAATTATTTGAAAATATCTCTTACCGTTATAATTTACACAAGTATTTACAGGAATTAACTGTTTTGCATGCTTTTATCTATTTACCTAGTACCGATATACCTATAGTACCTATATATTTTCTTTTCTTTCAATTTTTGCATGTACCTATACATTATTGGCATAATCGTATTTGCATAATCGTACTAATTTGAGTCTTTCAACAAATGTATTTACCACAAAAAAGTGTAGGATATAATAATTTGTACCTAAAATTTAATTATTGTACCTATTGAATGATTTTGTCACTTTTAATTATTTTTTTACCTACCTACCTTCACAAAATATCTAATTCCTACATTTTTCTGTGATATGTTACAATTATTATTATTAAAAATATAATTCTACAATTTTTTTTAAACGCAACTTGTCGAATTTTGAATCTACATATTTTCGCCCACCTCTATCTATGAAATTTTTGGCTTCAGCAGCAAAATTAAATAAATTAGGTAAAATATATGACCTTAGACCAATTAATAGTTTTTATAGGTACATTAAGATAGCGTATTTATTCGTGAGTCGTTAAATTTTTTGCTTGGAAGTAATTTAATATTTATCACGTTTCCTAGGTATCTACAATAAATTTTATTAATTAGTAGTTTTGGTCAACAATATCGAACCTGTGACTACGATTCGAATTTTATGAGTTTTTGTGAAATATCTCGTTATCTTTTATAATAAAATAAAATACCTCATTATTGCATTTAATAATCGAATTTTTTTATCTCTTTACTTTTATCGTAAATATTTCATTTCATTTAATCAAATTTTAAATATTTTTTTTTCTCTTCCCCTCCTATTTTTGATAATTGTTATTTAAATATTAGTGAAAATGCTTCCTAAACATTTAAAAGCTCAAGAATTAAATTATGAAATTCTAATTAGAAATACAGAGTTACCTTCGACTGTTGAACAAAAAAGAAAGGTTTTGAGTGGTCTACTCTCTCAAGAATCTCACAATAGGAGTTTCTCGGAAAAAAATAATCCATACAAACATAAAGATGATATTGCTGAGATAACATTTTCAATTAGGGAAGTTATTTCAGAAATTGAGAGTTTCTCTGGATAAAATTAGACCTAGCTTTTAAACGCATTAATACTAGATTAATTCATTTGTCTAATCGTGTAGCTAATATACAAGTAGAAACAGATGAAGAAGAAACGTCTCAAAAAGAAATAAAATCTAAAATTATTATGTTAGAGGCTGATTTAGCTGATAAATTAAATACCTTTGCTGCCGGAACAAGTTCTATTACAGTGACTGATGCACCAATTAATAGTTTTTCACATTCAAGCATAGATGTTCATAAGTGGGGAATATTCTATGATGGGAAAGTCTCTTTATTTGATTTTTTAGAACAGGTTGAAATGTTGAGAGTATCTAGAGGGTTTTCAAATGAACAAGTATTTCAACGAAGCTGTGATCTGTTAAAAGGAGATGTATTATTTTGGTACATGAACAATCGCTCTAAATTTACTAATTGGGATGATCTTGTTATACAATTAAAATCAAATTTCTTACCCTGTGATTATCAATATAAACTAGAATTTGAAATTCATAATAGAAAACAACAAATTCATGAAAGTACCACTCTATACATTTCATTTATGGAAAAACTTTTTAAACGATTAGATTGCTTACCTGATGAACTTAGGAGACTAAGTATCATTAAAAGAAATCTCTTACCTCTTTTTATCTCTCAACTTGCATTACAAGAACCAAAAACCATCGATGAATTGTCTACTTTATGTAAAAAAATAGATATTTTCTTTAAATTTTAAACCCCTTTCTATAAATAATACAGCTGCTTTAGGTAATAATTTTTTTTCGAATACTGACAATCAGTACCGAGACAATAATAATCAATTCAATAGGAATACATCCTCGAATATTTCTTGCTATAATTGTGGGAAAGTAGGACATATGTATGCACAATGTTTTTTGAAACGAAAAAATGTCTTTTGCTATCGCTGTGGGTTTAAAAATAAAACTGTATAGAATTGCCCTCGTTGTTCAAAAAACGGTATGCAGACTGTACCTCAAACTCTGGCTACAAGGGACAGTCGAATAAATACTTCAAATATGCCAGGAACGTCCCAAATAAAAAATTTACCCAATTTAAGGAACAGACGACAACAATAACTTCTATTTCAGAATGGAAGCAATATCTATCCTTTGTAAAAAAAATTCTTAATAATATGTGCCGTACCTAAAAAAATTTCTTGTAACATTAAAAATAATAGTGTTTTAGTTAATGACAGTACCTCATCATCTCTAATAGTAGAGGATAGGTCAAATGTACAGGGTGTGTCTCTAAACAATAACTTAAGTCCAGTATGTTTTAAGAAAATAAATAATAATAGACCGTATTTAAAGGTTGAAATTAATAATATTGAAATATTAGCTTTAGTAGGTACAGGTTCTAATTCAACAATTTTAGGTCAACAAGCTTTTAATATTATTCATACAAATAATACACCTATTCTTTATGATGATAATTTAAGTGTAACTACTGCTGATGGTGTTTTACAAAAGGTATTAGGTTTTATAAATGTAGCAGTAAAGGTTGATAATATTACAAAAACTCTAAGAATATTACTTATACCTACAGTAAAACATAATTTAATTTTCATATAGTTTATTATCGTCAGTATGTGCTGTCAATTATATTCAAACAATGTCAACTCTTTCTTTTGAACAGAAATCTAAACTTAATAAAGTGATAGATCTTTTTAGCGCTATAGCTCCTAAAGATTCTCTTGGATGTACACATTTAATTAAACACGATATTGATATAGGGGATACAAAACCTATATTTTCTAGACAATACTCACTTTCACCTGCTATGATGGTACATGTTAAAGTGGAAATTAATGAGTTGTTACAATTAGGTATTATACAACCTTCTGTTTCTCCCTGGTCTAGTCCACTTTGGATTGTTGATAAGAAATGCGGTACTGTGAAAAGATTATGTTTCGATAGTAGACGGTTAAATCAACGCACTGTTTCTGATAGTTATCCTGTACATTTAGTAGATTCTATTTTAAGTAAACTAAGAGCTGCAAAATTTCTTACCTCTATAGATCTTATAGAAGCTTTTTTACAAATTCCTTTAACTGACACATCAAAACAAATCCTTAAACTATGCTTTCCAGTTATAGGTCATAACTCATACTATTAATTGCGGTTTTGGGATTGGCTTTTTTCCTTAATTTTGGAAAGAAGCATTAGTATGGCTACTTCCTGAAGTATCCAATCCTGAGTCATGCAATGATCTACGTCCTATCTGCTTATTATGTATACTTTTAAAATTATTAGAAAAATTTGTCTATCTTCAGTTAAATGAATATATTAACAGTTCCAAATTAATAGTTGGTGATCAATTCAGATTCATAAGTAGTCAAGTAGTTTTGATCAGTTTCTTTGATAAAAATATTATATGTCAACTGTATTAGGTCTCTTAGATTTCAGTAAAGCTTTTAATACTATTAATCACAAACTTCTTTTGTCTAAATGCAAATATCTTGTATTTGACAACATGGCTCTTAATGTCATCAAATACTACCTTGCTTACCAAAGACAGCTTGTGTTATTGGTAATAAATATTCCAAACGAAAATTTATTTGCTCTGGCGTCCCACAGTGCTCTGCGCTAGGACCTCTTCTATTCTTATAATATACGTTGAGTATTACTGAATGTTTACAATTATGCAGAAAACAATCATTTTTAGATGATGCTCAATTATATTTTCATTTTAATCCTTCTGAAATTGAAATAGCTAATGATCGCATAATTTCAGATTTGCATAAAATAAGTAAATATGTGGAAGAACATGGTTTGAAATTAAATGCTATAAAATCAAAATTTGTTTTTTTCTCAAAAATATGTATTTGAAAATAAACCTAAAACGTAAGCCCGAATTACCCTGGGGTCAAATGCGATAGCAGTTTAATGAAATGTTTTTAATAAATAGTGGTTGACAGACTTTGTGTTTCCCTTCATCGTTGTTGGTTAATTACTTTACGACACTGTCTGCATATTTGATATTTTACCCTCATGAGAACTTCTGTCTTTTGATAATGCCCTCTAAATGCTATTCTGACTTCTTCAACGAGTCTCGTAGGTATTTTTTTTAATTTTTTTTAAACAGGAAATTTAAATAAAGAACAGGATTACAAGAAAAATAAATATTCACAATCCTAACAACAAAATTCAAAAGTAAGTAACTAGGTTACTATAAGAACAAGAGTTACAAGCTAATAAAAGAGAAAATGATTTTAGTTTATTAACAGTACAATTAATTAAAGATATCTAAATTACCGCACATTTCGTTAGAACATTTACACATTACATAAATGGGAGAGTTTTTTAACACATTTGTTCTAGGCACTGGAATGTAAAAAGTGCACGCAGATCTTGCCAAACATTTTTATTACTTTTTCTGCATATTACACTGCCCGAAAATACCGATCAAGGAGCAGCGACAGCTTGTTGTTTTCAGTGTACCGTTTTGTTACGCGTATGTGCGACAATAAGTTGTGTACTTAGATTATACAAACCTTAGATGGAACATAAGACACTGCGCATAATCCCATTTCGAAATTATTCACACCCACCAATCACAGTTGAGAACATCACATGTCAGAGCGTTTCCATCCAAATTTAATGTGTCAACGAGAGTTAATTTGGTATTTTAGTGACTTAAATTTTGAAAATTAACGTTTAAAATGCCAAGATGTGTTGTAGAAAGCTTTATTTATAATAAAAGTGCGAAATGTGACGAAGATAAAAGAAACTTATATTTATTTGGGTGAGATATTTAATTTTTAAAGATTCTGTCGACATCCATATTTGTTGATTTGAAAATAAACAGAATCGGACTTGGTCATTGGTACATGTTATAAGTAGCAAATAAAGGTTATTTTTATGAACTGTTTACTATTTCTTGTTTCATGGTGAATCTGTTTTCAGGAAGTGGAAAGAGAAACATACAATCAAATACAAAAATATCAATTTCATTGCCAATTTATTCGTTTGAAACTTCACAACTGGTGTCAATAGTTTTTTCAAAACTATTTATTTAGTATTTCTCTATAACAGGGTTACTCAAAGTGTGCTCCGTGGAGCCCTGGGGCTCCGCAAAGCCTTTGTGAGGACTCCGCGAAGAAAATAATCATAATAAAAAAACAGTACTATCGCCACAAAATGGAGGGATCTGGCTTGAGGACCTTTTTTTTGAGAAGTAATTTTTTTAAGTCACTAAGAGGAAGGAGGATATGATTTTGCTTTAGGACTTTTTTTATTTTATTTTTTTATGGGTGAAATGGATTTGGGACAATTCTTGCAAGGAATCTTTGGAATTAATCAAAAATAAATTGACAACAAATTATGTTCTTATGCATTTTCAGCCTGAGTTGCCGATTAAATTAATCGTAGATGCATCAAATGTGAGATTAAGGGCCATATGTCATGTTTGTGAAAAAAATATTGAGAAATCTATAGCTTCTGCTTAGCGTACCTTATCAAAGTCCGAACAAAAATATTCCCAAATTGAAAGAGAGGGCCTTGCAATAATTTTTGGCTTAAATAAATTTAATGAATATTTATATAGACATTTCTTTATCCTAGTTACAGATTACTTACCTCTGGTAACTATTTTTAACCCAGCTAAAGGTATACCCCAATTTTCAGCCAACAGACTACGTAGATGGGCAGTAATATTGTTAAATTACAATTAAAAAATTGAATATGTAAAATCTGAGCATAATATGAAGCCGATTTTTTATCACGTTTACCTACTGAAAGTCAAAATGAAGAAAAATTTGAAAAATATTTTTTAAATTATGTGTTCTATGTGTTGAGTGCCCCGTCAAATATTTCGCTTTTCAAAAAGGTTCCGTCCTATAATAATATGGGACCTATCCATTTAATTATATTTTATTTTCTTTAATTTTGACATATAAAGTAATATATTTTATAATCGCAGCAAGTGCCAAAACGATCTACTTTATGCAACCAGTTGAATAAAGTAGAACATTATGCAACTGATTACGAAAAGTTGATTATGTCACCAGTTACGAAATTAAAATAAATAAAACTGCCTCTTTTTTGGTTTTTAAGTCGAACATCGAGAAATCGAGTAATCAAAAATTCTAAAAATCGAAAAATAAAAAATCGAAAAAATCCAAATATCGAAAAAAAAAAGCCGAGAATAGTGACATTTCACATTTGAAATTATGACATTACGTTTAACAACAAAAAAGAAAACAAAAAAGAAAAGCTTTAAATTGCGTTTTATTTTTTAATTAATTGAACACTGTTATTGAAAACTGCCCAGAAATGTTGGGGGTAAAATTTTGACGTACTCCTTTAAGGATAATGGATAAAAAAATTTTTTTTTAAATTTCTCGCGGGTAATGTCAAAAATCAGATCAACAACACTGCACATGTTCCTTATTTTTATTATTATTGAAAAAAAAAACGTCGTAGGGCAATCAAATACAACAATTTTCTGAAATATTTGATTGGAAGTACCTACAAAAGAATGCTGGTGAATTATTTTTCAACACAATTTTATAAATAATCAAGACAAAATTAGAAAAAAATCTTGTATGTAAGCACGTTACCAAATGCCGTTTTGTGTAACTCGTTCATTTTGTAGGACCTCGCTCCGCTCGTCCCGCAAATATTTACTCGTTACACAAAATAAGGCATTTCGTAACTGGTTACATAAATAGCTATTAATTGACTTCCTAATATTTTAAATCATTGAACGGTATTTTCCGTAAATAATTAAATCATAAATAATTACCGGTATATAAGTAGCAAAACTTTTTTTGTCTCTTCGAAGAATAGGCTTATGTCTAATAAACTTAAAATATAACGAACGAAAAGGTAATCCATTTCTAATAAAATTTAATTATTTATTTTATTTTGGTGTGATCGTAGAAAAAATCTTGTGTGTAATTCGGGAAAAAGTACTTTGGCTGTTTCGATAACTTTTTGTCTCAACAGCTATTTTGTTACAATAATTTAATAAACTTCTACTTAGGGTCGATTTCACCGTTTAAAATACTAAACGAAGAATAAAATGACATTTTTATATTAACAAAAATAAAGTTTAAATTACTAAATGGAGCTTAAAATGACATTTTTACATTAACAATGTCATTTTAATCTTCATTTAGTAATTTAAACTTCGTTTGACACATCGCGTGGAATCGCCCCTTAGCTAGTTATATATTAATAAAGTGTTATTGCCCTCATCAAAAATGAATCGTGCTGACAAATAAAGTCAAAAAAACGTCTCATAATTTTTAATCTTCTAGTTACCTACCAAAATTAGGTACTACAATACAAATATTTAAGTCCGGCCCAGAACATCTCCCTACTCCTTCCACCCAGTTTTTCGGTTTTGGCAAAATTCGCGCAGTGACAAATGCTTCCTATGTTACCTCTACCCTTTCTAACCTCTTTGGTTGTGTATCACTCAAAATAATGTGATCTGTCCAAGTCAGTCCAAGTTGTTTAGTACGTGAGCAATGTTAAATGATATTTTTTGGTGTTTGTTTTGTGTTGTAATAAGATGAAGATTTTTTACACACTTAGGTATTCTAATACAGATACAAAATGTGCCAAAAAGTTATTACTAAACTAAGAATTTTATTACGTATAAATATTATGTAAAATGATTTAATCATTTTTGATATTTTATTTTTCATAGGTAGGTATGGGATTTTGTGAAATATATGTTTGTTTTCTTTTAAATAAATTTAATCAGCAGTGAACTGCAGATTTTGGTTTTTTTATTTTGATTTTATAAATACAAAAATATAATAAAAAATCCGCGTGTTTCCTTGAGAAAGGTATTTCAATAGTTTCAGTTAGGATTGGTCAAAGTAAACAAATCCCCTTTATTATGGTTAAATTGTATGTAACAATTATGCCATTATAAAGATATTTTGCCTATTCTTATTTACATTTAATGAATAAATCATATTGGATTTGATATTGGAAATATTGGTAAATACTTAAATAAGTACTAGTTCTAGAAATTCGTCTATGCCCAGACAGCACACATAGTTCAATGGACGTCCACTTTAGATCTATTTGAGAGTCAGGACGTCCGTATCCGGGCATCCAGTGTACGTTCGTTTATGATCATTAATTTGACAGTTGAATATCGATACCCAGAGGACGTCTGTTTTTGGACTTAGTTTTAGGCTTAGTAGTATTTTGACGTCCAGTGGACGTCCATATTAGGTCATCATTTATTTAGCCTACTAGATAATACCCATCCATATACACTTCCTTTTTTTAAATATAATTGGTCATTGAAAATTGACAAGTTGAATCTATTGCATTTCATTCTATCACCGAAAGTTTGCAATCTTATTTTATTTTAATCATATCTAGTATAAACTTTTTAAGTGGCTCCTTGGTCGAGATAGTCAAGTGGTTGAAAGCGTAGAATGACAATGGAGGTATCGTGAGTTCGATACCTGCTCTGGTCAAGCGATCTTTATTTAAAAAAAAAATAAATAAATGGTTTATAGCGGGTTGCGAAAATAATAAATAACTTATTAATAATATAAAATAATGTTTGGTGAGTTGTCGTTGTGTAAAAAAGGGGGGATGTGGTATCACTGGAAATATAATCCTGGAAGTTCTTTGAATGAATATCCTGTATTCGACGTCCAAATATAATCCAGAATTGGAGTCTACTGGATTTTAAAGAGTCTGTATACTTCACTGGACGTCTATTGGATGTTGAAAGTCCAGAAAAAACTCATTTTTGGATATTTAGACAACTAAAATTGTATATCGAATGGACGCCCAATGGACCTATTTGTGTGGTATGGGTGATATCTAGGCCAGGTATTCAACTCTTGATACATAAACCTTAAATGAAATCCGGCTTATCTTTGCGAGAAAACATTTGTTTCCACAGAAATGTTTAATAAAATTGAAAGTCCTTTTAATATAATATAAATCCAAAAATTCTAAAAATATGAAAGTACTTTTTAAACCTTAAAGCTTTGAAAATATATGCACTTTGCAAATATTTAGTTAAACTCTCAGGCTTAGTGTCTATTAATTGTTACTTAATATTTTTTGGTACCCTTAATTTTATTTATCTTATTTTTACCTAAGAAAAAGGCAATTTAATTTAAATATGGGGCTTTTATTACTTTTTAACCATAAATAAATCAAATATGTAACAAATCTTATAGATAAATAAATGATAAAATATTAAACGTCTTTTACTTTTATATCAAATAATTAATTAATACATTAGGAATTATATTTTGGTGCCGAAATCTCACCATTGCTATCATTTATCCTAACCCCCTCAATATAAATAAATCACATTATAACATTTGCACGTGGACTATAGCAGTGATTTTATACAGTGAGCATCATAAGTCTAACCCCCCTGATTAACTCGTTACTGGAGTCTTGTTAGAAAAATCGCCGAGACACGTCGATTTTTGATTTCAACAATGTACATTTTTGTATGAATAGTTTACCCTTAATTTCATCCCTTACTGTAGGGGAGCAAAACTTTCGAAAAATTTAAACGGCATAAGGTCATATTTCATGATATTATATACGTAACAGATCAATTAACTAGTTACACTAATGACGGATAAGGCCATTAAATTATAAGTTTATTAAGTAACTACCATAAAACAAACTGTATAAACAGCCTTATAATCAGTAAATATAGACCCGCACTATAATGATTGATTTATAGAATATAATCCATTTAAATAATAAAAATACTTCTGCATTCGACAGCACATTTTCTACAATTATTTATCGATTGCAAATAAATTGTAATTTGTTCTGTCCTATTTTTTCTCTTTGCGGTACAATGTGTATCGTTTATCCCGTCGAGCAGAAAAGTTTTAGGGCGTGACATTCGCAGTTTCATTTGTCAATGTCACTTAAAAAGCTCCGAGGAAATAAATCTTAGACATTTCTTTCTCTCGGCAATTTTATCACGAAAGTTTTAAGAGATCTGGATATTCTATTTTTACATGTCAATGATATTAAACATCGAAAAGTGTTAAAGCAAATAATATTTAAAAAGAACTTAAATTTTACTAAGACTTTTCCGCTGATGTACTTGGAAATTGATTATCTTTTTTAACATGCCCTTGAGTTCTTGTCCTTATACATATTTCTAACCTCATTTTGAAAATTTTAAATTACAGTTCATCATTTTTGTTGTTTATAATAGTACTGTTAAGAGTGAGATTATATGCCGTTTTGACTGACTCTAAAGTCCACTCTTAGCGGTAACCACGGGTTTTATAGAGGGGCCCAATTTGTATTTAAATTGGCCTCTAGATAACACAAGTCTAGGGGGTTAAGTTCAGACGGGATGGGCTTAAGTAACCCTAACTTCTTGACTTCCTAACTTCTCTCTCTCTCTCTCACTCATACCCCCGCCTTTGAATGATCGTGAGGTTTCATAAACAAAAAAAAATTAAAACATGCGTAAAACAAATAATTATAATTTATTTAACAAATATAGAAAAAACTAGTGTTGCTTCAGCAATTCAGTAGTCTTTGCTGACTACACAAAACTAAATATTACTGCTCAAAACTATTTACTTACATAAACATTATATTTTAATCCGTTAAAGCTACAGAGGGCTGGCTGAGGCACTCATTACTTTTCCCACTGTGTGGATTTACAAAAAAACTAACCGCGATTTCGTGTGACCGACCCGTGATTCTACTTTCCGACACAAAAAAGAAGGAATTCAGTTAGTGCGAATGATTACGACCGCTCGTCAACAAAAACCAAAAGAAACCCCCCGAAAATAACTTGTAATTTTCCAAGAATGCTCTTGTTGATCTATTTTGATCATGTACTTTAATATTATGATTTAATAAAACCTTTTCCAACTACACGTTTTATTATTTTATTGAAAATCTATTTAGCGCGCATGCCCTTGGACAAAACTTTACAAATCATAACATACCTATTCACAGGATGTTATATTTATTCGTAACAGTACATAATATGGAAGAGCATTAGAAATTGCCATTTTAGAAGGTTTAGATGACGATGATATTAATTATTTAATATTAAAAAACTTCGAACTGATACGAATGTTGGCGAGCGCACCCGAAAACTATAAAGTCTTCACTAATTGCTGTGCTTATCCACAATTAAGGACAGGCACAATCTTTAATAAAGTCAGTTCTAGAATGTAAGTAATCTGCGCATGTTCAGATGTCAAAATAAGAGCGGCACGAATAGTGACTGAACTTAAGTGCACTTGCAATAAATCTCTAACAGCTCTACGACGAACATCCCCAAATCGCTATTAATTTAAACATGCTTGGTATATCACGACCAATGTTGTCAGATGTAACATAATTATTGAATTGTAACATAATTTTTCTCTAAAAAAGAGTAAACTAATTATCCGTAACATAATTATAAAATATAAGATTGAAAGGAGTCCCTTTTCTGAAAATAAGTACAATTGTACGAGGATATATCAGTATATAACGAGACTGGTGCTTTAACTTCTTTCAGAGGTAACATTTTATAACCCAAAAAATGAGACATTATATTTAATGTACTACCCCGCAAGTAGGCTTTGATTTAACTTTTGACATTTGTTACAAATTAATTATTGAATTGTCAGTGTTTTGCGTACCCATCGAAAAATGAAAGTGGAGCAAAGATACGCGATAAAATTTTGTGTTCGATTGGGTAAAACACCAACTGAAACTTTTGAAATTGTTAAAGGTACATATCTAGATAATAGTTTATCACGATGTAGAGTGTTTGAGTGTCATAAAAAGTTTAAAGACGGTTGTGAATCAGTTGAAGATGAACCTCGTCCCGGTCGACCACAAACTGCGAGAAATGACACAAAAATTGCAGAAATTAACGACTTGATACAAAATGATCGCCGGATTGGTATAAAACGAATTTCTGACAATGTTAATTTGTCTTACGGTACCACTCAAAAAATTATTCATGAAGATTTAGAGTACCGGAAGATCGCGGCAAGATGGATTCCAAAAGTGATGACCGATGAACAAAAAGCGAATCGAGTGACAATTTGTCAGCAGTGGAAAAGGCAATTGCAACGTAACCCACAGTTTTTAAATAATGTGGTTACATGTGACGAAAGTTGGTTTTATCATTACGATCCTGAATTGAAGTCTCAAAGTATGCAATGGAAGCATAAAGGCAGCCCAAGACCGAAGGCCAAAACTGCTAAAAGCGCTGGTAAAGTGATGCACCTGATTTTTTTTGATAAATTTGGCTTATTTACGATCACATTGTACCTAGAGGACATATAGTAACTGGGGAGTACTATTCTAATGTTCTTCGAGGACCCTTAAAGGCAAAATTAAAGAAAAAAAGGCCGCTTTATCAGGACTTTGGCTGGACGCTGCATCACGACAATGCTCCGGCTCATTGATCAATGATTTGTCAACGAAAAATTGAAGAATTAGGGGTTGAAATTATGGTTAATCCCCCCTACTCTCCTGACCTTGCTCTATGTGACTTTCATTTGTTTCCTGAAGTCAAAAAAGAATTGAGAGGTAGAAGATTTGAGTCGGATTTAGAGCTCAACAACGCTGTGATGGGTATACTAAACAGACTATCAAAAAATGGTTTCTCAGAAGTTTATGATAAGTGGATAAAGCGATGGAATAAGTGTATTCAACAGAATGGAGAGTACTTCGAAGGATAGTTGTTGAATTTTTTTAAATAAATGTTTCGTTGTTATACTATAGCACCAGTCTCGTTATTTTCTGATACATCCTCGTATGTACTTGCAACAATATTAAAGGACAGAAGGACATTTTATAAAAGAAAGTACTGTCCTACTAAAATGAGTACATATGGTCACCGTATGTATAATATTAAGTATTTGCCAAGAAATATACTGTTTTATGAATTTACACGCTGATATTTAAACTTAAGAAGTAGGGGTATCGGTAATAAAGCAAATGGGTGTGGTCAGATGATTTGGATATTTAGACGATCATTAAGAAATTGTTTGAAAGTTACAAAGTTTACTAACTAGAAGCAGGACCGAGTATGAATTTGTATTATGCAACTGAGGAATTACTTGAGCTGGCTTATAATTAATTGCTAGTGACAAAATATTAAAGAAAAGTTTAGTAGAACCGAACATGGGCGTCGTTACACAATTCTATAGGGGGCGGGCAAAATTTTGAAAAAATTTAGAATGTTTATTTGTTGGAAAACAAAGGAAATGAAAAATAAGAGAATTTTCTTATGATGGATTTAATTTTGTGACGTCATGGCTTACAGCTTTTCCAGAAATAACAGAAAATCGCAATTTATTTTTTATTTTCAAATGAAAACCTTTTTTTATTGAAAATTTGAATATCTGGGACATTTTTGACATATATTGAAAATTTTCTGTAACATATTAAAAAAAATATTTTCCAATATGATGGTCATTTTGACAGCTGACAGAAAATTTTCAACACATGATTCTTTTCCATAAATGTTCCCGAAATTTAAATTTTCAATAAAAAAGGGGGTTTCTATTTAAAAATAAATTGAGATTATCTGTTATTTTCGAAAAACCACAAGTAAGCCATGACGTTACACACCAATTAAATCCAGTACATGATAGTATTTGTTCCAAGCTTTTAAACAAAAAAGTTTTCATTCCAATATCTCAATTAACAACGAAGATAAAAGCGGATGGAATTATTAAACGGTTTGCTAATAATAAAAATTCTTAGATACGCCACTGGTATACGGTAAATGGATCTCAATGGGAATTTTGAAGCTTACAAAGATTTTATAAAGATCGTACATTCCTATTTTTTTTTTCCATAAACGAATTAATAGTTTAGAAAAAATATTATTCAATATCGTGGCCATTTTGACAGCTGACAGAAAATTTTTGAATACACGATTATTATATAAAAATGTTTAAATTTACAATAAAAGAGAGTGTTTCCATTTAACAATAAAAAAATTTCGATTTTCGTTATTTTCGGAAAAACCGGAAGTAAGCCAGGACGTCACAGAATAATTGAATCCATCATAAGAAAGTGTTTGTTCCAGTCTTTCAAACAGAACAAAATTATTCAGATACATCACTGAATAATAAAGATAATGGTAGTAAAAACTTTAGTGGTAACCCTAACAATGTCACCGACCCATTTGACAGAACTGATACTTAAGTTGTCATAACAAGTCTCTAATAAATAAAATAACCAAACAAAAAAGACAAAAACTAAAATTAAAAAAAAAAACGAGAAACTTAAAGCACATTTTTTAAAAACAAACAGAAGGTGTGATATAAAATAAAAATATGAACATAATAATATAAAAAATAAAAATTTGTAAAAAACAAAAACATAAAAAAACTCACTCAAATATGTCAATGAACACAAAAAACGCTAGGAAAACGCAAATTTTAAATTTCTTTTTTCTCTACTAAAAACATTGATAACGGAAAACATAATTTATTTTTCAGTCAGCCTATTTTCATTCATTATTCACTCCGTGCGTGACAGCAACGCCAACTATTTTATGAACTAACGGACGATATTTGTATATACTGAAAATACAATTTTTAATAGAGTTCGTAATTTAAAAATATATATGCTAATTTTAATTTTAAAATAAGTGAAAAAATTATTAATATTATTATTATTATTATATATTTTTATTACTTCAGCTAAAAAAGTCAATAAAAATTAATAATAAAACATAGGCAAGTATTTACGAGAAAATGTATGAGATCTTGCCTAAGCCTAATAAGTTGTCATTGAAGAATAGGTTAAATAATGTCAAAATAAAAATATTACCATTATATAATAACGTAGAATTAAAACGTAATAACAAAAATAATTGGTATATTTGCGATTGTAATTTATATTTTCTTCATTTTTAGTTCGAAAGAACTAATACTATAGAAATTAATGAATAAAACTGGTTTCCTATCAATAAGTCACAAGATTGCATGTCAGCCATATACAATAATTAAAGGCAGAAATCTAATCATTTGCTAAACATATAGGATTTAAGGGATGTTAAAGAATATCATAAAAATAATTTATTGCTTAATTATTATAAAAGTAAAGGGTTTTGTTGTTCTTATTATACAGCTGTCCATTTATTTCTTTTATTTAATTTCGATTTTGCTACGGAATATTTATATAATTTACAGTCTTTTTGCTAGTATAATTTGCAACATAGCAACACTTCGGTTGCTCATTTTATTGATTTTACCTATTTTTTTAGTAAAAAGTAAAATGTATACGTATATTTGATATGCCAAAATTACAAAATATCGCCCTAAAATACTCGAATTATCCGCAGCTTGCGCTAGTATCGCTTTTGCTTCCCCTACCATGACTTCGCACTGATCGAATAGACCGCAGCCATGTTTTAACATGCCTTAGCGTTCCAAACGTTCTTTCGATTAACTCTGTCGTTGGTGGAAGAGCCATAAATATTTTTTAAACCACTTTGTATGTCTGGATAAAATTCACAATATTTGGACGCTATATCATTAATGGAGAGCTCATTTGTGCAGAAAGCTCTTTCGTATTCCAGTTTGGTATTCAGCTTCAAAATTGTCAATTCCAAATTTTTTCACCACTTTCATTTTCTTATCGGTAGTGAAAAAAATATTTTTTATGTTTTTGGGATGTAACAGGCTTAAGGACAAACTAACAAAGTCTTCGGAAAAGTGGAACCCAGAAATGCAATAAATATATTCAACCTATAATATTCTTCAACTATATTAGCCTGAATATTATTTCTAGGAGATTGTTGTTCGTAATGCGTTGTTGATTAAGTCGTAAAAGCCAGGGGGACAACTGCCCCCCCTTGCCCCCCTCCAAACGACGCCCATGGAACCGAAGCAGAACAGTTGTAATTTTATGTTTTTAAAATTTTATTATGCTTTTTTAAAGTAGGTATTTATTTATTACTTAGATAAAATTTGATTGGATTGGGACTCTGCACCGAAAAAAAACTTTGCTAGTGGGTATTAAATATTTAATAGTGGATATTAAATTTTTTAATACTATATGAGACAGATAAACAGATTAATAGCAGCTATTAAACTTTTGTTCTTGGATTAGGGTTGCTGTCACAAGCAACTAATAAAAAACTTTGCTTAACGTTAGTAACTAATTTAATAACAGGTATTATACAGATTAATAGAAAAACTAAATAATCTAATAGTCATTATTAAACAGCATAATGATAGGTATTGAATAGCCTAATAGCGTTTAGTTAATAAATTAATACCTTTTATTAAATGGTTTAATGATGGGCATTTGCAAGTTTTAATACCCCCTAATAAACCACTTTAATTGTGGTTATTAAATAGGTTTATAGAGGACGACCAAACCCCTTTTACCCCAAATAAATTGGAAATTGTCTCTTATAGGAAATATATGTAAACTTTTGATAGTATACCCCACTCTTAAAGTAAATATGTTGCGTAGATTAAATCTGTGTTACTCTAGTGCTACTTTTCAAACATTTAATTTCGTTTTTCATGAAAAAACACCACAAAAACGATTTTTACCATTTTTTTTAGAAAATAAACTCATGAAATTTTAAAAAAGTGGCTTTAGACGATTACACATAATAAAGCTTTATATAATAAACTTTAAAAGTGGGGTACTACCAAAAGTTTGCATAGAGATATATTTCATATTAGAGACATTTTCAAAAACCTTAGAAAACACAAAACAAGTTAATCTCTGAATCATTATTTAAAAATAAGAATATTTAGGTCAGGTGAGAAAAATCAAAAAAATGTAAATACTTTTGAACAATTTATTGCGTCACTAGAGAATTTAAAAAAATAAAAATGAATGAAACAAAACATATACGAGCCCAGCCACATATGAAATGGACCTTAAGGGTGTAAAAAACATTAATTGGCCAATTTATAGGCGATTTTTTCTTACATTACTAACCACAAAATGTGTAATTAAATTGTGTATCATAATCCATTCTGCGCCTGGTAAAATGTACATACAACACACACCGTACTACGAACACACAACCGGCTCAAGTATCACAATCCAACCATGAAACAATTAAGACACCTTTTTATTGACACAAATCAAAAGAAAATGAATAAAGTTAGGTTAGGTTAGAGGCGCGTGGCATGGTCATCGTGATCGTGGACCTTCGACCTCATACGAATACTAGTTTCTTCGAGTCCTCGACGCGTGGAAGGGACAAAACCGTTAATATTTACTAAGGGTTATTAAACAATTACTAGAACGTATTAAAGAGTTTAATCAATATTATTAAACAAATTTAATAGAATTAACAATACTTATGTATATTAAAGTTTTTTATTATTACATTATTGGCTAATTTAATTATTGGTATTAACCGAAAATAAGGTAATTTATTAGTGGTTATTAATTTTTTTTCTATTAAACATATTTAGTATGCCTCGTTTTCTCGGTGTGGACAGAGAAGTCTTCTATATAAAAGTTTCTTGCTAATATGAATTTAGTCACAAAGGACCTCGTAGAAAATACTTACAGCCAGTTGAAAGAACGATTGTTAAAATCTTTAGCTAGCTTTAGCTAATGAAGCCATAAATATATTGACTCTCTAAATTATCTTCTAAATAATAAATTTGGCAACGGCGCTTTTACAAATTACTGTATCAAGTAAAGTATATAATATTCGAGATACGTCCCTATCAAGAATTATGTCTGTCTTTGCCTCCATAACCCATTTAATAGTGTCATGAGCTACTTTATTTATTGACTCTATGTGCTACCTGACTTGAAGAAATAAAAGAGCAGAACAACAATTAACAATTTATTAAAAATAAAATAATTTATCCAGTTACAATAATATAAAAAGGGCCTTACCAAGGGCTAAACATCTAAAGGCGACGAGGGCACGTCACGTCACTTCTTCTAATGAGATGCGAGACGATGGTGAGACTCAAACTAAGAGTGACATTATTGTTGACCTAGCTGATTTTTATATTAATCGATTAAGGTCAGTATTTACCTGGTACTGTAAACCACATAGTAGTACTAAGTGGGGTATCATATATTTATTTTATTATATTTTAATATTATATAAACCTTTTGATTTTTTGATATGTTACCCATAAAGCTCTTTTGACTAAAAACCCAGACCACTTTCTAGTTCAGCGACACAAAAACTGAATTAGCCGTGAGCAATATTTTATTAAAATCATGTTAATTTCAACAACCCTTGACTGACTTATCTAAAGATAGTAAGAACTCTTAAAAAATGGGCCAGTCGTAATATCTGCTCAGCTCGGCAATGTCCTGCAGGTTATGTACTCATCAAAAACTTGCTGGTTTTTTGTCGCTGGGGAGTGTTTAGGGATAGCCAGCCTCTCAAGTTAACTTTCTGCAGGTTAATAACGTTGCCGAGAGGCGTTTCTAGATTACCCTTTTTAAGTAACCATTTGGTTAGCTTCTTCCGCCCCGATGGTAAAAACAAGGGTGAATGCATTCTATTCCGCCCGCTCCACATACCGCGACGTTAAAAAAGTAACACTAATTTTGTCTTTAATATTTTAATGTTTTACTAGTCTTATAATATACATAGAAATTTTAAGTAGAATATATTTTATTAGTATGTTTGTACATTGTTCACAGTATTTTTAGTCAAACATTGTTAGAAATTTATTTTACTAAAATATGACTCTAGCTCTTATCTTATTTATAAAATAGCCTCAAAATGGGATATATCAAATCCTAATAAATCTTACTTTTAATTAAAATACATAAATACATAATACACAAAGAAACGGTTGACCAAAAATATAATGTTCGTATGACATATTATACTTTTTTGTTTATCTTTAAATTAATCTGTAACATTCAATGGAATTCTCTTTCGTTTAAAATGTAGTCCCTCTTATTCTCTTAGGACATTATAATTAACTATCCATTAAGGAGGATCACAATGCTGCATAATTTACACGTTCAAACTGGTTTACACTGTTTGTGGCTCCATGAACATAATCGAATTTAAGTGAGAAATACCCGACGTTAAATGTTCTCAAGAGATTTTCCTGCACTTTTAGGGTTAATTTTTATAAAAATTTACATTAAATTAATAGCAGTGCAAAAAATCTAAAGCAAGTAAACTTTATTTAGAGTAAAGTGGGGCAAAAAGACGCATCTAAGGTTTAAATAATTATAGAGGCAACAAATATGAATTTAAAAAATCCTTTATTCTTTGGTAAGTTACAATACAATCATTTATGTATGAAAATATAAATATTTGATTTGAAAAAAAGAAACAACAAAAAAGAAAACTCTAAAAATACAAAAAAATGCAAAATGGGGAAAGTCGCGAATATGTGGGGCAATAATCCTGTGTACGTATTTTCACTCACAAATGTCACAAATAAATGATCCAATGCTTTCATATGCAGTACACTTTTCGTGCCACCACTCTTGACACTGTTGGCAATGAATCCAGTCTTCAGTGGGTGGATCGCCATATTTTTCGGAGCACGCAGGACAGGAATGAGATATAGAAGAAGACAGTTTTAGATTTTTGCCATCGTTTTTAGTCTTTTTGTTGTTAATGTGTCTCTTTGTAGCTTTATTGGCTTGTAAAATTTCTTTTCGAAGCTTTTCTGCACGTTCTGCCTGAAGTTTTTCTTTAAATAGAGTGCTGGATAGAATCTCAGATTTTTGGCCCCGTTTTCTCCTTTTCTGATCTTCAGGTCTTCTAGGTAGCGGAATAATTTCTTCCGGAGAAACTAGATTTTTTTTGGCTGACTGTAGACGCAGGAGGTGAGAAACAAAGCGCATCCATTGGACTTTCTACGGCTGCTTTTGAGGTACTTGTAACTGGACTACTCCTTAATAACTGTTTTTGAGGGGTTGATTTTTTTTTCAGATTGTTGCGTAACACGGATAGCGGTACAGATGTTTCAGAATCTGACTACGATTCGCTATTATTTATTTGCGGATTCTGGACATTTCTCTCGGTGACACTACGAGGAAGAAAATCTTCATCAGTGAACACATTCTCATTTATCGGATAAATTCCGCAGGATTCGAAACCTTTGATACCCCTATCCATGGCAGAAAAACGTTCATAAGCTCGCTCCAATATTCTCGCAATTTGGAAGTGGGTTATATTTCTTCCGGGATTGTTGGTTAACCAACGATCACATTCAGTTGCGTAAAACGTTTTCAATGCTTTGAAATAACATCGATCGAGTGGTTGTATTCGATGACTGCTATGCGGAGGGATTGTGAGTAAATGTATATTATTTTCTCTACAGAATAAAATAGCCTCAAGTGATCTGTGTGAGGAATGGTTGTCCATAATCAACAACACAGGGTGATCAGCATCAGCTCTCACACGGGATTCGAAATGTTTCAACCAGTCTAAAAACAAGGAGGTGTTCATGTATCCGGAATCTGAAATCATTCCTATAGACTGGGGTGGGCCTTCATCCATAAGTTCAGCCTTCATTCGCTTACGAGGGAATATCAAAGCAAGTGAAACAACATTTCCTGCCGCACTCATGGCACATACAATAGTCATTATTTCTCCGCGCTCAGCAGATGATATCTTTGCCACCATTTTTTTTTCCTTTAGTACTGACAACCTTTGGTACCTTGCTTGGAACAGTAGAGATCCCACTTTCGTCCATATTGTATATAGAACCCGGAGGAAACTCATATTTTTTTAAAAAGACTTTTTAGATTAGAAAAAAAAGCGTCGATCTGAGTTTTGTTAAAGCCCATTACTCTGGCTAAACTAGTTGAATTTGGTGTTCTTAAGGAGAGTTTGTGTTTTTTTATAAAGTTGTATGCCCAGTCCCTACCAGCTAACCTTGTATTCGGATTAAATGGATGTTCAATATTATTCAGTACGGCGAATTCATAACCAATGCTCCTTAAAGTTTTAAACGTCAGACCATAAAACCTATTGTCCAATTCTTTACAGTGCTGAACCAGCATCTGCTCCATTTCGTTTGTAAATACTGACGTATAGTGGTCAAAGGAAACTGCACCACGTACAGACTTCAATCTTTTGCGCAAAGTAGATTCATGAATGTTCAAATTAGTAGCAACTGTTCGAATTGAAGAACCATCAGCTATCTGAGCTCGAGGCGTTTGCAGCATTTCCTCTGTGCACAATTTTCTCGTAGAATTTCTTTTACAGTTCCTGCAAAACAGGAAATTTTAGTTAAACCAAACATTAAATACTAGGGGGCAAAAATCTTGAAACGCGTGGGGCAAAAGTACGCACGTACTATTGCCCCATACAAAAATCGGACTTTTGCCCCATAGCGTAAGCCAAATTTTAAATTTACCGCCACTTCTACTGTCAAAGGAACCATGCGATTTTCATGCGTTTATGCTATCCTCATATAATGTAGGTTATGTAGAAATTTTGTTTTAAAAATACAAATACAAGTTATTCTGCAATAGCCTATGTACTATCTTATAAAAATTACATGCAGATATAAAAAAATAATAAATACTTCATTGTTATTGCAACACATCACAGAAATTTCTTTAAAAACACTATTGGTCATCAATACTGTTGTCGAAGGTTACGGCATGACTGGGTTGCCAGATTGTGTATTGAGCTCTGCAGAAACGGCTTTTGTGACTTTTGCCCCACGCGGACTATTGCCCCACTCTACTACTTATAGGACAATCAAATTAATATTTTTTGAGGAATGAATTTTCAGCGAGCTGGAAATCGGTTTAATACCTTTATTCGGTCCTAAATGCGTATAATCTTAGTTTGCACCATCCCAGGAGGTGAGCATAACTTTTGGTAAACCAAAAACCGCCAAATATTTGCACATGTTTCAGTTTTTTGCTTGTAGCTGCAAAATGATGCGTCGGATGGAAAATGTTATTTTATTCAATATTAACAAGGACTTAATATAAGATTTTTTTGCTATACGTAAGTATATACAAATATAGATTACTGAACATTTTATATTTGGATATGTCAAAAAGATATAAGTAAATTAAATGTTATTGGTGGATAAATACTCCTCAGTCTTTTTTTCTAATATAATTAGCACTTATTTTTAATCAAAACAATCTGAATTTGGGTCCTATGATTAAACGTTTATGTTATCCGTAACGTACATATTAGGTCGAGTTTTAACAGTAGCTAGGCAAGTTCGTATGATGGAAAACTGTTAAATTAGAACATAAAAGGCGGAAAATAACAGTAAAATAACACGAACTTACCTCGTTAGTGTTAAAACTTGATCTAACATGTACGTTACGATAACGTAAACGATCAATCATAGGACCCAATAAAATTGGGCCATTTTGGGGACATATCTTTAGATACTGTAACCAATATTGCTGGTTGTAGCAGAAATAAAGATGACATTTCCACCCTCACAAAAAAAGATTGATTCAAACTCAAGGTATTTTTTCAAAAATTAATTATGATGTTTAAATATATTTTATGCTGTAAGGGTTGTTGTTTAATGAATATGCTGTATATAATTTATTTTATTTCTAGAAATTTGTTTTATATAAAGCCTACCAATAACTTAAAAAGTCAGGAACTTTAATTGTTCTTTTATATAAATAAAAATTTCCTTGGTTTAATTGTTCAAATGTTTTTATTTTCTATTCTTTAGCACACTACATATGCTTCGGAAAATACAATTTTTCCGTCTTCAGGTGCAGTCAATTTATAAAAATTATGGGGACAAATGCAAACAGTTTAAAAATTTTCTTTAAAATAATAAAACGTCATCTTTCTATTTCACATCGTGTAAAGGTGTCTTTAATTTTTCTGTAAACACATGAGTTTTTTTTTAGATTACCTAATACAGCTTTATCTTACACTAGTTTAAGTTCCTTTAAGAACCAGGTCACATTAGTTTTATTTATGTGATTTATGTTTTTCACAAATGTAATCTACATAACTTTTGTTGTATATATTTGTAAAATTTAGAACTATTTTTGTCCTAAAATCATGAAAATATATGGAAACATATATTTAAAAGTTAAATGTTTATTTCAACTTTTTAAGTTCATCAGATAGTATTGATTTGAGGGGAGTTCAAAATCGAAATCAATAGAAGATTAGTAACATCCATTCACACTTATGCTTAAGTGCATTTGGATCCTTTTAGTCATTTTGTTGTTTTCAATCATTAAGAATATACGATAAGTTGTTTTGTAAGAGGTTACAATAATTTTAGATTTTTTATTTCAGCCGTATCTTTTCATTGTTAATTTTGACTTGATACAAACATTTTATATGTAATGTGGTGAAATAAATATATATTTTTCACTTTTAATAAATTAAACACGCTTACTATTTTTCATTATTTATGTTCCTTTTTACAATAAAAATTTTATGTGATGTAGTGAAATAATTTTTTTCCACTTTTACTAAATATAAACACGTTTAAAGTTTTGTTTTTTATTTCCCTGCTTACTATAAGTTGGTTGATATATTATTTAAAGAAAGGACTTTAAAAAAACCACACTTATAATTTCAACAAAATAGTTTTATTTTGTCCAATATTCTAAGTACGGACCTATTTACTTCTTTCTGCGCATTCTCGTTAATCCCAAAAATAACAAGTATAAGAAATTAAAAATTTAAAAAAACCGACTTCAAAAACGAGTAGATGCCATCACCACATCTAAACCAAATTTATATGGGAACGCCCCTGAGGTACCCCTTACTAACAAAAAAAGAATCATATAAATCGGACAAGGTGGTAAAGCATTATCGCTAAACATACATAAAAAATGAAGAGTTTGAGGATTTTTTCATGGACCCAATTATTAGATTTTCACCAAATTTATATGGAACCACCCCTGAAGTACCCCCTTTCTAAAAAAAAATATTGAAATCGGACACCGTGGTAAAGAATTATTGCTGAACATACATAAAAAAAATATTACGACGAATTGAGGCCTCCTCCTTTTTTGAAATCCGTTAAAAAGATGGCGGCCCACTATAATAAATTTTTATGGTTTATTACATAGTTTATTACATCTCCTAACACTCTAGATCTGTGGTCAGTCCCCAAGTGAACACCAGTGACATTTCTGACAGGACTGACAGTTCAGTTTAGTTCCTTTTACGTCAAATCAGGTCCTTTCGATGGGTTTGTGATGATTATCAGATCACGTGGGTTTCGGGTATTGTTGAAGACCTGTATATTGATGCTAGGTTTAAATTTTTTGTGTCCTTTCATAGAACAGTCAAAATGTGTACACCAGAAATATTGCCAACGTATTCTTCAGAATAACCTCGAGGCCTATTACGAATATTCATTGAATTGTCAGCTGACAATTTGCAATTTGGAGTTCTATTTGCCCTAATCAAAGAATACCTACCCAAGAAGCGAAACAAAATGGGCGATTCGTGGACAAGAGTTTTGTGAACATTGCAGTATAGTTAAGTAGTTGTATTTAACTAAGTAGTAATTAGAAATTAGTTTTAAAATTATATTCGTAAATTTTATTGAACGCAAATCTATCTCTAAGTGTTTTTTTTTTAATTAAAAAAACCAAAAAAGGTTGACAGCTGTGTGCACGTAGTTTAGATTCAAAAAGGAAAAACTTGTATTTCGTGCAAAACTTTTTTATTAATCAATGCAAAGCGCTTTCGGCTTATTTGCCATCATCAGTGCTCATCTACAAAAATTGTGGATGTAAACTTACAATTTAAAAAGATTTAAAAAAAAAAATTATAAAATCTGAATTAGACTTTTAAGTCAAAAGTTAAAATAGTATATATACAATTGTTTGAACGAATTAAAAATTACAAGAAACAGACAAAGTGACAAAAAACCTGGTATTGGGAATAGTGAGTGTGGGATAAGCCCATACAAATCAAATCTGATCTCCAAAAGCAAGTTAGCTTGTGTGGAATTAAGGAATCATGCCACCCTCACCATTCACAAAATTGAAAAAAGGTTAACAAATTAGTTAAAATTTAAAGAAATTTACAATTAGAGGGTGACTGTGGAATATATATTGAAATTTGAATCTATAATGCAATATTTGATATGAAGAAAGTAAAACGCAGAAGGCCAAAGTAAAAAAACTGAAGGTTTTTTTATATATGTTTTATATACATTATAATTATGAAAAAGTCTACCTACTGTCCACAACGTATCCAACAAGTTCCTGGTCATCCTCACTCCCAAAATTATATATTTCGGGATGTTTACAACTTGCTAAATCATAATTTTATTAATATTAATATTTTCAAATTTAAATTTATCTCTTCATTTTGGTTCAAGTTGTTTAACCGTTTCCACATGACAGTGGTGACAAGCGACACTTGAAGACTTTGACTTGTCAAATGTCAACAGAAGGAGGTGCGTTCACCTCAGTGTGGAACATGTTTCTCCGAGTGTGATTCGAGTGATTGGAGGTTAACGAAGATCAAAATTTGTTATTGAATTTAAAGATTTAATTTATTGTTATTTAAATTTAAATAAATGTTTAATATGAAAGATATTATTATTTTGATGTCAAGACAAAACATAGTTTTTTTTTATTCTAAATGAGTATTTAGTACCTATCATGATAATTTACGCTTACGTTTAATTACTTAGTCTTTTACATAAATGTTATTTTTTTGCTATTCAAACCAATCAAATTAAAACAGTAAATAAACAATAATACAAAACAATAATTAAAATATATGAAAAACTCACTTCGAGAAACCAAGTCGCTGCTTTTAGGATGCAATCAAAATGCAGTTACAACTACCTACAGCACTTCTGGATATGTGAGGAGTGAGTTACCCTCATGGCACTTAGGCCTCACTAGGTCCATTGTGTATCCTCCTAAGATGATAGGCACCTCCTAGCTTGTGAGTCAGCCTACAGATTTAATGTAGGTGCTTCTCTTATATCGGCCGGTGTTAGCCAATACTCGCCGAAAACAAATCTTCTAATAAATGAGAGCGACGGGCAATCGTAGAGAATATGCTCAATGATCTCATCTTTTTGTTCGCACCCCCTGCATGGTGAGGATTCTGACAGCCCCACGAAATGAAGATGCTTCCGTACTTGGCAATAACCAGTCAAAATGCCTGTGATCAGCCGCAGTTTATGTCTAGTCATAGTAAAGTATTCGTTTGTTGTAGTGTTGTCAGGATAACTTAAAAGCTCCCTGGTAACTATGCAGTTTCTTGTTTCATCACATCTTTCCTCCAATTTCACAAGGGAATATTCTTTAATTAGGTCTGTCACTACCGATGTTGTCAGTTCAATAGAAGGGCCAGGTCCAAAATGTATTTGGTTGGCCGCCTTCTTGGCTAGTGAATCAGCAAGAAGGCTACCTGTCGATGTGGCGTCACCTTTGATCCATCTTAAGGTAACCACTTTGTTGGATAGATACTCTTTCCAAAGTTGCGTGACATTCTAGTACTAACCCTGAGTAAATTCGTAGTCTGTTTAGGACAAATAGTGCTTATCTGCTATCTGTATAGATAAACATGTTCCTACCAATGATATTGTTTCTGGTGATTTCTTTTGCTGCTATGAGAAGCTACGTGAGCTCGGTTTAAACTACATTGGCATTATTGCTCACAGCCCCTTTTATGTTTAAGGTTTAAGGAATTGGATTATATTTCATATCCTAAGTATTGTTTGGTTTTAGAACCGTCGGTGTAGATATGAATCGTACCTGCCACTTCCGGCTCTTCAATTTGTTTTTTTATCTTCATATGGATTATGGAAGATATATCTCGGGAGTGAGACTAAGAACGACTTCCATGCCTCTGGTTATAATGTGGTTTTCATCGATCCTGTTATGTTGAGACATGCTGTTATTTGAATTTGTTCTATTTTGGATTTTCGATACTCAAACAACTGCACCGTATGGTAGCATAGGTCTTATGATGGCCATGTAAGTCCATGTGACGACTCTGGGGGAGATACCCCAGGTGCGCCCCACGGTTCGGCGGCATTTTTCTTAAGTAATTTATGCTCTTTTGACTCTGTTTTCTAAGTATGAGTTCCATGTTAACTTGTTGTCAAAAGTGGTACCTAGGTACTTCATCTCTGTTGCAAAATTTTGTTTTGTGTTTAGGAGCTCTGTAGGTTCTAATTTCATTTTCATCCTCTTCTTTGTGAAAAGAACCATTTCTGTCCTCTTGGGATTGATAAACAGTAACTGGTCCTTGCACCACTGATACATAATTGTTCTCAAAATTCCCTATTTGACTAGGACTAGGACATCTGCTTTCGCTATTGTGTAGTGACTATCATTATTGTACCTACAGTACTTATTTCTTATTAAAATAATCTATTTGACATAATGAAGATAGTAAGAATTTTCTATCATTGTTACTTTGGTATGTGTTTAATTCTTATGAACCAAACGACAAAAATTGATTAATTTTCATATGTTTCCCAGTGTTTTAAGTTCCCTTGCTTTAATACATACGAAAACTAATTTAGTTTCGCTTCTTGGGTAGATATTCTTTGCCCTAATAGTCCGTAAATACCACGACTACGTAAATATACCAGTACAGGCAAAGAGGTATGGAAGTTATCAAAATACCAAAGACATTACAACATAGAGACAAAAAGTTTTATTCATAAATCCCATACAATTGCGGACTGTTATTGTTTTAAAATTGTTAGTGAGTGGAAGAGAGAAAGACATATTTCTTAGGACTGGCTGGCAACGTTGTAAACAGTGTTCATAATATGCTCGCCAGTGGCGTAGAGTTTTAAACTTACCAGTATTGTCAGAGTAGTATGTTAAAAAAATACGTAAATAAGTAGGTATATTTTTTTAGTAATATAATTATGATGATTTTTCATGTAGGTAAATTTAAGTAAATTGAAATACAAGAGAATGCAAGTTACCTTCCGATTTTTAATATTTATTGGTTTATTGTTTATTGGCATTTACTATATATTTGCTTGGTATGGTGTTAAACAAAATTATTAAAAATTTTAAATTAACATTAAGTAGGTAGGGGTATCTAAATAAAACACTGTCCTAAAAATATATAATTTTTTAATTAATAATTACAAAAAACATAGTATGGCAAAAAATATCTTATAAAAACTGTAAAACTTTTTAAAATAACGTTTTAAATATATTAAATACCTTAACTAAAATTTCATTTAATTTTTTTATGCTTAGTTATTAGTATTGTTCCTTAATGCAATGTTTTTTTTGCAGCAGGTGGTGTTCCAAAACAGTCGAATCAGAACTAAAAACCCTTACATTACATATACATACATATAGGTAATAAATAATATTTAGAGGTTAACAAAAAATTAATATTTTTTAAAATAGAAAGCCCTCACACCGTCTGGGGTTTGCATCTTTTCTGATATATTTAGCAATATTTGCACGTACCAAAACATCTTTAGGAAAAAAGTGTTCTGAACACAACTCTGGATTTTTACGAAGGGACTGATTTTCAAGGATCCCTACTAGAGAAAATCAAAGTTTTCTTTTCTCATGATCTTGCAAAAAACCTAAATAGAATATTAAACAATATGTAGGTATAGGTGCCTTATAGGTAAAACATTTTTAGTGTATTCTACATTTTACGTTAAATTTTATTTGACACTATTTATTAATTATATATTGGTATAAAAATAATTTACTAATATTTATAAAAGGAATATCACTTTAAAAACTGTTTTAAAACTGTTTTAGACTACACTAATTCACCCCCTTACGAGTGAATTTTAACCCCAAAAGCTGAGCTTGTCCGGGGAAAGGGACGGCTATTATTATTATTTGCCGTGGCGCTCCGGGGCGACTTAAAGATGATTGATGGTGCCATTTGACTTACAGGTGAGGAAAACCCGGAAAACCTCACCCACCATCATCGAGACGGTAATTTAAATTGTATATTATCAAACCTGCAGTAAATTGTCAGAAAAATTAGATTGGATAATCATTTTTCATAAAATTTACTATGTAATAATAATAATAATAATAATAATAATTAATAATAATAATAATAATAATAATAATAATAATAATAATAATAATAATAATAATAATAATAATAATAATAATAATAATAATAATAATAATAATAATAATAATAATAATAATAATAATAATAATAATAATAATAATAATAATAATAATAATAATAATAATAATAATAATAATAATAATAATAATAATAATAATAATAATAATAATAATAATAATAATACTCTCCCTAATTCACCCCCTTACGAGTGAATTTCAACCCCTGAAGTCGACTGAACGACTTGTGTAGGGGAAGGGACGGCTATTATTATTATTTGGCGTGGCGCTTCGGGGCGACTTAAGGATGATTGATGGTGCCATTTGACTTACAGGTGAGGAAAACCCGGAAAACCTCACCCACCATCATCGAGACGATAATGTATGGCGATTTTATAATCTGCATGACATATCAATAGAAATTGAATTTTCTATTAATACGGCACACATCAAATCCTAAACCGAACCATGCAATTTAATTAAAAATCCACATGGTCTGGTCTGGGATTCGAAGCCCAGCAGTCTCGAACTCATCATAAACTTCCCTATAAATGAATATAAGCGTGTTAGACCGCTACACCATCGACCCGATCCTATACAATTTAAATTCTATAAGAAATTGTATCAAATCTTGTACAAGAAATTGTATAGTCAAAACAGTCTTAAGATGCGTGCCCTACTCCACTGGTTCAAATCAAAACAACATATCTTAACCTAAAAATACTTACCGATGAAAGGATAAATTTGGATTTAAAGAAATACAAAATAGCTGTTAGACCCGATTAGCAACGTTGCGGTTGGTTACGGTAACTACGTTTCATTCATAAAAGTTGTAAAATTCGTAAAATAAGATATTCAACGTTGCCGTATTTACGGAGTTCTTTGCAACCCTAATATTTTGTTTAGATTAGTATTGATTTTTAACAAAACATTTAGCTTATGTTTAAACTTTAAAGAATAATTTGATTAAAAACATATTTTTATTTATATAATATAAAATTCTAGTTATAGCATACATCAAATTTTATTTTTCTAAAGTAATTTCTCCAAATAATTTTTACAGACTGATAAAACCGGCAAAGACGCAATAAACGAGAATCTGGTGGGAATAATGATTTGCCACATAAAAATGTAAACAATTTGGTCTCTTAGTTGTAATGTCTTTGCAAAATAAAAAATTAAGTCTACTATGGTTTGGAATAAACAGACTACAACATTTGAGGTTGCGCCAAGATCAGTTATATTGGGAAGTTTTAAATTATATCCGACTCCATGATAAACCCCAAACGTGTATTTTTTTGTTCGAGTCTCATAAATAGAAAGTCCATGGACTTGATTTAATTCATATCTTTTTTGATATTATTTTGGTAGGAATGATATTCAAAACTCCAAAAAACAAATATATTGCAAAACAAATAAACACTTTTTGACAGGGCACTTTTCAAATCTACACTTTTTGCTGATGTCGAGACCCCTCAGTCAACTTTTTATATTTATAATGAAAATTGATGGTTGATATAAATTTACGGTCTATATACGACAATGAAAATATGAACCCTCGGAAGTAGCAAAAATGACACAAAAAAGTAATACATGACGGCAATGATTTATGAGGAAAAGCTTTTATGTGTCTTATGTGTTTTTAGGAAGTTAAAAGCATGTGCAAATTAATTTAGATTTTCAACCATTTATATTATACTGAACAATAGATTAGCAAAAAGACATTTTCTGGGATAATTATTCTACTGTTGAGATTTTTAAGAACTGCTTTTATTTCAAATTATAATAATATTTTCTTTGTTCTATATCGGAATTATAAATAGTTTATTCTATTGGCATAAAACATTTAAAGCTACGTTGTGTATAAATCTAATAAAATTATGAAAATAATAAGTATTAGGTTTGATCAGTGATAGTTCTTTAATAAAATAATCAAAAGGGTTTACAATGAGGACGAAAAATATTTACCTAAACTAATAAGATATAAGACATTCCATTTAAATAAATGCAATTTTTGTTGTATCCCGTGAAATCTGCATGCCACTGTATTTTTATAGCATTATAACCTTACAATTTTTATTTAAGACGTAATTTGCATGCCATAATATTCATTACAAAAACTATTAATTAACTAAGTTGGCGATAGATGGCGATTAGATGCACTTCTGCGTAATGCAAATGTTTAATTTTATTAGAAAACGTTTGTTTGGTTGCCAGATTTTGTAGGTCAAATTATTTTTATTTTACGAGTTTTCAAACGAGTAATATATCTACCTGGTATTTAAATAATTTTATGGAATAGAATACATACTTTAGGACAACTTTTTATCGAAACTACTTATTTGGTTTTTATATTATTAAGTGGTGGTGTAACTTTTATAATAGAGCTCATATTAAAGCTCTTTACAAATTACCTGATAACATTTCTAGTTACACTGCAGAAGCGATTGCGATACTAGAAGCCTTACAATTTGAAAGAGAATCTAACACTAAAGCAGCTCTAATTGCTTCAGATTCTTTATCTGTTATAAAATCGGCTGTAGCTCTTGATATTCCAAATTTTAATTCAAATCCATACATTTTCTTGATCAAAAAGGCATTGTTGTAACTAATTAATACTAATGTAAAGATATGCTTTATATGGGTAAAGGCTCGAGCGAAGGTAATTTGCCCACAAAATATTTAAAGCTGCTAATCCTATAGGTAATTTGCCCACAGCAAGTAAAAGGTCATCTTAATCCTGTTGGTATTTTGCCCAAATTTATTTCTAACTGAATAAATCATAATAGATATATCTTTCATTTATTATTTTTTATATATTATCGAAAAGTAAAAACACATTATTAATTAAACTAAAAATTATATTAAACACTAATTTTTATTATTATAAAAAAGTAAGTATACATAAGTTATATTATATTTTTTATATATTTATATTTTATTTACATATTTTTCAACTGGGAGGGATAAATGTGATACAAATTTTATATACTCTAATCTGCTGATTTGCTGCAGATCAAATCGCTGTATAAATTTTTCTAAACACTGAATTTTTTGTTTTACACTTTTTTCTTAGGTATACTTAAGCTTTGTATTGTGACATACGTGTCGATTTGAAAGTCTTTAAGCTTTTCTATAAAAATATATACAGAAGGATGTGTACAGTAGAATGAAGAATTAAACCTTGAATGAAACGACTCAGGCATTTGTAGTTCTTGTAATTGAAGCTGTTTTTTCTGCCCATATACTTGGAGGAAATGTAGAATTTTCTTCAATATATGTTTCTAATAGGTAATCGGCATACCTATCGAGAACGGCATTTTCTGGTTTACTTGCCATTAAGTCAAACACAAAACAGTCTCCAACTTCATCGGCGTTTAAATATGTCAACCCAAATGATGTTTTAAGCCATTTTCCGGTATCACTGTTAGTTGTATATTCAGTCATTAATCCCAGAGACTGAATTTTACGATACCACGCTTGATGTAGATGAAATCGGCAGCCATTGATTACACTATTAGGCCACATATAAATTAACGCCTTATGAATTGCTATTACAAAATCAACGAACACTTTAGATGGATTTAAAGCAATACTGTAAGTTTCCAAAATTTTATAATGCAATAACGAAAACAAATGTTTGTATATATCGGTAGATTTGTTTGGTAATAAACAATATACCAGGGGCACATAGTGTCCATTACACAGCCCATGAATGGTAAATAATTGTAGGAAAAACTTTGTACAATACGAAAATGTTCCATCCATATACAAGACGTTCATTTTACACAAAGTACGAATATTTGTCTCACATGTAAATACAATAATATTATTTTCTCTGCTATTTATTGAAAGAAAATGTTCACCTTTACTGGTTTTAAATGTATTAGAATATAAGTCAACTGCATCATGCACTTCTTGTATATTTGTAGGTAATGGACCTGGTAGTATTTTGCGACGACTGTTGTATATAGTTTTTCTTATGTAGGACACATCAATTGTAGTTAGTGACTCTGGTAAATTAGTAGCAAGTACTTTACGGATAACTTTAGAAGGTTTTTCCGAAATATCATCAACTGCTTTTCGCTTACACGAATTAGAAATAATTTTCCTGTTTAATTTCGGTTCATTTGCTTCATGGCTATGAATTAGGTTGCCTCTGGATACTAAAAGTTCAGGACCAATTGTAAATACAGTGGCATTACAAGCATTTGTTTTTCTTTGGGAGCATCTCCAAGAAACTTCTCCACTTTTCATTTCTCTATCTTTGGCAAACGTAAAATTCTCCAAAAGGAGTACATCTTTCCCGCGTGTGCTTTTAATCAATGTAGCTGACATTATAGAAATAATTATTGTTTATAAACACTCGAATTACAATCATCAACGTATAAAAACTGACTGAAATATAAACAGTAAACACCCAAAGTAAGTACCTATTAGAATTATTAATAATCAGGTAGGTACCTATTTGTGGGCGGATGTAATTTGCGGGTTTAGGTACCTGAATGCTACTGTGGGCAAAATACCAGTAAGATTAACGCACCCCTTTACTTACACAGGTAGAAAACAGAGATTTGTGGGCAAAAAGGACCCGCCGAAAGGCTCATATTGGACTTAAACACAATGAATATGTTGATATGTAGGCAAAATTTGCAATAGAAAAGGAACTAACACCATTCATAACATCTGTACCCCACATATTGTTGCCTTGATAAAATCCAACAATATGAGAAAATGGAGGCATGACTGGTCACAATTCTGTTCCACTTATTCGAATCAGTACACTAAAATTCAAAGACATATTTCAAACTCACCCTGGTTTAAAAATCATATAATTCCAAGACATTACATTACATCTTTAATTAGAAACAGACTTGGTCATGCTAGTTATCCCAAACACTTGTTTAAAATTAATGTAAAATTAATGAAAATTGTGACTTTTGTGAAACAACTGGAGACCTTAATCACGTTTTTTTCGAATGCAAGAAATACGCAGTACACTCAAACACTTTTTATACGAATATTATAAAAAATTACATTCCATCCCCCTTAAATATTGAAACAGCTTTAACACATTTCATGATATTATCAATTTCCTCTTACAATTTCTGAAAGACACGAAGATTCGTTTATGATTGGAATATTAATCTTGTTTTCTCTGTATTATACCTATTTGTTTACCCTCTTACCGAGGCCTAATTTTATTTGTCTATTAAAAAAAAAACGTTGTGTTTCTTCTCTTACACCTCTTGCTGTTAGGAAATATTCTTGGGTAGTTCTAATTATGGACGAATCTGTGTCTGGCTGAATGACAATGTGCCTATGCCAAAAAAAAAAACCTGTACAAATATGAGCTATTTTGTTTCAATCATCCACAATTTAATTTATTTTACTTATTTGTTTCTTTTTATTAGCAAAGCCCATTATTTGTTCAATAACTTTTCTTAATAGTACCTTTAAAGCTATTTTTAATAAAAATAATGAACCTCCCGAGACTCAAATACTTTAAAAGAGAAAGGGGCTTTCAAGTTACGTTACAATTTATTTAAGAGTCGGCTACCGCTTAGTTAATCGCCCTATCCTGCATAGGTGCCTGATTAATCTGTTTTCTCGAAAACTGTATAAGCTATCATTGTCAATTAAAAACCTCCAATATGCAAAAGGTCTGGTCTTTCCTTGAGTAGTAATAAAAAATTAGATTAGAATTTTTTTAGTATCTTAAACGAGTCTGAAATTTTCCAATTAAATGGGTTTCTTTGTTAAGATTTAAAAATGCATCCAGGACAAACTAAGACAAAATTAAAAAATCTATTATTACCCGAGGTAAAGTCAATTCTTTATCTTTTATTTGGTACAAAATTTGTCATAATTAGTCGAAATTTAAGAAAAATACTAGATTAATTGTCGACCTCTGCATAAAATTTAAATTTAACCGGCATCAATCATTCATTTCGCTTCTATTGTGTCCCTCCTTGTCTTTCTTTACACACGCTGGCGTTGCAGGACCGGAGTTCAGATTTATAAATAGTAAATAGTTATTCTAGTTTTTAATAAAGAAATTGCCTTTTATACTATTTTGTGATGCTAAAACAAAATTGATTTTATGTAATTATTGTGGAATTCGTTCAAATTGTATTTTTGCCTATTGTTTTATCACAAAAATCGAGATATTTTTAGAATAGTTAATAGCGTTTAGTTGAAATGCAGACTTGGCTCGCTACTTGAAATATACCATTTGAGTTCTCCCAATTAATACACATGAGAAAGAAGAAATTAGGCTGCGATTTTGCGTAAGTCATATGTACCCCCTCCCTAGATACACACGTGTCCCATTCAAGTATCGACTTGTTTTGAATGTACTCACAATGTACTCTCAGTTCGCTGTTGTTTAGTACATCTACGTACGGCATTTGAGACACAAGTGAAGGTAGTTTTTTATTGTTGTTATGGTGATTGTTGTAGTGTTAATTAGTGAAAAAGACAAGCAAAATATGGAAAGAGATCTCAGAATAAGTAAAAAAACAGGACTTTTTGTAAGTGCGAAGAGAAAGAAGCATATTTGCGGTACAACCGATGGTGCCCAATACATTCAAACATTTTAGCTAAATAGGACCCAAGACAACTAGCAAGTGTCCAAATTTTGACATTTTTCCTACATCTAGTTACTGAGATATCGATCGATGCAATTCCTGGGGGCCCACCCTATATATTACTTTTAATTAAATTGCCGTACAAACTTTTCGAAAATTAACATATTTGGTGTTTCGGTGTTTATCAGCACCCGTGATATTGTTATAATGATTTAAAAAAATGTCATGTCATTGCTAATAAATAAAGAGCGGAATATATGCAGAATGCATATATATGCATTTTTTGCATATTTTACCAAAGTTCAGAAAATATTGCATATTTCACTAAAGTTCAGAAAATTTGAGAAAATATTGCATATTTTCGAAAAAAAAAATGTATTACTATGCTGTGCAAATTAGAAATTGTGTTAACAGAATATGAAGATATATTTGAAATAAAGACCTTTTGAATTTTTAGATTTGTTTTTAAGCGTCACTTCTTGTAAATTCTTGTAAATTGTAAACTTTCAAAAGTTATTAGAGCAGCTGAAGACAGTTGCATACCATTCGCCAGAACTTGGATGTAATTTAAATAATGTACATTTTATTAAAGAATATCGAACTGGATTTCAGTCAAAATTTAGAGTAGAGTGTAATTATATATATTCATGTCCTAACGAACCTGACTCTGTTAATATTAACATTTCAGCGGTAGCAGGAATTATGAATGTAGCAGGTGGATATAGCCAGATAAAAAATTTTAGCAATGCAATGAACATTCCAACATTTGGGTTAGGTTTATACCAGAAACTTCATGATGAGGTTTGCAACGCATGGGAAGAAACTGCTTGGGAAACAATGGCGACAGCAGCTGCGGAGGAAAGAGAACTAGCCATTGAGAATGGTCAAGTCGATAAAGATGGAACAGCTATGATAACAGTTGTATGTGATGGTAGTTGGGCAAAAAGATCCTACAGGAGTGGCGGAAATTATAATTCTTTATCTGGAGCTGCGGCAATTGTAGGAGCAAAAACAGGCAAAATATTATATCTTGGTATTAAAAATAAATACTCCTACATATGTCAACGATATACAAATAAAAAATCTGAAGTACCCAAACATGTTTGTTATAAAAATTATTCAGGTTCATCTACTAGCATGGAAGCAAATATAATTGCTGATGGGTTTCGTAATAGTCTTGGTATGTATAATATTATATATAATAAAATGATAGCGGATGGTGACAGTAGTTGCTACAAAAAAATTATAGATAGTCGTCCTTATCCAACATGTGTAGTACAAAAAATAGAATGCCGGAATCATTTATTGCGCAATTATTGCAATAAATTAAGAGAAATTGCAAAAACAAGAGGAGTTCCGGGAAGTTTAAAAACTGTGATTAATAATAATATTTTAAAGGCAAGAACAGCTGTTACGAAAGCTATTGCACATAGAAAAACAGAACAAAGCAATACCGAGGAAGAAAAAATTAAATGTCTTCGTCAAGATATTTTAAATAGTATTAGCCACATATTTGGGGAGCACAGAAATTGTAATAAATTAAAATATTTTTGTAGTAAAACAGAAGCCGATAAGAACAATTACATGTCTGATTTAAAAACTTTTAAACTAGACGAAAAAATTAACGAAGTATGTAGATTCTTGGCTGGGCATTCTAGAAGCTTATTAGAGAATGTCGACACAAATTTGGTGGAGCAGTTTAATGCCATGATTGCACAAAAAGTAGGTGGTAAAAGGGTAAATTACACCCAAAGAAGATCATACCAAGGTAGATGTTTTGCTGCCGTTGTTGCTAAAAACACCAGAAGGCCGCTGTTTACTGTTTACAAGCATTTGCTACATGGACGTAATGCACATTTTAATATATTTAATCATGAAACTAGATTAAAAAATAAATCAGAACGAAAAGAGGGATTGAAAAGGCGTAAACAAATATTTTCTACTATAGATAAAAATTATGGACAGGAATGCAAAAAACCAGATATTGATAAGGCTACTTTTGATGCACTACAGAAAGAATATATAGCTGATTTAGAAAAGAGTGAAGAAGAATTTGTTGAACTAGAAAAAAGAACAAAACTATAAGCAGACTCTGCAGAATGGCTGCAAATAAGAAAGAAAATTTTAACTGCATCCACATTTGGCCAAGTTTGTAAAATGCGTCAAACAACAGGCTGTAATTCAATAGTTCAAAATATATTGTATAAAAATATTTGTACAAAAGCGACTGCTTGGGGCAAAAATAACGAAGATAGAGCGAAAGGGGTCTTTGAAAGAAAATATCCCAATTTAAAGATTTTAGACTGTGGAATTTTTATCAATAGTCAGTGGCCATTTTTAGGAGCTTCTCCAGACGCAATTATATCCAATTATAGTCTTTTAGAAATTAAGTTCCCCTACTCAGCGAGAAATACAACAATTAAAGAAGCAGTAGAAAGTCGGTTAATTGTGTATTTAAAAAGTTCAGGAGATGGATTTGAACTTAACAAAAATGATAATTATTTTTATCAAGTTCAAGGGCAACTCAATATCTGGGAAAAAACGACCTGTTACTTTGTAGTATGGACGTTACACGACTTTGTGTGCCTGAAAGTACATAAAGATTAATCTTTTTTTAAAAATATAATGTTAAAAAAATTAGAAATGTTTTATTTCAATTGCCTACTACCAGAAATTATTGATCCAAGACACCCCCGAAGTATGAAAATCAGAGATCCTCAGTACATATTAGATGCCCAGGAAAAATGCGCAGAAAGGAAAAACAGTCAAGAAGGAAAGAGAAAGATCCAAACCAGTAAACCAGATCACAAAATTAAGAAGCAGAAAGTCCTTGAAAATCCTAAAAACAATAGCTTCCAGACGACTTATCCCATTAAAAAGTGTGATACATAATATGAAAGTACCTGTGGTGGTTAATATAGTAATGTTTAAACAAAAACTGGTTTTTGAAAATTATGTATTTTAAATTATTCATAGTGGGATTTCTCTTATTTTCTTCTTCATTTTTTGAAAATGAACTTAAATTTACATTTTTAGAAATGTAAGTCTTGCTATACCTTTGAAATTTGTATTATATATAGAATTAATAGTTAGTACTATTTACTATACTTTGTATGAGATCAGTGTTAATACTTGCTAGAGTAATTTTTTATTTGTGTACTTATTAACAATATTGTAAAATGTTTCTCTGGCAAAAATGTAATCGACATGTACAATATTTATACATACTGCTGTATAGATATTTTAATTGTTAATAAAATTCTCCGAATATTTTTATCCATTTAATTAAAAACTATATTTTTGCAACATTTTTCATCATAGTACGTAATAATTACATGTTAATCTACAAGTCTAGTGTTATACTGTTCAAAATTATTTAACACAACTGAAACTGAAGATCCTGTTGACTCTACATTTTTCTATAATTTGTTTTAATTTTGTTTTGTTTGTTAAAAGTTTGATTTAATAATATAATAAAATTATGCCACAATTACCTAGCTATTATTTTTCTAAAGTACTAGAATTTTTTGGAAGAAAATTAATGACTTACGATTTATCTTCGCTCCAGTGCAAATAACTAAACGAAAATTTTGATATAAAACATTACTGCGAGAGTGTATGTGCAACAAGAGGAGCGTCGATCACAATGGAAAAAACCGCTATCAATTCAACGGCCGAGGCATTCGCCCCGACGTTTAAAAGCCGCTACAGGTTTTATTATTAAAAATAGACCACGTATTAATTGAGACAAAATGCAGCTCATTAAATTCCACAGTTTTGAAAAAAAAAAACATTTAAATAGCTCTTTGCATAAGAAAGTTATGGCAAGGTGAGTTAATTTTTTTTTTGTCAATTTATCTTTTTTTAAATTATACTGTTTTTTCATATAGTTTATAACATTTTTGCAAAAAACAAATACACCAAAAAAAAGTAAATTGAATAAGGAATAAAACAAAAAAGTTGTTATTTTAACGATTTTAGCAAAAAAGTTAAAAAGTTAAGTGTTCAAAGTTAACAAAAAAAAGTTTTTTTTCTGTTTTTTTGCCTATATCTTTTGTTTTGTCCAATATAGATGGTCATCAATTTCCATTTTCAATGTAATAAAACATATTTTTTCAAATAGTAAAGGTCAAATTTGGTTATACCTCAGTTTTTTTATGCATCCTAGACCGGGCTTTCCGTCATACTATAGAAACGTTAAAATTATATTTGCAATCGCGCGAAGTAAATTTTGGGCTGGATGCTTTTTACACCTTTCCGAATAAAGGAGCCACGCCTCCGAGACTGGTTTTAGAATTTCAGGTTATGTCAGCATCGGCAAAGTGTTTCTCGGTAGCGGACTCTTAAGGCTATAACGAGCCCATTTATCTATCAAGTAAACGACCCGTGTGTTACTGGAACATTGAGACAAGCACCAAAGAACAGTTACGGTTAGGGTTTACAGTTGCCGACCTACGCATATTTTGCGCCTGGGGAGTAATTAATTTGAGCTTTATCTAGAGAGCTATTTTGAAGAAAATTGAAGTTTAAGTCGTTGTATCTACATAAATGTAATTGTGTAGTAAAAGGTAACGATGTATTGTCATGTTCAATTGATAATTTTAAATAAACAAATTGGGATTTGGTATTTTTCACAAAATGCTTTAATTAATGATCAGTGTCGAGTCCTTATATTTTTTCTTGCTTAATATAATGAACAGAAATACGGTTAAACAGGGTTTGTTTCAAAATATTTAATACTGATTTCGTATCCGTTTGTAAAATTTTATTAAAAGTAATGTAGTTTTAAATTATCAAAAAAAAAAAAATAAATAAAATGATATTGTTTGATTTGTAAATGGCGGCTTAACCGTTAATTTGACATAAGTCAAAGTTCGACTTTACGAACATATGAATTTCAAAATAGTTTTTGTACTATTAGTAGAGTAGTTGCATACTATTTAAATAAAGAAATGCTAATTGTTCACGTTTTAGTGAAAAATTTAATGTTACTCTTGTAACGGCCGGCCCCCCGGTACCCCCAATTTGTGTTCGTTATTTTACTCACTGAAATGTTATTATTTACCTCACAAGTTTATTTTACTTTAAATTCTATACATACTGTATTTGGCCTTTTTCCTCAAGTAGTAAAAGTGATCGTCTAGTTAATTAATTGATAGTTTATATACCCGCGTTGTGACAATGTTAAATATGGTAAACCAGAATTCGATGCAAAGTTTGGTGCAAATTGATAAATAAAACATACAAATTTATTAAAGTTGAAGGTGGTAGCCATGTGTGAGTTATATGTTCAAAAAAGAGGTAAATAAAACAAGGGTGGTCCTTAAGATCTCACAAGAGTAATTTAATACGACCGGTTTCGAGGAGATCAGATCCTCATCATCAGGTATGGTCTAAAATAGATAGGTAAAAACGAATGAGCTCATAACTAATAAAGTGGGTTTAAAAAATTATGAAAGTTGTCAAATATCAAAGACTCATTGAATGATTTCTTGTCTCATGTTAACACTCTACATACCAACATTAAGTTTACTTTAGAAACCGAAGTAGATAAATCTATAAACTTTTTAGATTTAAATATATCCCATAACAATGACTCTAAATTAACTTTTGATATCTATAGAAAACCCACTCATACAGGAGTAGTAATAGATAATTTGTCTAATCACCCCATCTCGCATAAATTAGCTTTCTTCAATTGTTATTTAGAACGTCTATTACGAGTACCTTTATCCATTGAAAACTACAATAGAGAACTTAACACAATAAAAAACATAGCTCATCTACACAATTATGATCACAGTTTAATCGATAAAATGTTGAGAAAAAAACAAAATAGAATTATTCAAAATACAACATTTATAACTAACCCTATACCTGTAGAGGCTAGCATTAGCAAGTATATGTCACTTACCTATATTGGAAATATTTCTTATAAAGTCTCCAATATCCTCAAAAATCACTTCAAAATTTCTTTTAAAACCTCCAACTCAATTAGTAACTTTTTCATCAAGAATAAAGATAAAGTGGACATCATGGATCAACCAGGCATATATGAACTCAGTTGTAAGTCTTGCCCAGCCAAATATGTAGGTAGAACCTTTCGTAATTTTAGGACTAGACTTAAAGAACATTTAAGATGTTTAAATACTGCCACAACCGGCTTCTCACATTTTGCCACCCATATAGTAGAGTCCAATCACGATTTTGACTCAGGGGATGGCTTTAGGGTACTCCACATTTGCCACAACAAGTTGATATTGAATAATTTAGAGAACCTAGAAATATTTAGATTAAGAAAAAGTACCATTGTATTATCACTAAACTCACAAGTCTTTTCTGAATCTACACCCACGTTCTCAGTTCTTTTTTAAAAATCTACGTTTTCCCTTAAATTACCCCCCTTTTACTTTAAAACCTCCCTATGAAATTCTATTGACTTTAATTATTAGTTATACTTATCTTATCTATTCCCTATTTTTACTCTGTCTCCATTTCCATTTTCATTTTTCAGCACATTACTTCAAAAAACAACTAACCAAATCAATAGTTATCTCTTTTTTTTTCGTTTTCTCTTTCTTTCTTTCTTTCCTTTTTCCTTTTTCCGTTGATATGTTACCAACTTCTTAATTTGAACATTAAGTACATCTAAAAATTATTTTCCGACGCTAATGCTAGACTCTACGTGTAACAATAATAATTAATTTATTTCATTTTGTTTATTATTACATACAAATTCAAATAATTCATTTTAAAACCTATATATTATTAATTAAGAAACATTTATTTCTCCAACGCCATCTATTATCCGATGTCAAAATATTTAAATCTGACAACCTCTAAACTGTTTTTCTTAAATATTAGAATTGTTAATTCGTCTATTTATATCTAGAGGGCGTTAATTAGTATCTTTAATCTAAAATAAAAAATTATACCTTCAGAATGATAAATACTTCATGTTGTCTAAGAGCCCATTTTAGTTCTTGTAGGGTTTAAAAAAGTTTTAAATTTGTTTTGTCTTAATGTCTGTCCGTTTCGTGAAATATTTTAATAATTTTAATTAATAGTTTTAGACCTACTTGTGTTTTGACATCAACTTTTTGTTGCAACTACTGTTTTTATGCATTTCTTAAAAAATGCTCGCATACTTGTTTTTTACACCGACCCTGTGATAATTTCTAAGCTTAGTCTTAAATAGATGAGTAATACGGGTGAGTTCTTGATATTTGACAACTTTCATAATTTTTTAAACCCACTTTATTAGTTATGAGCTCATTCGTTTTTACCTATCTATTTTAGACCATACCTGATGATGAGGATCTGATCTCCTCGAAACCGGTCGTATTAAATTACTCTTGTGAGATCTTAAGGACCACCCTTGTTTTATTTACCTCTTTTTTCATACAAATTTATATTTAAACTCTTATTTTTCATACTTTAAATGTGATGCAATAATTAGCAAGTATATTACAATTGGTACTATTTACTGATATCTCACTTGAGTCCCGTTCAAACGCAAATCATATTCATTTGCTATCTATATATATTTTATTTAGGTTGATGACAACGGAGTTAACAAACAGCGTCAATTTGATAGTTGATTAACTACTGTGTTGATGTTTATATTCTTATTTAGGTTGATGACCAACGGAGTTAACGAACAGCGCCAATGCGCCATTTGGTTAACTGCTGAGTTGATGTTGATTTGATTCTATTTTAGTTATATACAGGTTGCACCCTCTTAGGTAAATACTTCGACGAGTATAGAGGTAATGACCAACGGAAGTAATAAACAGTTAATCACCTTACTATGTTAATTACACATATACTTTGTTTCAAACCTAGTAGAACCCCTTGAGCTAACGAACAGTGTATTCACCAATTGATAACTTACTATTAAATTTTACCATCTTGGTTTGTACAATTTATCCAAGATAGCACATCCCTGTATATTTCTAAAATATTGATTTTTAAAATTTCTATTGAATTACCTTAATGCAACCCTGTATATTTTTTATATTGAATATTATAATTTCTATTGAAATAACTTAATACAACCCTGTATATTTATTAATATTGATTTTTATAATTTCTATTAAAATACTCAAAATTTCACCCATCGAAAACAGCTGTTTATCCTTACTGTCTTTGGGGTTATTTGACCTGAAGGCCATGTGATTTATTGGTTAAATTGATAATATTTTTTGTCAAATGTCAAGCCCGCCCTTAAACGAAACCCCAGTGGTATCTCAAAGAAAGTTACATAAATATTTTGACTCACCATTAAAAATACAGACATTAGATTATGTAATAATTTCATCTAGCGTTGTGGCGGCGTCGATTTAGGTACGTCGCAGCGTTGAGCGTTGCCTCGCGTCGAGGCACCTAGCGTCGTGGTGGAAAGGAAGGTATTTAATATGGTACTTCATTGGGACAGATATACGTCAGAATTATATAGGTGGTGTGGGACGTGATATTATGAAGGAAATATTTAGGGACGGCAAGCGTCGGAAATAAGCGTGGGAAGTTGAAAGCGTTTGGGAATAGGGGATATTGTAGGATAGGCGTTGTTTAGGAAGAACGTTTTTAGAAAAGGTACTGACTACTGAACTTGAAATATAACTGGGTACAAATAATAAATGAATGCTTGTACATCAAATAGTAAAATTAATGCATGCACATCAAATAATTAAAAATGAATGAATCCGAGCTCATGTGGGTCTGGCTTCTTATACTAACATTTGATGGCTTTTGTGACGTCTCTATGTCTTTAGTTCTCATCGAAAATACGAATGTGGGCACAAAGGGGGTGGGTTATTTATTACTTGTCTTGAAAGCTTTGTGTATCGAAATATTGTCGAAATCGGTCTTAACTTCGAAACTAGAAAGATAAGCGAGTTAAATATTTTAATGATAATTACTTCGTGAAAAGAAATATGTTTCATGGTGTTTTCTTGCTGTAGGTTACCACCCTCGTGCACGAAATTTGGATTTTTTACGGACGTGGTTATAGCTATTATTAATTAGGTGTCTTAAATAAGATTTAATTATCTGGGAGATTTTTCGTTAAATGAACAATTTTGAATTTAATAAGAATGCATAATTTTATTTAATAAATGGAATCAATAAATTATTAAGGTACCTGAGTGCCGTAGGTTACACTCTCAAAAATTACACATTTTTCAAATCGTCGGTTTGTAAGCAAAACACACTAAATCAGATTATTTTATTTTTGACTTATTTACATCATATCACTGGATTTCTTCCGATCCATATACTGGTAAAATCCACTAAGTTCTCTAAGAATTATAACATTATTTCAAAATTATTTTTATTCATTAAGTCCATAATTAAGTGACTTAATGCATTTTTCATTAAATCTGACTTAGTGTGCTTTGCTTGCAAGTCGACGAAATTTTTACATAATACTAAGGCCCTTCCAACGGGGTCTCAATATTGCATTCGTGCAGACGAAAACATTTCTTAACCCCATTTTTTAAAACTTTTTTTCACGTTTCCGATCATTTGGAGTCCGAAAATGCAAAAAAAAAATTTCTTTCGGACGTCTGTGCGTATGTATGCCGGCACTCTAGATGGAAAGTTCTGATTGACTTACGGTTTTGATTTTCTTGAATAATTGCTTCTAACTTAGAACCCTATCGATTTTCAGAATTTTCGGTTCATCCTAACTATTTTAATATCAATGTTCTTAGAATCCACCCATGTATTTCTTATGTGACTTATTTTACTCATTCCAATCATTTCTAACGTCTAATATTCCTAACATTACATACATTGCAAACATTCCAATATTAGGCACTCCAACGACCTGTTAAACAGCTGTTGACTGTAAAGGTGAGATTTCTAAGGGGGGTTGCGACCTTCATAGATGCAACCATAGCCATTGGAGGCTACCTTCTTTCAAAATAGTAGTCGTCAAGCCTGCTAATTTATGAAAAATATAAGCAGTTTCTTAAACTGACTTTTTTAATGGTGTTAATAACTTACGCTTGCTACTATTTCGCCCCTAGCCACAGTGACACCTTTAAATTTACTGGCATCATAGCCGTAAATACTCATTTATTCATAAATCTCTTGCTCGCACCCAAGATGAATAAACTCGCACAAAACATCCCCACTCAAATTATCAATCATCTTGCTCGTTCTAATGAGACAGCCAATGCAACAGCTCTGTCTGCTCGATACAAAACACAATCAGAATATTTGCAATAAATAAAGACTTAATTTATGAATGAATGGACAAGTCTAGTAGTTTTTGCCGTTGGAATTAGCTTTGATGGTCTCTCGGTCAGATCGTCCAAGCTCTTTCTTTTTAAACAATTGCTAACCTGTTGTCTATTTTGAGTTATATCTTGAACATTATTGTGTTTAGATTTGCTTCCAGTATGGTTATTTTGTTGTACTCAAAGTAGATTTTCGAAGAACAGTTGTTGTTGGTACATCGGCAATTCGGCAATGAAAATTTTAAATTGTTAAGTAACTACAAGTTTTTTGCTTTACACTTTTCATATATTTTAAATCCATATTTGGTATTCACCCAAAATAAAACAATGGAATTGCAAAAAATTGTATAGGTATATCTATATGAATTTATCAAAATAAAATTGTAATAATGATTTTTAAAACTTTCATCATATGCTTTTTATCAGATCCCCAAGCTTCTGGGATCAACAGTTCACCCTCTACGATTTTGTATTTAAAATGTAAAAACATGCTCTTCTGTTTTTTTAAAAGCTTTTACTATACAAATTTAAAATCCATAAAAACTCATGTAAATCCAAAAGTTCTTGGCAATACTTTTCTGGTGTCCATGAATACTAAACAATATTTATTGGAAAGAAGGTGAGAAGTGAATAATAGTCTGCGATCGAAAGTTGGCGGCAACTGCTACTCGACCGATTGTAATTTATTATACAAAGGCTTCATGGCCACCTGCTGAAATCTATTGGAAAAATGCCTCCTGAAAGGATTATGCTGATTTTCAGAAAACAAATTTATGGCCATAGTTATTATCTTTTCCGCATTTTATGATCTTCATTTTTTCTTTCTTTATTTTGACAAACTGAAATCCGAATGACATACGAATAAAAAGAAACTTTCGTTTTCATTGACAGAAAAATAAATTAATAAGTATTAGCTAAAATTATTGATTTATGGCAAACAAAATTTGCAACAGAAGATAGGAATTTTTTTAGCAATACACTATTGTCCTAATATTGAACTAGCAATTAATAGAATTGCCCAATCATATAAGCAAATATTTGAAAATAAAATTGGGCAGCCTAACAAATTAATAAATAATTTTAGAGCATAAATTAATTATTGTAAATTATGTTTTAAGCTCTTAGGGATCTTTTTATTTCGGATAGTCACATTTATTTGAAACATTAAAAACGAACAAACAATATTTATTTATTTATCCATTCATTCCAAACAGTTATTGAGCCTTATTATATTTAATTTAAAAATATTTGGCCAAATGCAAGTCGTACTTGGGCAAATGTATTTATATTGTTAAATATTCAGGTTAACCACTGCTGTAGGGTAAACTGCCCCACAGTGAACCGCGGTACACAGTAAATCATTCGTCATAATAGAAAACGTATCACTTTTAAAGATGAACGCAAGGAAGCATTTAAAGCCACGTGATGTTAGCTTTTATTTGAACAGTCAGTTGGGAGCGTGCAATTGTTTGTGTAAGTTGTGCTGATAATCGAAGAAATACAAGTACGTAAATTAAAAAAATGGAAAGTTTATTTTTTGTTCCTGAGCAAAACCTAACGTACGTTTTGTTCATGGCTATACCTGAGAGCGAAAGTTATAATGTTTAGATCATATACCAATCAAAATTCTTTTATTTCAAGTACTTTATAAAGATATAAATTACGTTTATGTTTTTTAACGAAGTTTGTCCAACAGTGAACCAGCATGGTGTAGTACACAGTGAACCTGGTTCACTGTGTACCACATTAATGCGTAGGTACATTTTATATTACTTTTGATTTTTTTCAGTATGGCGAGATACAAGAAGCCAGAAAAATAGTCAAATTTACCAAAGAGCAAATGGAAGCTGCTCTTGAGCTTATCAGAAATGGATACAGCATTAGAAATGCGGCAAAAATTAACTCACTATCTTATCCAACGTTATGATGATATTACACCAAAACAAGAAATTTGTAGAATATTGAAAATGTTAGATTTTTCCCTAACTATACTGTAAACCAAATATTTAATGAAGAACAATAAAAACATTCGTTAAATATTTAAAAGACTGTGCCTATCACTTATATGGTTTGACGAACATGGATTGTCAGAAATTGGCTTACGAGACAGAATACCAGAAAAAAGGGAAGAAGTCCAATTGCAACTGACACCCTGGAAAAAGAAAGACTAAAATAGACAAAAAAAGAAGAATATAAATAAAAAAAGACAAAGCCAAGGGAGGAATGAAAAAGGTTAGGAAGGTTCTTTAGCAAAATTCTTAATCGGAATCTTACCTTTCAGTAATCCCAGAAAGTGACGACTTAAGTGATGACTTTTCAGAGGAAGGAATGTTAGTAAAAGAAAAGTTAAGGCCGCTGACTAGAGATCTTGTCATAGGGAATCATGTATTGGTTGAATTTCAGGGAAACAAAGACGTAGTCTACTGTGTTGATAAAGTTTTAGGAATACAAACTATGAACTATGAAGTCAGTTTTTTCCCTGGGCTCGTCTGACTATGTCTCCGAATAACACTAAAGCATGTGGGACAGTTTATCCTTCTGTGGTAACATGGTTACTCTATTTAAATGTTACGCCACTGGCAGTGGACTAGACACCAGTGATTGTAGAGTATCTTGTTTGGTACTACTTTTCAATATTCCAGGTGGCGAGTATTCTGTGAAGTTCACCGCGTGAATTTTTAGATAGTTCGTACCTAAAAAAAGTGGCCAATTTGCAGATAAGTAAATTATGTTTATTTTAAAACGGTATAGATAAAATACTTTTTTTTACTTGATTTTCAATATTATTTAATTTTTGAAATGGGTAATAACTCAGGCGGGGATGACCTGCCTGATAAAAAAGATAATACTGGTAAAACTATTCAACCTAACTACGATCTTAATAATAAGTATCAATCCACGGATAATGGACCATTTTCCGTAATGATAGAACATAAAGATAATAATGTTGGTAGATTGTTTCCAATAAGAATAGGGCATTATTTACTCGAAGAACATGGATTTCGCGATAATATCACAGATAGGCGTCAACCGAGTGAGAGTAATTTATAGAAATTATAAGACAGCAAATTCTCTTGTTAACCATAACTCTCTAACAAAAAAATAATTTAGTGCGTTACATACCTATATACTATATCCATAAATAGGATATCATTAAAGACCGGACATTTTAATCGCGTTCAAATAATTGGTTTTAATCACATAGGCGTCTCATTCTGGGTTCGCTATTTAAGACGGCAGACAGTGCGGCAGATTCTAATACTATCAGGACAAACCTCTTTTTTTTATTAAAACAAGATAAAAAAAGTGTACTGATATATACATAGACATTAAAACTAATACAAAAAAGTGAGATTTTTTTTTATCGTGTACCTATATTCTTTGTCTTTTGAATCATTTTCATTAAACAAATTTAATGTTTTCTTCTCACCAACGCCGAGGATATGTAGGATATTTTACAAAAGTTTTTAGTAACCTCAGATCCTTTAATTTGTGGCCTGAGAAATTTTCCTTAAAAAAAAATAACTTTTCATAAGCGAGTTTAAGGTGTAGTAATGTAAACGATATTCTGTATGATATTTTTTTTATTATTATCTCTTATATAATTACAAAATATCTATTCCTCAATATTTTGGCGTGGTACACTACTCTCCTGCCTAAAATGAGGATCGAGGACCCCAGCTGCCTCCCCCGAATTTGTTATTTCCTCCAGAAAATTGGAAATTTCTAGCCTTAGCTGGTCCCGATTCATTGTTGGAGAAATTGCATCGGGGCCAAATATTAGGACTCTACGAGCGTTTGGACTAAGACGCTGTAGAGAGGGCCTAAAATGAATGTCAAATAGGCCCATCATATGTTGTCTTATACTTTCTCGATCCATTGTCGGTTAGTTGCCGGTGATATTTTTATTCAAATAAAGTCAATCCTTATATTATATTTATGAATATTTTGGCTTTTATCGATACCGTACATACCGATTTTTTGTAACAAAACATTTATGTTTTTATTTCCTGTGGATATTATGGTACTTATACACGATGAGACAATAAAATAAATGTCTGTTAAATTTCTGTAATGTATGTATTAATTCAATTGCTCACTCTATATAGGTATCTGTTGGTTGAAAAAATGTAAAAAGATAACAAAGAGTCGATAAACAGGAGATTTGAGAAGAAAGTGTCTTGTAAAAATATCACTAGATTTTTCCAATGAGTATATTTGTTTAGTTCAAAGGGAAAAGTGATAGAAACTGGAAACGTAAATATGGAAAATTTATTATCGGACTTTGATTGTTTTCGTCGTTTTAATGACAACAAATTATACTGCCGCAATTGTGATCAGGTGTTAGTTTTTAATGGAAAGTCAAGTATGACACAACATGTGAAAACACAAAAACACATGCAATCTTTAGAGGGATGTCCAGACAAAATCTTTTATGAAGATTTATGCAACGCATTTGTTTCTGCAAATATTCCATTAACAAAATTAAATAATACAATTTTCAAAAATTTTCTTTGTAAAAATACTAAACGTAAAATACCGGATGAATCCACAATTAGAAAACATTATATTCAAAATCAGTACGATAAAGCAATGACGGCAATAAAAACGAAAATTTCCAGCAAATATATTTGGGTTAGTGCAGATGAAACGACTGACATAAAGGGTAGATGTGTTGTTAATGTTGTTGTAGGATTATTAAGTGCTGAAAATACTTCACAACAGTATTTAGTTTCTAGTGTGTTTCGTGAAACTGTGAACGCTGAAATGATTTATGAAATAGTGAAACGTGGATTGAACAATGTAATTGATAATGACGTTTCAAAAGTTTTATTGTTTATTTCAGACGCGGCAAGTGTAATGTTGAAAACAGGGAAACTATTACAAGAACATTTTCCAAACATGCTGCATGTAACTTGCCTTGCTCACGCGTTACACCGAGTTTGTGAGTTTATCCGTGACAGCTTTCCAGACATTAATTCGTTGATTAGCTGTTTTAAAAAAATTTTGTTAAAAGCACCGTCCCGAGTTTCTTTATATAAAGAAATATGTCCGAATATCCCCCTACCTCCACAACCAGTTATTACACGATGGGGAACTTGGTTACAGGCTGTGTTCTTTTTTTCGGAGCATTTCGACAGACTAAAAGTATTTATTTCCAACTTATCAGAGGACGCTCTCTCTATCACTCAGTGTAAAGGTTTAATAACAAAAACAACTTTGCAGTCGGAGTTAAATTTTCTTGCGACTTATTTTTCGTGTCTCCCAGAAACTATAAAATTCCTTGAAACCCGTAACTTACAATTATCGGATGCTATGGAAAAATTTGAATCGACATTGTTACACTTAAAAAACGTAAAGTGGCCCTTACAAGATAAATTTAACCATAAAATAGATTGTGTTATTAAAAGAAATCCAAATTTACAGACTCTGAAACAAATCTCCCTGAACAATTTTAACGATTATGAAACTGCTTTAAAATATTGTGATTTTGTTCCACATTTTTCATTTGCTCCTGTAACGAGTTGTGACGTAGAACGATCGTTTTCTAGGTTTAAAGATTTATTGACTTCTAAAAGAAGTAATTTCACTGAAGACAATTTAGAAAAATATGCAGTCATACAAACATATTTTTCAAATGAAGAAGATTGATATTAATTTGTATTGTATATATTGTATATAATTGTATATTTGCTACTTTAGGATAAAGAGTGTATATTGGAACACTCTAAACATAAAACTAATGATGGTGTATCCTCGTTGATATATTTATTAGTCAATAATATATTAACAGAAAAAGCCAACAACATTATCCCACAACACAATAAAAAAATAAATAATAATATCATTTGTAATTATATAATAATATCCAACCAAATTTGAACTAAAATTTAATAAAATAATTATTGCAATGTAAATGTAATAATAAGCCCGCCCCAAATGTTACGCCCGGGCGATAAAAATCCAATATCTTATCTACTGTGTCGACCAGTTCAGTAAATAACTTGTTTTATTCAGAATGTATTATTCAAATCGAAGGTCCGCTCTTACCGTTACTTCGCTGATAAGAATAAATTAAATTGTCCGGTCTTTAGATATCATAAAAATGGTAGGCACTATTTTTTCAGAAGACTACATATTAAAAGAAATAGAATCTAATATTCAAGTCAAACGGATGAAACACAAAATCCTCGATAATAGTACAGGCACAAGCAGCTATGTTAAGAGGCAAATGGTGTTTTTGACATTTTTGGGAAATAAAATTCCGGAAGATGTCAAAATCAACATGGTTAATTTTCCAGTAGAGCCAGGATACACATACTAAAGGTGTATGCTGACTTTCGATTCAAAATTCGTTCAAACCGCGCATGACGTAATGTGGGACGAACTTTCAAGTTATTTTGACACTTTTCGATTGAGTAGTGTAAAATAATTTAATAATTTATGTTTTTGTGTTAGTAGTGACTATATTTTCCTATATATAACAGGGAAGAAATAAATTAATGTTTAAAATGCCGGGCTGCGTAGTGGAGATATTTCCGAATGCCACGAAATATGGGTAAATTCTTATCGAAGAAAGGACAAACTTAATTGAAATTGCCCTATCCATATTGAGGAAAGTAGTTGTAAAATTCCTCTTATACATAGACGCAAGAAAAGGAAACTGAATTGCACCAGGTGTACGGGCCTCATTAAGCAAAGAAAATAAATCGGTATTTTAAAATTTTAGCAGATAAAACAGTAGTTTCCTGTCCCAATACAACGGTCCTTTTGAAGTAATGCCATGCATGAGCAGGACACAAACATATATAAGAATAAGATAAATGAACAGGAAAATTGATTTTGAGTATTTTCAAAGTAAACTTGAAAAAAAATGTTTAAATTTACCAAATAAAAAGTAACGTTTTTGTGTACTTACTTTTTGTAAACAAATAATTTGTTTCTGCACACTTATTTCACATAATAAGAAAAGAGATTGCAAGAGAACTACTATGCCCAGAAAGTACAAATTTGAGTAAAACTTGTATTTTTAGTCTATATCTTTTACTTATCTTATGGCCAGGTTATGGATTTTGCCACAAAATATCTATAATTTATGAGAAAAATTAATATTTTTATTAGTATTATTTACCTTTAACCTTCATATTTTTACACGAATATATTACAAACTAACCAATAAAGCTTAAGTAACTGCATAAAATCTAAAATTGGCAAAATATCGAATTTTTATCACTATCTCCCATATTTAATGCTGATAATTCTATGTCCCACGTGATGTCACCGTCAGTCAGCTGCACGCGCAGGAACAAACCGTTAGTCTGTGTATCGTGAGCATTCAGTGTTTTCTTTTACTATACGGAGAATGGTCGCACTGCGCAGCTTTCTGAGTGACTTTTAAAAGGAGATAGAAAATTCCGCCATTTTGATCCCTTATTACGTGTTGCCTACATCTTGGCGCAATATTTTTAATAGGTGCGCTTTAATCATCCGCTCTTGCTTCGGAATTGTCAGTTTTCTTGTTTCAATCTGACAGGTTGAAACGACTAAACCGACAATTCCGAAAGCAGAAGCGGATGATTAAAACGCACCTGATATTTTGCTTGCTGCTGTCAGTGTCAGTGAATATCATTTTTGGAGTCACAGTTTATTGCTAAAGAATCAGTTAGCTTACTCGGACCAGTTGAAAGTTCCAAAATAACATCCACTCCAGGGATACAAACTCAGGATACGCAGAAGACTGCTGTTTTATTATAGGCAGTTGTCATATATTGTATTATCCGAAATGCGCAGTGAATAAACTGGAACATTGAGATCAAAAGTGCCGACGCAGAGTGAGCGATCTGATTCTTTAGATATAAACTGTGGCATAGGAATCAAATTGGCCGCGCCCTATGTTGGGCGTGTCGGACCTTTCTCTTGCACCGTATAGTAATCAAAGTATGTGGTTACAAGTGTCTCCCTCCGAGCAATACTAATAGAGGGAGCGTGAAAACGAGTTTGTAGGCGATTGTTGTGTTAGCCACATCTGTAGAGGAAGTGAGGAAGCGGGCACAAGGGGGAAGGTAATCATCCTTCTCGTTCAGTGGCGTATCATTTATCAATAAAAACACATATTGTCCAAACGTTTTAATTGTAAAAAAAACTAAAAAATTTGCTAATTTTACTATTTTTAAAATGAATACCGTCTTATATGTGTCTAATGCAGGAAATGAAACAAAATCACTGTAAAGGTCTAATTTTTTTAATTGATGAATGAAACCTTAAAATCAATTTTATTATAAATAAATACAGGAGCGACTAGTTTTGGCCTTACATGAACATCTTCAGGCCTGTAATACAATAATCTTTAATTATTATAATAGGTTGGTCACTTACGAATAACATTAAATAGTATAAACCACAAAAATGGATCCATATTGTAGCGTTACAGCATTATAGAATTAAAGCTGTAAAAATAAAAGAGCAGTGCAAACGTAACTAAAAATAAGAAAACTGAGTACGGAATCTACAAGAGAAGAGGCGAGAATGAGCAATTACGAATGCATTTAAATTGCTCGGGATAACAAATAAAGCTGATAATGTAGTGGTATAGTCCCCGTCAAAGAAGGTCTAGATATGTTAAAGAAGACGGCGTTTTCTCTGTAAATCTGGAGAATGTAAGGATTGAGGGAAGACGAATCTTGCTGGCTCAGGTATAGATGGCTAGAAAAAGAAGCGTGTAGATGAAAGCTCCAGTAAATTTTTTATTCTCACTCACCGTTTCGGCTTTACCCTCGAAATTAATTTTTAAAAGGAAATAAAAGTAATTCATACAATCATATAATAAAACAACATGAATTCATTATATTTAATAAGCTAATAGACGTTTGTTTCAATGAAAAAAACATATGTGAATATAAAAATATATAAATAGATAAGATTAATATCAAAATCAATTTGAAAATACAACAGATAATAAAATGAAATAAATTAATACAAGTACAAAAAGAAAGTTAATAACATACCTTATAAAAGTAACACATTTTAAGTAGATAAATGTTTAAAGAGTTTATTCCTGAACATAACTAAGGGTTTTTGTAGTTGAAATGAAAATTATAATTTATTTTGGTGCTAATAAAAATTTAAACATAGGTTATCAAAGAGTAAAATACATAATAGAACTTCATAATCTTAAATCGTTATCAAATTATTAATGGTAAAACTTCAAACAATAATTAGATTCTTAAATAAATTTCTAGTTTTTGTTTTGCAAAAGACTTTTTTGCCTTCTTCGGTTGCCTCTGCCACTTTTCTTTTAGTATTTTCGAGGAGAATTTTCCTATAGAAACCAGTAGAACCATCAATAGGTTGGTAAAATTTTGATAATTTGAGTCTGGTAAGTCTTGTTAAACTTTCTTCTTAGGAAGCTGTAACTATCCTTCCTCCATGGCTGTAACCTTATGGAGAATAAAAATTTAATGTTAACTCAAAAGCTCTTAATTGAGAATTATATTTGCAAAGGCCGTTTTAATAATATTTTCAAAAGTTCTTGGAATCGTTGTTAACAGAAACCTGCAAAAAAATATATAATTTTATTCCTAAAATATAAGATATCACACAATGCACATTCATATAATATCATTGTGCTAGAAAAATACTAGGTAGGTATTGAGACAATTTAAAAAAAATATTTCGAGAAACTCAACTTTTAATGTCATCATTGTACTTAACTTTTTTATTGATAAATTAATAATAATGTCATTTTGTGTAGTTCGTTGTGATTTGTATAATATATAATATAAAAACCTATCGTCAATGTAAATGTGCCAAGTTTTTTTAATAATTATGTCCTTGTTATAGTAAAAACAGATTTAAACACATTTTTAAAATTTTCTGGATTTCGGCTTTAAATTATCGTACAATTGAACTGACCAATTGTGTGTTTAAGTAAGGGTATTTCTTTTTTGTTATAACAGTCTTTGTATATTGTTCTAACTTTTTAGATAAGGACAGAAAACAGTAAGACATCTTAATATATCCTATTTCACCAACAAAAATGTAAAATAATTAATCTCACATCAAACGAAAAAAGTCATTTTAGGATGTCCTAATAGGTTCTAACTTAAAAACTAAATAAAATGTACTTATATTTCAACTGTGTTTAAATAAATGAATGTTTTTATACCTGACTATAGCACCACACAAACATTTTTTTAGATCATAATGATCTGCATAACATAAAGTTGTTCTAGTATTGTTTTAGCATAACGATGTAAACTCCAATAATAAATATTTACATTTTTTTGGGACGTTTTTTAAGGAAATTAAAAAAAAACATGAATAATGTGATATTTTTGTTTAGTTTTGTACTATATATTATATTTCATTAGGTAGTGATTTAGAAGCAAATTATGTTCTATTTATAGAATAAAAAATCACTCATAATATCTAAATATTTATACCTATTTATATTTTGGACAGGAAGACTATTTTATGTTTTTGGCTCTAAATAGTTTTCTTAAGAATTTTAAAACCTTCCTTAGATCTTTTGGGATATTCCATGCATATCTTAGAAGTTAATTTTGTTTAAACCTAAAACAAATTAAGTACAAAAAATGAACATTTAAGCAATACACAAAATTAGTCTTTTAGATTAGTTAAAAAAAAGTGTCAACAAAAAAATAGCTATGCCTTTTTCCTTAAACATTCTTTTTGAAAGAAACTTAAGTTTCTCTACTTACTTACTGTTTTAGTATTTTAGTAGCAGATGAATATCGTGTAGAAGTAGTGACAGGATTGATTATTATACTTCTTTCGTCGAAATAGCATTTTTCTTTAATATTTTCCTCCCCTGAGGTATGTAATAAAAATGTTCATTTAGCATAAAAAGTTATTCAGGTGATCACTTGTTGAATTTATATATTTTGTAACCATGTATTTCTTTCTCATATCAAGAAAAGGAAACCTAAAAAAAATAATAAACTTTACAAAGATGTGATATTAAAATAATAAGTAATTAACCCTTACTATAATCATTAGGAGACGGATGAAGACGAACTTAGCTGGAGTTTACTTGCTCTTAATTTTAATTTTTCGATAAGAAAATAAGAAAGTTTAATTGCAAATTAAAGGCGATTGTCTAATGCACCGCTTCTGATAATTAGTTTGTGTCTGTACTTACTTATGATATTATCTTGAAGAAGCATTTTCAACAGGCCTTTTACATATAAAGCATATTTTTACCATATTATTAGAAATAATAAATCTTAAATATACATTTACAACCCTTACAACGTTATAAATAATAATATTTTCCGTAAAATACAAATAGGAAATTGACTTGTGTCAGAAAGTGTCAGAACTGGCGCTGTCAAACTTGGCAACGCTGATTAAATAAGCCAATTACAGAAGAGGTATTTTCCCCCTCGGGGGGAGTAGATGTTACTAACAAAATTTAGCGCGGGGAAGGGGGGAAGACTCCCTCTAGTAGTAATTGGTCGGAGGTGTATCCGGTATGGACATACTAGTGCACAACGTAAAGGCAAAGCTAGATGTAGAATATGTGCAACGGAAAACTGAAACGTAAATCCATGTAGAAAAAATGGAAATTTATGTGTACATTGCAAATAGTAATGAAAACAGTTATGTATTTAGAAACTCTCCTTCATGTAAAAAGCAAGGAATCATTAAAAAAGTTATGGCAACTGAGAACATTACCTTCAAAGAAGCAAAATGTATTGTGTATAATCCTTATGCTTAAATTATTGCTCAACAGATTTGACTGCTCAATAATTTAAATAATTTTCCTCAGTTACCAGAACCTAAACCCAATTTTCAATTGCAAAATCCTACTCCTAGAAAACCAATCTTTCAAAATACCATCAATTCACAAGTACTCAACCAACAAAATCAAATATTTCTCAATTCAAAAAACGCAAAATGATTTCCCCAGAACAGTCACCAATACATGCTACTTTAGCACCAAAATCCTCCCCAGTCCTCTCCAATCCCCAATGGGTAAATTAGTTCAAAATGCTATCCAAAATAATGAAAGTTTTAATAACTCTAATACTAAAGATTCGATATCCCAAATTATAAAAATCATAGATTATAGTGATGAAAATATGGATATCAGAAATTCAGATAGTGACGATAAGTTTGAATATTAAAATGACTGCTAAAAATAATATAAATAAAATTAATATTTTACAATGGAATGTTAAATCGCTGAATGTTAGAAAGGCAGAACTACAAAACTTTACCATTTGAAAGAGTAAAAAAATTTGATAAAGAAACATAATACACTCTGGTTCTAGTGTACAGATATTAAATGTAATATTTAGGCACTTTCTTTCCCTTGAGATATTAACATACATAATTATTATAAACTAAATGCTAACATCAAATTAAAGTTCGACGCCAAAAGAGTGCCGTACGATTTGTTCTTTTGTAATGCCGAAGTTACAAATATCTTCTTACTCTTATATCATCTTTAAGCGATCACTTGTTTCCAAATAACTTTTTATTTCCCATTATTTTATATCCCTCTCTAAGCTTGGACGTACTGAATTGGAAAATAAACATTCTTGTTTCCACAAGCTGACCTATATTCCTAACTGAAGTCCGACAATGTTTGTTGTAAATGTATTGTGTGTTTAGGATTGATGATGTTCGTATCTTTTTGGTGTAAGCCAAGTCTTTTATAAAAACTACAATGATTCATTTCTTTATTAGAATAAAATTGTAGAATGTAGAGCGACATAGAAAAATTGCTTTAACCGTATATGAGTAAAGAATAATAAAACATTTTAGGTCTTAAATTAAATTTCTCTATACAATTGTAATACATATTTAAATTATTATATTACGAGGATTTTCTCTTTCTGCTAAGCGTATCTCGGCGATGATATTTTTGCAACAAATTTTGTCTGACATTTCAATCTATAGTATTTTGAATACAAATCCTGTTATACGTCATCAGTGACGTTGGTCTTTCATCAAAGTACTACCAGCTAATATTTTAAAACTGTCACGAATATTTACAAGCATTCATGAACGTAGTCATATTACTTCAGTAATATAAGTACGCATTCATATCTGCAGGACAACGTATAACTTTGGAACCTTTGAGAGAAAAGTTAATTGAAAAACAAATGTTTAATGGCTATATTGCATCATTGTGAACTGTATTAAAAGAATAAAGGAAGAAAAGATACTCAAGACGTTAAAGAGTTAAATTTTTAAAAATTATAAAAATACAAAAGAAGCAGTTCGTTTGTTACCGCCATAGAAATATATGGTAGATAATTAAGCAGAACAATATAGACAAATTATTATGTCTTCTGCCCTGCCATTGTGTTTTTAACCCCATTGAACTTATTGGGGACGTTTCCAAGCAATATTATAATAAACATATTGGCAGAGAGGGAGTTTTTGATAGATTGGAAATTATTTGTAATGTAATTAACACTAACAGCGATATCGATGACAGATTTAAATACTTGCGATTTCGATTAGGAGAAATTAAAGAATTTTAATAGGAATTACGAATATTCGTAGATGAATAATTGTTTCTTGTGGGAAAATAATATATTAAAAAAAATTGCCTAATTTTTAAAACAATAAATATTTCGATATATTTCTTATATATCTGCAGTTTTATTTAATTTATCCCAAAATATAAAAAAAATATTTGACTCTGTGGTTTCGTTATGCGAGTCATACAATTTATTATTATTTACAATGATTGGGAAAAGACTAGTACCAATAAACAAATATAAGACTAGATATTAAAGCAAAAAGAATATTTCACAATTTCATATTGCTAAAGAATCCACTGAGAACAACATTTTTCAAATGTCTTTTGAAACTAGTAGGATGTAGAATCTTGTTGTTTGAGTGATGAATCTATTGTTCATACATGTTCAATAACTTTAGAGTTGAAAAAAAGCAGCGATTTCAGTTAATTTTTGAAGCATTTCTGGCTATCTTAAATGCTTGAGATACAGAACCGTTACTGAAAGTGCGATTTACTAAAGTACCTACTCAAATATTTTAACAATTTTCTTCTTGTATTCAAATATTTTAATCATTTCAAACTTTATTTCTTTAAGTATAGGTATTTACTATCTACTGATATTATGATTCCTCCAGATGCCTTTGTAGTTTTAATTTTTTCAATGATCTCTTTAATTTTATGAGGTGTTGTGGTTTATAACTTAAATGTAGATCTGTTTAATAACTTTCTTGGTGAAACTAAATTAGTTTCATAAATTTTCTGTGCTAATTCTGGACAAATTTTGATCCATCTGCAATATACTACCTTACAGTTTTATTTTCCATAACTTGCAATATATTTACAGCTATTTTGTTCAGATGTTTAATATGCATAAAGGAATTTAATATTTTTCATTAGTTATATACATTTAAAACGAATTGTTCCTACTACTTCTACTAGTAACATAACAAACAAATACATAACCTTACAATTTCAAAACTTTCTAAATTCCTCAACTATTCTGACGATTAGGAAACATTGCAAGGCCGTGACCACAAAATGATATCTGACATACATCGGGTTTTGTATTAAAATTACTATAGTTATGTAAAAGTTAAGTTAGTGACAGTTGTCAAATATACCTGATTGTTTCTAAGTTACAGGCTGCTGGTGCAGAAGTACTCTCATTAAGTTTAATTTAACCTTAATTATTATAAATAATAACGCGCGCGAACGTATCCTACTGTCAGTTCATAGCTAAGAATAAGTCCAGAGCAGACCTAACAAAACCTCGCCAGGTAATTTTTATCTGGGTCGCTTCGGAAGGGCCTGTGTAAGTGCACCGCTGGGGCCGACTGCGCTCATCGGCTCACTTTCCCACGGCTCCCTAAAAAGTAACACCAAGACGTAGTATATGGTCTGCGTTTTTGCCAAATCATCGAGCTTTGTTTAGAGTCTAAAGCACATGTAATGATTCGATTTCCATTTTGTAGATATTAGTTGGTGTTAATTCGCCAGCGTGCGGTTCCGTTGTACATGAAAGACATGGATGTAATTTATAAGTTAATAAATAAAAAGCGATTTTTTTCAATTACGTGTACGAGTATAAGTATGCTGCTAAAAAGAACCGCAGATTAGAATTAATGCATAAAAAGTTGGTAAATAAAAGCTGTAAAATAATAATTGCTTTTTGTTGCAGAAGACCCAATATCTTAAACCACGAGCCGCCACTGGTAAGTTACATAAGTTTATAGTAATTCATCGGCAATAAGGGGTGGAAATGAACAAGGAACGTTATCGGGATGTGCTTTTTCATAATTTCAAGCATGGCATAAACCGTAAAAAATGTTTAAAAATCAATTGACATGTCGTGGTGACATATCGTGTTTCTTCGCTACCATAAAGCGGCGGTACAATAAATTTCAATGTCGTAGACTTTTCTTAAATAATTGTTTTCCAACTCCTAAGATATAAACGGCAATTACAGAAAAAATATTAATTTTATTCAGAACATGATTAAAGATCACATTACTATCAGAAATATTTTATCAACTTTAAAGAGTAATGTGAAATCCTTTATCACTATTTTACACAATCACTTGACAGTTCGTTAGCTTTGTTCTCGGTATAGATTCCCCACAACATGACCAGCTCAAAAACAGAACCGTGGCAAATGGTGCATATCTACAGTAGATCTCTTTAACCGTGAATCATCTGATTTGGTGTACATCATCACAGGTGACGAAACATTGGTGTACTACTACAATCCCAAAAAAAGAACAATCATCAGTTTATGTCTTTTTGGAATTACTGGATATAGTTTCACTGTAGCACTTAAGGATATACTTAATATTAATTCAGATTACAGTTTGTAGCAGCCATTTTTTGCTTGTCAGGATTCTCAGCATTATCACAATTCGGAACCTATAATTTTTAACTTTTGATACTCAGATATTCAAACATTTTTTGTAAACATCATGTTATTGCGCATTGCTAATGATAAACACGCCATTTTGTACTTAATTACGTCGTCCAGTTTCTTAAAGTCTCGTTTCAGCGCCACTATTAGTGTATGGGTGAATTTCTACTATCGCCACCGATTATCAACAACTATTATTGTCGTTCTATTGGTCGCAGGATTTGGACTACGATAAGCAAGAAAAAGTTGCTTCCATTCTTTCTTTGAGTCTAGTTGCTCTCCTTTCGTTTTCCCTTTATCGATTTATTTTGTGGGGTGAAATCTCCTGTAGCAGGGTATTAGGAAAATAAAATGTCCTAAAAAAATTTAAAATACAACTTATGAAAAAGTCAATATTAAAGTAAAAAAAAAATAACAGATAAAACCCACAAATTGCCCATTGGCATCCACGATTCCATCACTTTCAGTACTTTAATTAGTTTAGTCACTGGAGCACAAGACCATATGAACATATCATTAATTTTTAAAAGTAAAAATTTTTCCTCGAACCTTTGGAATCGCTTTTATGTATTTTCCAGAGTCACGGGTGATTCTAAAGGTGCGTCTTAACCGAATCAACACTGCCGATCGACTCTGTCTATCGACATTGTTATTCAACAACAAGTCTACAAAACTGCATCTGTCCACTCCAGAGTTGACAGAAATGTTTGTTGATCAGTCAAAATTAACATGTTTGACGAAGACAAAATTATAGTTGCTTGTGCCGCATGTATTATTATCGCGACTAAATACAGAAAACTTGCATATTAGGACATCGTGCCTCAAGTTTCTGCTCTTATAGTTTTTATTTTTAGAATCCCATAGATTTGTTTTTAGTTTGTATGCCTCAATAAAGTCTATGACTTTATATGGTTCCCATTCCATTTCTCCAACGAAAACACAATTACAATGTCAACAAGGCAAGACATTACTGAGTACTTAGTACTCAGTTCTAACAGTTTGTCGAATGTCGAACGTCGAAAACACGTCCACACACTAAAGTCGATCGACTGCTCTTTCATGTTTACCGACAGGCGATGGAAAACAAATCGACATGTCGATTGATTTATTTTGTCGATTGCCGCGTACACAAAGTCGACAACGTCGATAGATAAAGTTAATCGACAGTGTTGATTCGGTGAGGACGCACCTTAACGTCTGTTATTTAAAATCTTCGGTACTTTTGATTCGTTAAGTCTGCAAAATTCTTGTTCCTGAAATGCGTTCTTTCGTGTTCCTGTAATTACTACAACAATTTTGTCTTTTCTTTTAATATTCACTTTACCTAATTGTTTTTTCTCCCACTACTATTTTGGTCCAAAGAACTTGCACCATAATAACTTCTTCATTAGTTGGTTTATGATTTTTTGATGTTCACATTTGTTTTTTTACAGTTTTTACAGGTTTGTAATTGAATTTTGTTTATTACAACAACATGTAACTAACTTAATTCTTCCTTTTGGACTGAAGATGGTCTTAGTGTTGAATCTGGTTGCTATGTAATTTAATAATTTTTTTTGTGTATCTGATTGATTTTGATTATCATTTCTTGTAAGATAGAAATCAAAAGTACCAATTTTTACCATTAAGGTTTATATTACCCTACAAAAGTTACGTTTTGCTAACGCGAGATGGAGTACGATTGTACAGATTATAGTCTAGTACTAGCAGTAATCAATATAGTTTTCTCTAACTACAAATATTGCTAATTAAAGTTGATACGTGAAACAAAAGAGGGCAACACATTATGTAGATATTATAGAGGCTGAACAATATACGTTGTCGCCAAATATATAAACATAGGTACTATTCCAGTTTAACGTATTATTAAGCGACAGAGAGTTAAAATCGCTTGTTAATCATTGGCCAGTAACTATAAGAAACATATCTTGAAAAAAAAATTTTTTATAAAACAATTAAGAAAAGTTAAAAAAAATTGGAAGCATGAACTGAGAATTTCGACTGCAGATTTTTTTTTGAGACCTACAAAATATAAAAAGTATCAAATTAAGGTACTGTAATCTTAAGACTTAAATTCTTTATATACGTATAACAATTTTAAGTATAACATATTCAAAATAATGTCATACTCAGATGAATAGGAACTAGCACCTAAACACTAAAGTTGTTGATACAGACGTTGTGGCAAACTTGGAGTTTTTTTGTGTAAAAAGAAACCTCCACTAGTGAAGTCGTTCTAAAGTTTCTTTTAATTTCCAATTTTATTGATGAATGATGATGGGATATGGTAATTAAGATAAGATAAATGACATTTTTATTTAAAAAATTACAATAACAGTAAAATTTTGAACTTACCCTTGTCCTAAGATAAATCTAATAATTTTATTTATCTATAAAGAGCATACGAAGCATACATAAATCATATTGGCAATAGGCAATAAAATAAATCATGCACAGATGTGTATTCACAGGCTACCAAAGTATGTATCGGAAAAATAAATTGGACACATATTTTTGTTATAATTAATAGTGATGATGATATTATTGAGCTAGACTAAGTAAATTACTATTAAAAATAAAATAAAATATACTAAGTATAATTTAGAAATAAAAAAAGGGTTTTAAATCATAATTAAAAAAATATATATTTTAAGAATATTTCAAAGTAACGATTACAGTCATTTTGATAAATTTTAAATAGGAGCCCCATCTTTCTCTACTTTTACTTTAAAGATATGATATATCGTTTTAAAATTTAAAATATTATCCACTACTTTCCGATGTGCCATTTCCATTAAAAATAGATATTGATTTATTAGTTAAGACGGCAAATATTTTCCATTGATATCTACGATTCAGTCCGGTTTTTCTTCCGCAAGTTTAAAAGAAAATCCATTCTATTTGAATTGCTCTCCAAACTTGGCGAAAATAAATTGCTTGTTCACTATAATAAACTTCCCATGAAATTTGTGAGGCTAAGATACTTATTTGTGGATAAAACTGTAAACTTTTCAAAAAAGTTTATCCAAGTGAAACGCAAGTAATAAATAATACGAAGTACATTTAAAATTAATAAATATTTCATTAGGTGTTGGGAATGAAATTTTTTATTAAAAGATTTTTGTAATGATATAAAACATTTTGTTAATATACCCCTATTAGCTTTCACAGTATTAGTTTGTTTATTATTAGGCAACAGCTTATTAGCTTTATTTCATTTTACTAACTTCTGTTACTTTAAAAAATGCGATAAGTTTATGTATCTATTTCGTCTCTACTATTAAAGTTTATATTCATATAGAATCCTCCCATTATATGCAAGTCTAATTAATAAAAACATCTCAAACTGAAGCGGCTCCAAACCTACAAAATCAATCAGAAGCTGATAAAACAATAAACAAAACAAATATATTTTAAAAGTGGCCACTTCTTTGTTATTTCTACTACGGTTGCTCTGCTGCTGCTCGTGCTTCTTGTCGGCTCTATATTCTCCCTAAACATATCCGCCTCTGCTTTCTCACTTTCTCTCAGCTCATCTTCCCGCTACCTTTAGCTTCCAAGTAAATATAATTTTCTTTACTTTTTCTTTTATTTTCTTTTTTTAATTCTCCAAATCAAAAATCATTAATAATGCAACAAAACACTCTAAAAATCTAACTAAGTTTCATTCAATATTTTTATTTTCTGTGACATTCTTTAAATTTCCATCTGGCAATTCCTAATTAATAATTATGATACCATAAAAAGAAGGTACGATATCACGCAGATTAATACCCGAGAATAACGATCAAGGAGAAGCGACAGTAGCTGTCGGTGCCTTTGATATCGGATGTACCTTTTTCACAGCATGACTTTGATTGATACACAACTTAGCACGCTGAGAAAACATGCTTATTTTCTACACTGAGCGAAATAGTTTGGCAAATTATCTGAAATCATTGTTATAGTCCATGCGCAAATGTTGTAATTTGATTTAATTACATTGAAGAAGTTAGGGTTAATAGCAATGGTGAAATTTCGGCACCAAAATATAATTCATTATGTAATAATTAATTATTTATTATGAAAGTAAAAGACGTTTATTATTTTATAATTTATCTATAAAATTTGTTCAATATTTGGTTTATTTATTGTTAAAAATGTAATAAAAGCCCCATATTTGAAATAAATTACCTTTTCCTTAAGTAAAAATAAGGTAAATAAAATTAAGGGTGCCAAAAAAAATTTAGGTAACAATTAAAAAGACATTAAGTTTGAGATATTTAACTAAATATTTGCAATGTGCTTATATTTTCAAAAACTTTTAGGTTTAAAAAGTAGTTACATATTTTTAGAATTTCTGGATTTATATTATATTAAAAGGACTTTTAAGTTTATCACTCATTTCTGTATAAACAAGTGTTTTCTCGCCAAGTTAAGCCAGATGTCATTTAAGGTTTATGTATTTAGAGTTAAATACCTGGCCTGGCTATCACCCAGATAATACAAATATGTCCATTGGACGTCCATTCGATATACAATTTTGGATGTCTAGACGTCCAAGAATGAGTTTTTTCTGGACTTCCGACATCGAATAGACGTCCAGTGAAGTATACAAATGGAACGCTTTTGACCATTCAGAGGACGTTCAATTCTGGAATATATTTGGACGTCGAATACTGAACATTCAAAAAACGTCCAGGATTATATTTCCATTGAGACCACATCCCCACTTTTTTTACAGAACCGCAACTTACCACACACTATTTTATATTATTAATAATTTGTTTATTATTTTCGCAAACCGCCCCAACAATCAATAAATTGCCGGGATATTGCTGCAATTGAAGGGAAAATGAATGCGACGATTAAAAGATAAAAGCCTACTTTTGGCCTTTCGATAGTGGCCCAGCATTATGTTGCTTGATGATGGCCTTATGAAGAGTAAGTAACTGTATTGGGTAAAAGCATGGTAAAAGTCGAAAGGTTTTTAACTGCCGCAAACAGTCCAGGAGGACCCCGTCCTGCGTTCATAGATGGAGACACCGACGATCGCTTGTAACATACTCAACGAGTGGACATGCGGGCCAGTCTCGTATTGCTAGTATTCAGTATTCATTGTAATTTTTTACTTTTACATGTTAATTTAGAATATTTTATTAATAATTTTTTTAAAGAAGACATTTTTTCAGTATTATCATATTATATAGCTGAATCAAATAATATTTCTACAATATTCTATATTGAAATACCTTCTGTTTTTGTATAGATATTATAGTTCAAACGGTCTACTGGTCAAAGGACACTATCGAATATTCTGTGATCATGTTCCTGACATATGGCCTTTATTAATATGGTAAAAAGCCAGCAATTTCCCGTTAACTTCCCATCAATAGACCATTAATTGCCAAAATATTTATTTCTAGACATTAAACGGGAAATCAAGGCCCATTAATTGGTTATGATGGCAAAGTGACTTCGGCCCGACTGTCGGCCGTAGTGACCTATATATGCCGGCCTTTTAATTAAAAAAGTCAAATGGCCATCAATGTAATTGGAGGGTGACAGTTATTAGGCCTTTACTTCCCCTACACAAAAATTTTGTTTGGGGCTATACACAATTTATTTATTTTTATTAAAAATCGCTTGACCTGAGCAGGCATCGAACTCACGACACATCCATTATCGTTTTACCCTTTCAATCGCTAGACGAGCTCGACCAAGGAACCACTTGAAAACTTTTTACTAGATACAGTTATAATTGAATAAGATTTCAAACTTCCGCTGATAGAATGAAATGCAATAGATTCAAGTTGTCAATTTTTAATAATATTAAAAAAAGAAGTATATATTATAGATGAGTATTATCTGCTAGGCTTAATAAATAATTACCTAAGATGGACGTCCACTGGACGTCAAAATACTACTAAACTTAAAATTAAGTCCAAAAACAGACGTTCTCTGGGTATCAATATTTAGCTGTCAATTTAATTAGCATAAACGGACGTACACTGGATGCCTGAATATGGACGTCCTGACCCTCAAATAGATCTAAAGTGGACGTACATTGGACTATGTGTGCTGTCTGGGCATAGACGAATTTTTTGAAATAGTATGCACCAATATTCCCAAAATCAACTCCAGTATGATTCATTCAATAAATATAAATATGAATTGGCAAAACATCTTTATATTGACATAATTGTAAATTACAATTTAGCCATAATAAAGGGATTTCGCCCACTTTGACCAATCCCAATTGAAACACGCGAATTTATTATATTTTTTTAAATATAATTATAAAATAAAATAAACAAAATCTGCAGTTCATTGTTTATTAAGTGTAAGGGTTAAAGAAAAGGTCCTTTATTTCTCACAAGTCAATTTAATTGGCGACCGGTTTCGAAGCTGTCACTTCATCATCAGGCACACCTAAATGGAATGTCAAGGAGTCAGTTGTAATAAAAAACAATTATAAAAGCATGAACGGACTTTAACATATACAAAATAACAGAAAAAACACAAAAGAAGTTAAATAATAACCTTGAATCACCTTGACTATTTCCATAAAGGAAGCGCTACTAAAAGTTTAACAAAACGAGTTAAAAAAGTCATATGTAATACAATAGTATTTTTTAAAAATATTGTAGGTTAGGTTAAACCGCGAGATGTCTGTTTGAATAAATTAATTAAAACACATGTAAGACTACTATTAACTAAACAACACAAAATAGTTTTTACAAGCACAAACAGTTTAAAATTTTTTTAAGGATATAACGTCAATTAATAAAAGTAAAAAGTAAAAATTATCAGACTCTCAAGACATCTATCTAGATTTTTTAACGAATCAATGTAGTAAACTGTAAATTTTAAATTTAGCGGATAAATAGTGTACTAACAAAGGTGTTATTTACTGAAAGTGAGTATAGGGGGCGGTGACAAAATTTATTGAAAGTAAAAATATTAAACTGGGAAATGAGAAAGCAAAAAATAATAACAAGAAAATTAGAACACTGAACAAGAAAATATGAAAATTCATGTGTAAAAGGAAAATTTGAAGCAGATAATCAAAAGAAAAATTACTGTTACAGGAAACGGAAACTAAGTTGACAAGTACGAATGTCAAAAAAAGGGGGAAGGTCAAATTTTGGCGTATGACAACCACGTGGGAGAATTTGAATAAACTAATAAAACATTTAATAAGATGCGAGTGGGCAAAAAATTAATGGAAACAGAGAAGAGAATCTAAATTGGGAGAGTTAATTAATTTGTGGTAAGTAACTGATTGAAGATCAAATGAGTGGGGGTATAAGTCTGAAATTAATTTAAATAAGCGCAGAGAACGTTGGGGTACTAATAAATTGAATTTGTGCATTCAGAGAGCAGGAGGGGCCAGATTTAATATTTTTTAAAATTTCCAGGTTCTCAAAGTTATTCAGAAGGAATTTATTAGAAGTCATATGCAAAATGTCGAAGCCAATGCTAGAATCAAAATCGTGACCAGTGTCTAACAAATGAGCAGCAAAGTGAGAAAAACCAGTAGTGTTAGTGTTAAGACAGCGTGTGTGCTCTTTCAGGCGTATTTTAAAATTACGAAAGGTCCTTCCCACATATGAGCATGGACAGTTCAAACAAGTTAGTTTGTAAACACCAGACTGATCCATAGGATCAATCTTATCCTTATTTCTAACAAATAGGCTACTGATCGAGTTGGACGTTCTAAAGCTAATTCTGAAGGAATCTTTGAACAAGTTGGCTATACGATATGAGAATTTTCCAATAAAAGTAAGTGAAACATACTTACGATTATCTGCTTCAATATTGGGAAGGGGTTCAATTATGTAACTATTGTTCTGATTACGTTTATTCTGTTTTCTATGAAGCATTTTATCTATTAAGTTATAATCATAATTGTGACTATTAGCAATTTGTTTGATAACATTGAGTTCTTTATTAAAGTTATCTACTGATAGTGGTACTTTCAGAAGACGTTCCAAGTAACAATTAAAAGCTGCTAACTTATGTGTAACTGGGTGATTGGATAAATTATCAATAACAACCCCTGTGTGAGTAGGTTTTCTAAATATGTTAAATTCCAACTTAAGATCTGTACAATGGGATATAGTTAAATCAAGGAAATTGATAGATTTGTTGTTTTCTATCTCTAATGTAAATTTGATGTTACTATGTATGGTGTTTATATAATTTAGGAAGTTATTTAACTTATCCAGATCACCAGTCCATAGTATCAGTATGTCATCAACATATCTATGATAGAATTTAATAGCTGAGCAAAAAGGATTGTTGTTTAATATATTGTTATTCTCAAAATTATGCATAAAGATGTCTGCCTTTATTTCCTATACTTGTTTATTACAAAAATATGTAAATTAAGCTTGGTATCACTTACTTAAAATCTAAATCTATAAAGTTTCGTAATCCATTGATTCTGCAGAACTATCACTGGAGTCGACTTTATCGTCGTAACTTAAAGTTATGACTAAAGGTTCAACTACCGTTACGATCATACCGTCCAAGCGCCACATATTATTTTCTTCCTTAATTACATGGGAAATAGCATTCTACCAATCTTCAGGTTTTATATGTTCTATACCGGTTTTTAATAAACTTTGAACGTCGGCTATTTTAAAAGTTTTATTTTCTCGAGCTACAAACCCTTTTACTTAAGCCCAAATTAGTTCATTAGGATTGAATTCGCAATGATAAGGCAGAAGTCTTAATACCGTATACCACGATCACGAGCCATTGTGTCGACAACATATTGAATATATTTATGGCGGTGTTCCATTATTAGGTCCATTAATTCCACTTTAAGCATCTCCTCAGTAAATGTTATTGCTTCATCCCGCAGCCAGGTTGGCATATCCGATTTCCTACTGGACATTATCGGAAAGCATTCAACTTGTCGACTGTGATAAGAAGCGTTATCTAGTACAATAACTGAATTACGGTCTACACGCTATAATACTTCAGTAAACCATTTTTCAAAGCATTCCGCATTCATGTCCTCGTGGTAGTCTCCTGTTTTTTCGATATAAACACAAAGCGCTATTTTCCAAAAATCCACTGTCACTTCCGATATTATTATTATTATTATTATTACAAATAAATTAGGACTGAGGAATAAATCCTATTTAGCCCAAAATTACAAGTTTAATAACAAAGAGAATTATTAAATAAGTAATTAGCAAATAACAGAATGCAAACAAAGCACTAAAAATAAACTTTTAGTTTTTATTAAAAAAGTCATCGAGTCGGTTTTTGAATACATTTACTGACTGTGCGCGAACAACACTCGAGGGTAAATTATTCCAAGTATAGAAAACTCTGTTACAAAAAAAGTTTTGTCAGGTACGTGTTTTAAAATTTTCTTTGCTCAATTTATACTCATGTCCACGTAGGCGCTCATCTGTAGGCGCTCATCTGTATTCCTCTTAATCTTCTGTGGGAAAATGAACACAAACTCGCCATATTAAGCCGTTCTTCATACGATGGTCTGATTCTGCCGAAAGGTATTCGAGTAGCGTAGCGTTGAACATTTTCCAATCTTTTTTGATCAGAAACCAGATCAGGACACCACGCAGGTCCGACATATTCCATCAACGGTCTAACGTAGGTTGTATTAAGTTAATAAAATGTTTGAAAGTTCACACGCGTGAAGGACTTTTTTAATAGGTAAAGCATTGAGTTCGAATGTTTACATACCGCTCTGACCACGTTAATGAAGAGTTCACAATTAGTTCCAGGTCGTTATAGGCGTTCACAGTTGTTAACGCACTACCGTTTAGATAATAGTTCACGCACGGATTATTTTTTCCTATATGCAGGACGACACATTTTTCCGCGTTTAAAGGAAGCAGCCAGATGTCACACCAGTTTGAAATAGTTTCAAGGTCTTTTTGTAGCTGGGTAGAATCTGTCACAGGATTAGAGTATAGCTTAGTGTCATCAGCATAACACGAAAATGGGTATGGGTAACAATTAGGCGCTGTTCTTTACCTGATGGTGTTTTCAAACCTGTAGATAATCCCTCTATAAAAGCTTGGCGCTAACTAGTTAGAGAAGTATTTTGCCATATCTTAGATATCGTGTGTCCAGCATTCACCCATGTTTCATCGAGATGGTATATCTTTTTTTTTAGCGGCTCTTTCATATTTCGTAAATAACGCCGTCGCCAGGACACTATATCTGACCTCTCAATTAAAATTGATTTCCTACACCGTTTGACAAAACGAAATTGTAGGCTCCATAAAATTTTTCGTAAAGTTTCACGGCTCATTAATGGAATTTCTTCGTTTTCTCTTAATTTCGTAAGAACAACTTTAAGTGTTGGGGCTTTGTTTTCGAAAAAAAAAAAAGAATGTACAGTTCTTCGAATGATTTGTTTTTGATTACCGTCCAATTTTAACAATTTTCAACCACGGGTATGCGTTTTAGGGGCTTCTAAGGAGCCTTTTTTTGTCTTTTCGCGTACAGTACGTTCAATTGTTGAAACAGATACTCCAGTTAAAAAAGAACTGCGGTTTACAGCTTAATTTGTAGGAAGTGTCTGTTTCAGCCCATCATACACTTTCCATATAATGTTCTTTTCATCCTTTGATAAGGGCTTTCGCCGACGTAATTGGGTTTCACTTGAACCCGTTTCTGAATCCATTACTATTGCAACAATATAATTCTACTATTAAAGTGTTTTTATTAAATTTATAAAGACACCAATATTTTACTATTTAATAAACTTTTAAAGTATAATATACTACACAATAAATATAACTCCTCGAATATGCACTACCACCACCAAATTGTAAGGCATAAACATAAACACCTATCAGAAAAGAGCACTTATACAAAAAAGTGTTCATAAAATATAAAATAATTATCGTAAATAGTTAAAGCGATACAAATCTAACTTCGTCGAAAGTTAGTTTTCAACTGTCTTTGTGCCAATATTCAATCTGTAACCCGTCTGTCGTTTATTTACTTGAAACACATTTTAAAACCATTAAACACAGATAACGAAGTCATTGGGGAATTAATATATTCATTTCTTGAAAACTATCAAAAACGTATATTTAACGCATCTTTGTTTAAATAAAGATGTTGACAAACAAATTTAATAATAAATAATAAATAATTATTTGGTATTTGATAGGCCACCTATGCTGACTCAGTCGGAATTTTCATTCATAGACAACAGTGTTGATCATGCATATGACTCACCTTCTCCAATATTTTGTCCGAGTATACCACTATAACGCTATCATTACTACTATAACAACTATAGATACAACCACCTACAAATATTATTCCATATACGGTACTTTTTCGACATATTTCACTATAAATCTACGTAAAATGTATCTCTTGTTCCTTTTTGTATATCTTTTTCTAAAAAATAAAAATTTAAAACACCTGAGAGGTCCGACACAATTGCACGTGTACTGCGAATAATAATCTGAATAATTTAATTATTTTAACTTGCAAAAATTAAACAATAATTTAAAATTTTTTATTTATAACTGTTTACATGACTAAATGTTTTTCAACCAGAAAGCAAAAAAAGAGGTTTGTATTAATTAAACATTTCAGTATCTTTCAATTTATTGATTTTAATAATTTGTTCTTTATCATTGAGTTTCAGAAAAATATTCTGACATTGTCCACACTTTTCCTCTTTTTCTCACCTACTTAAGATTCTCTTTTATTACATTTCTTTGTTCTTTAGACATATACCGTCAGATAGTGACCAATTTAGGTACCCCATTTTCGCATACCAGCCTCGAAGAGGGTTGAAAAGTACATCGATGTTGAGTAGAATAAAATAAAATTTTGGAGTGGCTCTTGGGGATAACACATGAAAAATTCGATTTTCTTTTTCAAAAAAATTTTTCAGGCCACAAAATGCACTTATACATTCAGGTTATTCAAGAAAATATGTTTTTTGGACTAGTGACGATGTACATTTTTATACACTCGATGGGCTTGTGTGGAAAAATCGGGTAAAATCGCGATTTTTCCTTAGAACCTTAGGCCCTTATTTCAATCCTTTAGCCACTTGCAACATTAAAGCCTTTGGTTTTGCGAAGCCTAGTTCTATTAATTAATCATATAGTGAAAACCTCTTGCGTGGAGATATGGGCAACAAATAACCTTTTATTTTTGTTAGGGAAAATCGAATTTTCCATGTGTTCTCCCCAGGAGCCATTCGTAAATTTCCTTTCATTCTACTTAAAATCGATGTACTTTTCAACCCTATTCGAGGCTTGATTGCGAAAATGGGGCACCTAAACCTGTCAATATCTGCCGGTCTAACAAGTTTTTTCTAGCTACAATTTTGGTTTATTTTTAAAGTTTCTTATTATTGAAAACTAAATTTTACAGAAAATTTTACAATCACTGATTTATATTTATTGCCTACTTTTCTTCCCAAATAAAAACAGCTCTCTCAATGAAAGAATTTTTTAATTTTATCTTCATTTTTATTAAATCGACTCTTTACTAAACACTATACCTGGCATAGTTCGCTCCACACATGCAGACATACTTGTTTGGTTTGTTTTTCTTCTGGGCATGATGATGGCCTTTGGCCGAAACTAGTTGCTTTTAACAATAAATATAAATTTTTGTACTGTGGTAAAGACTTTGAGTTTCCCTCCCTCCTTTTAACTTTTATATGCTTATTTGTGGTTTCGTCACAAACACCAGAAATCAGTTCCGAAAATCACTTAAGCTGTTAATTATAAATAAATGTCAGTAAGTCAATAAATACGTATTTAAATCACAGAAGAGAATTCAATCTCTTAAATGTGTTCATCTTCAAACAAATAAATAAAACTTTTGTTTCAAATACGTGTCGTGTTCTTGAAAGCGGTTGCAAGTTTACAGCTGATATAAATGAGCAGTTTGCGTGCCTAACGACGGTCAACTATTAAGTTAGCCATTACTTGCCGAACACAGATTGTCTTTTGGATACAAACCTTTAAGTATAGATTAGTTGGCAATTAATTTCTTATTATGGTCTATTCTGATGTATACGCAGTGGCAAGTTTACGGACTGAGGTTTATTTTCATATTCTCGCTAGTTAATACCGGTTGAAGTGACTCGGTGCTAACGCATATATCTCGGATTCGGAAGGTATACTAGAACAAAATATTGGAGAAGGTGAGTCATATGCATGATCAACACTGTTGTCTATGAATGAAAATTCCGACGGAAAGTAACAGAGTCAGCATAGGCGGCGTATCAAATACCAAATAATTATTTATTATTTATTAGGTATTTGTAAGTAAAATTTATTAAATTTGTTTGTCAACATCTTTATTTAAACAAAGATGATGCTTCGGTTGGGACAAAAAACTGTTAGTATGAGAATGGAAGGTACTTGTGCTTGGTTGTGATAATATTGGCGGATTCCGCTTAAATGTTGGGAGGGGGGGGAAATTTTCATCTCTGTTTTCTAACCTAATCGCAGTCTTGACGACAATAGAAAAAAAAGAAAAGCTGGTTCACCTATTGCATTATCCCCTAATATCGCTCCCATTTTCCCATTTCAATTTGGACCTTCCAAACCACTTCCCGCAAACCCATACAAACCTCAATATAATGATATAGAGAAAATCAAAGATAATTTATCTAAGTCTATAATAGAATATATTTTTACTATCTGTAATAAAATTCAATCAATTGAAGATGTTAAATCACTTGATAATGATCTAATAAAAAGAGATATAAATTTGGTATTGGAGGGTACTTTTTCAAAGAAATAGTCTTCAATACTAAGTATTTAAATATTATACAATGGAACGCTCGTTCCGCTGTTACAAATAAAAATTCTCTATTACAATACTTATATCATAATAATATCGATATAGCATTACTTAGCGAAACTTGGTTTAAGAAAAATACTGTGTACAAATTTAAAGGTTACAATATTATTCGTAATGACCGCGATGACGGATATGCAGGCGTTGCAATCCTCATCAAAACCACCCTTTGCTTTATGAAATTAAATATAACTCAAAGTTTCAATACTGATATCCTGATTTGTGGATGCACTGTTAAATTAAATAACAGTTCCATACATTTCTTATCAGTCTACAGATCTCCAACTACTAAAACTAAAACTGAGGACTGGATAAGAATTTTTTCTCAAGTAAGTTCACCATTCATAATAGGAGGTGATATGAATGCTCATAATGCTATATGGGGTTCGCATAAAAATGATACTTATGGTCAACAAGTATTTTCTGCAATAACTGATCTAGATTTAATTGTATTAAATAATGGACAACCTACTTGTTTAAATCGGCCTACTGTAAATGATTCCATAATAGATATAACTCTCTGCTCTTCAGATATTGCAAACAAGCTCTCCTGGAGTATCACTTCAGATACGATAGGTTCAAACCACTTCCCGATTTTGGTAAAATATGAAAATATACAAATTTTTAATAATTTAGTAACTCCCAAAAGTAAGTGGAATATAAATAAAGCCAATTGGGGTTTATATGCTGACAAATTAGAGTCGACATTCGAAAATGTTTTAGAGTTTGTAGATAATAATGACAAATACAACTTTCTTATAGATAGTATTAATAATGCGGCCACTCAATCGATACCCATTTATAAACCTTTTCAATGCAAAGAACGCCCCTCACCTCCCTGGTGGGACCATGAATGTGACATCATTGTGAACAACAGACGCCAGGCTCTAAGAATTTATAAGGATTCTCCAACTATGTCTAATTATATAAATTGCCAAAAAATTGTTGCTGAATCTAAAAAAATATTAAAAAATAAAGCAAAAAAAAATTGGATTAACTGGTGTTCTAAACTAAATAAAAATACTAGTTCTCATGACCTCTGGAACCAAGCAAGAAAGATGAACAGAAGACAAGAACCGACTATCCGTTCCTTAAATGATGATTGGACCATGGAATTCTTTGACAAAATTGCCCCCCCTACTGTAATGTCTCCTACAAACCAAAATGTATTACCTAAAGATACTAATCACTTTTTAGCTCAGCCCTTCTCTATGATCGAATTAGACAATGCATTAAATTCCCGCATAAATACTGCCCCTGGATATGACAATATCAAGTATCCTATGTTAAACAATTTACCTGACATTGCAAAGGAATTTTTATTAAATATATATAATGATATTATTGTAAATAGTAGCACTATTACGGCTTTTAAGGAGGTCGTTGTTGTCCCGATTTTGAAACCGGGTAAAGACCCAAATTATGCTAACTCTTATAGACCAATCTCTTTGTTGTCCTGCATTCTGAAAACCCTCGAAAGATTAATAAAAAGTAGGTTGGAATGGTGGTTATATAAACAAAATCTAATGCCTAAAAACCAGTATGGCTATAAAAAAGGTTTCGGAACAATTGATGCTTTGACAAGCATCGTAATCGACATACAGAACAATTTTTCAAAAAATAGTTATTTGGCTGCTTTCTTTATGGACATTGAAGGTGCATATGATGCTGTATGTCTTCCAATTTTGAAAGAAAAAATGATTAACCAATTTAATATACCATCACATGTTGCTAATAGTATCGTACAATTCTATTGTAATAGATTGGTATATCTTAGAACATATAATCATATTATCGGACCTCGCATAAACACCACAGGGTTACCTCAGGGCTCAGTTTTGAGCCCCCTCTTGTTCAATATGTACCTATACAGCCGATCTCCATAAACTTAATATTTTTCCTATTCCTTTTAAAATTATACAATATGCGGATGATGTTTGTTTTTATACTGAACACCGAAAATATGAAAATGTAGTGGGGTCATTGGACTCCATAGCAAATAAACTAAATTCTTGGTTAATCAAAAATGGATTTCAATTATCAGCAGATAAATCATCAGTTACAATATTTACTAGACATAATTTGCCAAATAATAATATACGACTTAATAACGTAGATTTCACAATAAAAAACGAAATAAAATACCTAGGGTTAATCCTTGACAGAAAACTCACGTGGAAATCGCACATAGAATACATGTTAAACAACTGTAACAAGGGACTGAATTTTCTGAAAATGGTTGTAAAAACCTGGTGGGGTGCTGATGTAGAAACAGCTTTATTATTTTATCGCGCTTATTTGAGGTCAATATTGGACTACGGTTGCATACTTTATGGATCTGCTGGTAATAATTTACTAAAAAGAATAGATGTATTTCAAAATACAGTTTTACGTTTATGTCTTGGAGCAATGAAATCAACACCAATTAATCCTCTCCACGTAGAAGCACTTGAACCTCCACTAGAGTATCGACGGACATATCTTAGCGAGAAATTTTTGGCAACAGTACACCTTCAAAACATAGAACTTTTTAGAAATATTAGCCGATTACATGTATTTGACCTTGTTAATAAATATTGGAAATTACAAAATTCTCCACCATTGTGCATTGCGTTTCAACAATGCCAAACTCAGTTGCCTAGCATATATAAAACTGATGATCTAACACAACTTGTTGACTATCCTCTATTTCTTCACAAAAATCGTATCATTCAACCATATTATGACTCTGATGTACGCATAAGTAGAAATATATTAAGATCATTTCTATCTAATTGGGAAAACGCCCTAATCATATATACTGATGCTTCTAAAACCTCCACTGGAACAGGATTTGCTTATTATTTTCCATCTAGAAACATAGAGAAATCACACAGCCTGAACTCTTCATTTTCTATTTTTAGTGCCGAAGCTGTAGCTATATATGAAGCTTTACTATATGTCGAATCGATTCATCACAACAGTGCAGTGCTAGTTTCCGATTCTCTATCTGTTTTAAAGGCCTTGGAAGATACAAAACTCCCAACTGTTAATTGTAACCCATACATCTTTAAAATTAAAAAACTTGTCGCAGAGTTATCTCTAACTGGTACACTAATTCGTTTTTTGTGGATAAAAGCTCATATATGCCTAGCAGAAAATGAACATTTCGATAAACTTGCTAAAGATAGTATTAATATTGGAAAACCACATCCAGACTACAACTTATGCGTGGGTGATTACTTTGTTACTCTCAAAACCAAACTACGTTTAATGTGGTCGCATTCATGGAGTGAATTTCCTTTCACTAACCCAACAAGATATACATTGTTACATCCGACTATACCCACAAAATATTGGCACAAGCAGTTTAATATTCCTCGCAGATTTATCACAACAATAATTAGACTTAAATTTGGACACGCATGTTATCCCCAACATCTTTCTCGTATAAATGTTATACCTAGTGACAACTGTGAACACTGTGGAGTTATAGGTGATTTAGATCACATTTTCTTTGAATGCACAACGCATCAGAATCTGTCAAATGAATTATATAAAAAACTATGCAACGTAAATATAACTGCTCCGTTTAATGTATTATCAATTTTGGCTTCATCTAAAAAAGAAAATTTTGATTGTTTGATAGAATTTCTGTCTAAAGGAGATATAAGATTGTAGTAGATTTGTTACCTTTGTTTTTGATATATCCTTATTAACTTTGTTATATTACCCTACCCACTCCGTGGCCTATTTCTAGTGTGTCTTGAAAAAAAAATGTCCTGATGGGTCCCTGGACGAGAAACGAGTGTCCTTGTTTATTTCCTTTGAAAAGTATTGTCTTTTTAATTTTTGTTTGACGTGATAGGTTGGTTTTGTTGCGGTAGATTAGTTTTGTTGCGGTAGATTAGTTTTGTTGCGGTAGATTAGTTTTGTTGCGACAGATTGATTTTGTTCCGATGGATTATTTTTGTTGCCATGGTTGTTTACCATTTATTTTGTATTGTGATATTTATAATATATTATTTATATTCATTAAGTGACTGGCTGAATGACAAAAGTCCAAGCCAAAAAAAAAAAAAAAAGATGATGCTTTAAAAATTCGTTTTTGATCGTTTTCAAGAAATTAATATATTTATTCCCTAATGACTTCGTTATCTGTATTTAATGGTTTTAAAAACACCGCTTTTAAAAACGTGTCATCTCCGTTCTTGGCAATTTCGTTGATCGTTACATTCATTTAGTTAGACAGACAAAAAAGTCCGTCCATGTGTGGATAAGGTAAAGAGTCAAAACCGCTAAATCAGTTGAAATCAGTTTTAACTCTGCAATAGAGAGTAAAATTGTGTAAGATGATACCCTAATATTTGGAGGCGATGACAAATGAATGTGTTTCAAGTAAATAAACGACAGACGGGTTACAGATTGAATATTGTCAGCACAAGCACAAAGACAGTTGAAAACTAACTTTCGACGAAGTTAGATTTGTATCGCTTTAACTATTTACGATAATTATTTTATATTTTATACTTTTTTGTATAAGTGCTCTTTTCTGATATACGAGTAGGTGTTCATGTTTGTGCCTTACAATAACGCCAAATCTAAAGAACCAAGGACGCGCATTTATAATGCTAAGAACACGCCTACCGATGAATAGAATTGGTAGCTTACCTAGAAAGTTGTAAACCAGGGGCGCGTATATTTTAAGACATAAAATAAATGGAAAATAGTGAATGATGCTTGTTCATACATATTTCTTAGTGTTGTTATTATTAGTACATAATTCTATAGTCAATTAAACAATCATTATTTTAAGGTAAGCCGACTTCAGGTTAAGGAGAGCTCTGGTGGTCTAGTATTTTGTATTTTAACTGACATTAATTTTTTTATAAGCAAAATATAAAATAATATGTGTATGAAGTAATATATCCTTCCGATTTTTTATACCGGGTCTTCATTTCAAAACTGGATAGTCCAAATAACTTCTGATTTTACGTAAATTTAAGAAAAACAAAAACATGTTTAATTTTATATTATATAGCCTATAAGTAAATACAAACTACGTTAACAGTAAATCACAAATAAATAATGTTCATATGTCTTCGTCAGATTCTTCGTTGGAAGAAGACTCGTCACTGTCGTCACTAGAATCCTCATTAGGATTAATGACGATAGGATTAATTTCCGAACCTAAATCAGTTTGTATTTCTCTTTCAAAACATTTATCTTCTACCTTTATAACATGATCGCATCGCTTTTTCCATTCCTCCATTCCGATTTTGTTAAATTCCTCTTCTGCTAATTGTTTTACGTCTTCTAATTTAAAGGTAATATTCCTTTAAATTACATTATTCTTAACAGTTGCCCAAAACACTTCGATAGGGTTCAAGTCGGGGTGATATGGGGGTAACCGTAAAGCGGTGTGGCCGTATTCTCGACACAACTCATCAAATGCATATGTTACATGTCGGTCCTTATGAGATTTAATCAGTTCATAGAACTCTGGTTTCAAACTTGTTGGATTAAAAGGTATGTTATATTTTGTCAACCATTCGATCATATCATTCTTCAAAGACTTGGAATAAAATGCATAGATGTGTGTGTAAAATATAAAAAAATATGGAAAACTACGCAAGTTTAATTGCAAATAAACTACAGAGTATGTTTACGTGTTGCTTGTGTAATTTGAAGTTTGATATCACCTAAAGTAACTCCTTCCTTTTTTGTTGCGTCAAAATATTTAAAAACATTGTATATTACTTCACGACTTTGTCCGTTAATAACATATCTGCTCTTTTTTTCACTTACAATAGAAGACATTATCAAAAATAAAACCAGTCTCTTTAACCAAAACACAGAAACAAGAAACGAACAATGATCTAGTCGTTACGCTACTGACCGTAAGCAAGGTTCAAATTGTGAATGGGCGTGGCTATTTTTAAGTAAACGAACTTGAGCATTTGTGCTTGTTCTTTAGATTTGGCGTTTACAATAGTGGTAGTGCATATTCGAGGAGTTATATTTATTGTGTAGTATATTAGGTAAGTACTTTAAAGGTTTATTAAATAGTAAAATATTGGTGTCTTTATAAATTTAAAAAAAAAAATTTAATAGTAGAATTATATTGTTACAATAGTAATGGATTCAGAGGCGGGTTCAAGTGAAACCCAATTACGTTGGCGAAAGCCCTTATCAAAGGATGAAAAGAACATTATATGGAAAGTGTATGATGGGCTGAAACAGATACTTCTTACAAATGAAGCTGTAAACCGCAGTTCTTTTTTAACTGGAGTATCTGTTTCAACAATTAAACGTATTTTATGCGAAAAGACAAAACAGGCTCCTTAGAAGCTCCTAAAACGCATACTTGTGGTCGAAAATTGTTGAAATTGGACGATAACCAAAAACAAATCATTCGATGAACTGTACATTTTTTTTTTTCAAAAACAAAGTCCCAACACTCAAAGTTGTTCTTACGAAATTAAGAGAAAACGAAGAAATTCCATTAATGAGCCGTAAAACTTTACGAAAAATTTTATGGGGCCTAAAATTTCGTTTTGTCAAACGGTGTAGGAAATCAATTTTAATTGACAGGTCAGATATATTGTCTTGGCGACGGCGTTATTTACGAAATATTAAAGAGTTTAGAGTCGCTAAAAAATAGATATACCATCTCGATGAAACGTGGTGAATGCTGGACACACGGTATCTAAGATATGGCAAGATACTTCTGTAACTAGTCATCGCCAAGCTTTTATAGAGGGATTATCTACAGGTTTAAAAGCACCATCACGTAAAGGACAGCGCCTAATTGTTACCCATATCGGAAGTGACAGTGGATTTTTGAAAAATAGCGCTCTTGTGTTGATATCAAAAAAAACAGAAGACTACCACGAGGACATGAATGAGGAATGCTTTGAAAAATGGTTTACTGAAGTATTACAGCGTGTAGAACAAAATTTAGTTATTGTACCAGATAATGCTTCTTATCACAGTCGACGAGTTGAACGCATTCCGATAATTTCCAGTAGGAAAGCGGATATGAAAACCTGGCTGAGGGATAAAGCAATAACATTTACTGAGGAGATGCTTAAAGTGGAATGAATGGACCTAATAAAGGAACACCGCCATAAATATATTCAATATGTTGTCGACACAATGGCTCGTAATCGTGGTATTACGGTACTAAGACTTCCCCTTATCACTGCGAATGCAATCCTATTGAACTAATTTGGGCGCAAGTGAAAGGGTTTGTAACTCGAGAAAATAAAACTTTTAAAATAGCCGACGTTCAAAGTTTATTAAAAAACGGTAAAGTACGTATAAAACCTAAAGATTGGCAGAATGCTATTTATCATGTAAATAAGGAAGAAAATAATATGTGGCGCTTGGACGGTATGATCGAAACGGTAGTTGAACCTTTAGTCATAACTTTAAGTCCGACGATAGAGACGATTCCAGTGATAGTTCTGCAGAATCAATGGATTACGAAACTTCATAGATTTAGAATTTAAGTAAATGATACCAAGCTTAATTTACATATTTTTATAATAAACAAAATAAAATTATAAGCATAAATGATTATTACTAACCTAGATGAATTATTATAACAAAAATAGATAATCAACCTACTTTCATCTAGTAATCTTCACAAATACACATTTAATTTGCCAATATAGTATTTTTGCGAAACTGGAAGAGTGCATTTTGATATGATAACGATACGTTCTGCAGTTTTAAGGCGCACCTTCTTCAATATTTTGTTCTAGTATAATACCCCATTTAATTTTCCAATATTGTTTCTACGCCACTGGCATAACATTTAAATATTTTAACAATAAACAAAACAAAATTATAAACATAAATGATAATTACTACAAAAATAGATAACCAACCTACTTTCATCTAATATTATTTATTATTACCGCATTTAATTTACCAATAGTTTTTGTACGCCACTGGCGTAATACATTTTGGCAATAAACATGCATTTATGACTAGTTGGCACGTGATACCGATAACTTCTGCAGTTTTAAGCGCGTGATTTCATTCATTATGTTCTGGTATAGTATGATTGTTTTACGTGAACAGGGAGGAATCACCTTCTTCAATATTTTGTCCGAGTATAGTAGGCACAAGCTCCACATCCGTCTTGCCGGCTAAGTTTGTCAGGGTACAGATATACCGAAGATACATGAATGTGCGCGGTGGAGATCGCAGTCGCGGTCGAGGTTTACATCGATGACGGGCAGAACATACCGAAAAAAGCCTTCTTTCAGTATTTTTGCGGTTTCAGGGAAGTTTGCTTAAATAATAAAACTATGTATAGAAGCAAAAGTAGTGACGACAGTGATAGTATGTCTTCAAGTGAAAAATGGTGGATCATTTGTAATTCTTTAAATTACCAGTTTTCGGCTCATCCTATAAACCAAAAAAGGCAGTATTTAGGAGAATACCATAACCTATTTAAAAAGCTTGAGAAACACCACTCAAGACAGATATATGGCGTTTATCCCATAAATCCGGAGCACAAAACACCAAATCTATCAGCTCATTCTTCATTTTCGTGGTGTATAAAATCACCAACCATTAACGAAACAAAAACCGAAACGTCCCGCACCCTGTTTACAACAAGAAATTAATAAATAAATACCGTCCGTATCTCCGGAGAATGTCACGTGATTTAAAAAACACTAATGAAAATGCAATTTACCACGCGATGAACAGCTAGATCGCGATGCAAAACAAACTATTTTATTCTGGCATCAACATCGCTGTAAACCGCGATGGTAGGCGGCAAGGGTGAACAGGTGAAACATTTTTGGTATATGCGATCTCATAAGAAAATAAAAGTTTGTTTTGACATCAATGTACCGACCGCGACCGCGACCTCCACCGCGCACATCCATGTATCTTTGGTATGTCCGTACTCTCAGAGGTTTTCTCATGGCAATAACCAAATGCTGAAACAGTAATATTCTCTCAGGTACCCACCACTATTCTTACTACCCCGTCCCTTTAGAATCGATCCCTGATCCCTTCAGCCGGCTGAAGGGACCAGAAAAGCCTATAGCGACCCGATACCAATTAGGAGAATGAAATAGACATCCATTAACCTGCAACTTGATTATTTATGTTACTATTGCTAATGTTATCAGAATGGGTTGGGCCCGGAAGATTTCAGTTTTTAGAATTATTGAATAAAATATAAGTATTAAATTTATTATTTACTGTTAAAAAGAATATAGTCAAATAAATATTCAATTTATAATTTTTTCTGTTTCAAACTAATTTTAAAGAAATCCCACATTTTACTCAAAACATTCTAGAAACACGCTGAACATAAATTTCAAGTTTACTTTAATAAAGTTTCCTCAACTTTTCAGAAACTCTGTTTTCAAGAAACTTTAATGTTTCCTGATAAGAAAAAGATGAACAACTTTTATAGGAAGTTTTCAACGTGCATTGCAGAAACAATGTTGTGAAATGTATAAGAAATAATAACTAAATGGGTCCAAACTAGCCAAAGTTAGTTAATTAATAGCAAAATGAGAGTTTTTTAGATTGTAAATAATAAATAGCGTTTGCCACAGAAAAAAGGATATAGTGTTTAGGTGGCCAGTCCCTATCGCCAGCATTGCTACCGAACATTTTTACTCTGTATCGACCATGACGGTGCAGTAAATATAGAATTATGAGAAGAGTGGTGTGATGACTGGTACCTAGGAACTATCTAATTATTTTTTAGATTCTAATACATTATATATCATCACAAATTTTCCTTTCAATAAAACCGTTTAACTTAATATTTTTTTTACCTATTTTATTATCATGGTTTTAGTTTTTATTTCGTTACAAAATATTTCTTATTCTATTTATTTAATTTAGTGCCTCATTACAACAACGTTTGTTCCTGTCAGTGTGTTGCGGTCTAACTCCTCAATACATATTCGTTCAAAAGACTTTACTCGACTCAGTGCCACCAGCGTTGGGTTTTTAGTAGCAACAGCTTGTACTGAAATTTAGATCGTGATTGTACTAGAACGAACTAGATTTGGCGATAAATTTCAAATGAGAACACAAACTCATTTTAAACCAAAAAATAAATAAAATGGGTATAACAAAAATATATTCTTACGTTGGTAAATAAAAAATTTAAAAAGAAACCAAAATAAACTTTATTTTAAACAAAAAATATATAAATTAAAATACGTAAAACAAAAATATATTTTTATATGGTTAAATAATAAAATTTAAAAATAAAAACAAACACTTATTTTTTATAGAAAAACAAATAAAATAAGGGTAAAAATTAAAAAATATTTGTTATGTCAATAGATTTACAATAATTAATCTATAATAGACTGTAAGTGTAGTATTCTTTTTAATAAATAATTTACCGTAATTAACAATGTTTAAATTTATTTACCAGAACATGAAAGTGTAGTCGATATTTATCAGGTTTTTAAATTTCCCGCTGGGTTATTTGTTTGATATCGATGATAGCGACACATAGTGGGCCAGATGTTAACTGCGTTCGAGCTGGTGGTTGTCAAGCATATGCTTAGGAGCGTTTCTTATATTTATGTCCCTTATATGAAGACTTATACTCCCTTATCTCTTATCCCTTATTTTCGGATATTTGGCTTACTAATAATATTAATACATTGTTTGTTTATATGTTACATATTATTTATATTTCCTTAAACCAATAACGTTAGAATGACATAAATCCTGAATGATTAAATAAAATAAAAACATATTTATGAGCTCAGGAATAAGCTTATACATTGTGACGAGCTTGTCATCACAAAGTCGACATAAAAAAACTGATCATAGTAACTTCGCAAAACTTCTATAGAGGACTAACAAACTCAAATCAAAGACAATAAGAAAAATTAGAGAAATTAACGAAGGAAATATTAAATTACAGGGTGATTCGCAGAAAAAATCAATTTTTGTAATTTTCTACCTTATATACCTTTTGAATCACTCTGTATTCAATTTAATAATAATATTTTTGAAAATGGTTTAATGTCGACTATTGACTTGTATTACAAAATATATAAAATTGTATTAAAAGTAACCTGCAGAGTCGATCAACTTTTTGACTCACTCTGTATAAAATGTTTTTATATCTTCTTATAATAAGTCCAACTAAAGTTAATTTAGATCAAATATTAATATTTTCGTATTCCCACTGTAAAGTAGAATACACAGCATCAATAATTTTTTTGGTGATTTTTGAATCACCCTGTATCAATTGTTACTTTTTCTACACAAAGCAATATTATTTGATGTTATCAGAATACTATTACAGCAAAAAATCCTTAATATATTGAGAAAATTACATTTTAATACGTTTTAAAAAATTGCCATATTTCAACTTCATCACCCTGTATGTTGAAAACTGGCCATAGGATTGAGTTGTGCCCATGGACACTATTGTTCAGGAAGTCGATATCTTTAACATACCAAAAATTCAGGCATATTAACCGGAACCTATTTCTCCATAAGCCGACTGCCTGGTCCTTTATAGCAGTTAAAAAAAAACAGAATTGTTACAAAATAATCAAATAAACAATAAAAGTTACAAACAACAATAAAATATGATTTAAAAATTCAGAAAAAAAATAAAATAATTTTTTAAAGTAAAATAAGTTTGTCGATTTTAAATTACTAGGAAGTGTGACAAGGTTAAAGAAGTTATTACAGACATTAAGCATGGTAAATTAGCTGACTCAACAGGTAACAAAAAAAATAATAAACAGCATCATTTAATGAGAAAATATGATATTTTGTCTATATGTAGATACTGATAAACATTTAGTCGTAAAACGAAGTTCTCTTGACCAACCTATTGTTTACATAATTCCCATAGAACAGTATTTTGATGTGTTGCTAGAATCTCACCGATCTACATGTCATGGTAAATATAACATTCCTAGAAGAGCAGTAGAAACTTTAATTTCACTATACAAGGAATGTCTACTCAAGAAATCGCAACCTTGTAAGGGATTGGTTGTGCGTCCAATCCTTTCTAAAGATTTTAATGTTCGCGGCCAAGTAGATTTAATAGATTTTCAATCTACTCCTGACGAAAACTTCTTCTTAACTATCAAGACCATGCAACCAAATTTTTGCATATTCGCCCTTTACATACCAAACATGCTGCATATATTGCAAAGTGACAATGGCCGGGAATTTACTGCTTCGGTAATAGAAGAAATTGTTGGCTACTGGCCTGATTGCAAAATTGTTCATGACAGGCCACGTCACCCTCAAAGCCAGGGTAGCGTGGAAAGAAGTAATCAAGATGTTGAGAACATGCTTCGTTCCTAGATGTCCGATCACTCCTCCACAAATTGGTCCATGGGGTGCTATTTTGTACAGTGGCAGAAAAATTCATCAAAACATCGCATTATTGGAAGGACTCCGTACCGTACATTGTTTGGAGCTGATCCGAAACCTGGAATAAAATCGACAAACCTGCCAGATTCTGTAATTAAAGAGCTTCGGATAGAAGAGGAACTTGAAAATATAATGAATCCTTCACGAACCAATAACACTGAACGGGAAATACCAGAAGATAATCTTGATTCGGACTCAGAGGGTAGCATTCAATATGGACAATATGGAAGAAAATGCGACTGAGACTCTTAGTGATAATATTGTATATTGTTGTGCGTGTAATGAAAAAATCACAGACAAATTTAATTTAACTTGTGAGATATGTAATGCCACAATGCATTTAAATTGTACAATTTTAAGTTCACGACCATTTTTAAAACTAGATACAAGGATTTGTTCACTTTATGTAATTCAAAAGAAAATTGAAATTAAGAGACAACAATCTTACTCTGGTCAAAAAAGAGCAGCTGAAAAGATGACTGAGGCATCCAACAAAAAATTTAAGTCGACTGCAATCTAATCATATGTTTATTTAACAGTTCCTAAGGTAGATCGGGGACCTCTCGATTCGATCATTGGAAAAGTGATTGACCTGAAAAATAGCCTCTACAAATTAGGTACCTCTAAAGGAGTTCTTAAAACTTTATTTTCTAGAAATGATATTCAAGAATCCTCAGTAGGTTTTGAAGATGAAGTTCCTGATCGACTTATTACTCTCAGAAAGACAGTTGCATATCAGTCGCGATTCGAAGGTCAAAGCTTTCAAAAATGTAGCTGTAAGGCTAGTAGTAAACAGTGCAATACAAAAAAATGTGCTTGCTTTAAAAATAATAATTTTTTTTATTGGTACCCTATTTTACTTATTTAAAGTACGCCTCAGCGTGTTTAAAACAAACTTTAAAAAACGCGCGTTTTAAAGTTACCATGGCAACATCAACAATCCGAGAAACGTGATGTCTAGGGTTTGTTCCAACACAATTAGACATTCCAAACTGAATGGCTACCAGTGGGTTCTGACGGGTTATGATTTGGCAAAATTATGGCAACCCTGTAGGCCTGGTGATTTGACAAGGTCAATGAAATAGATAGTTACATAGATTGATCATCCATATTTTTCAAAATAAACATAAGCTTATGCCTTGAAGTAAAAATGTAAGCAATTATTTTTTTTTAATATCTAAAGGCTAAAAATTGGTTTTAAAACATATTTTTGCTAAACCGATTCAAATTAATAAATATTTGCCAGGCAATATGGCCGCTCGTAAACGACCAGCTTTGAGCAATCTATATAACTATATATGTATCATTGACCCTGTTAATGACAACATGACAACAGGGTTGCCATATCTAAACTGTCATTACCCACTGGTAGCCATTTGGACAGGTCGTTGGAATGCCTAATAGCAAATCGGTTTACGTACTGTCAGTTCCTGGGTCTCAATAGGAACGAATTGTCAAGACATGCGCAAAACGAAAGTAAGCTCGTAAATAAATCACGACCAACTCTGGAAATGTCGTGATTTTATTTTGATAGCATCATCTCGATCGTAATTTGGTTTTTATTCATTATTATTATTTATAGTATATTATTTTATGAGTAATGAGTGTAGAGAATAAAAAGAACTATTATTCTGATACAGTAAAAAATAAAATAAGTTAATGTACTAATCAATCGAATAATCAAAATTTAAGATCTGTCAATAGAAACATGTGTTCCAACACAACCAAGTTCCGAATTCAGTCCCAATCATGGACAGGTCATGGACTGGTCGTCGACTATAAGTCGTCGACAATAAGTTGTGGACTGGTTTGTGTATGGTTCCAAGATTGTTGTTGGAACAAACCTCTAAATGCCAACTTTTTAAATAATAGGCATTCCAAACTGAATGACTACCAGTGGGTTTTGACAGGTTATGATGTGGCAAAGTTATGGCAACTCTGTAGGCCTGGTGATTTGACAAGGTGAGTGATATGGATAGTTACATAGATTGATCATCCCTATTTTTTAAAATAAACATAAGCTTATGCCTTGAAGTAAAAATATAAGCAATTATTATTTTTTAAATATCTAAAGTCTGAAAATTGGTTTTTTGCTAAACTGATTCAAATTAATAAATATTTGCCAGGCAATATGGCTGCTCGCAGACGACCAGCTTTGAGCAATGTATATAACATATATATCATTGACCCTGTTAATAACAACATGACAACAGGGTTGCCATATCTAAACTGTCAGTACCCACTGGTAGCCATTTGGACAGGTCGTTGGAATGCCTAATTGATTTGACAGGAGTGGCTTGTAATGTCAAATAAAATATTAGATTGGTTTTGATCTAGTGTCATGCCATTATTCGCCATAGGAGATAAGCGAGAAGAACTCTTTCATCTATATGTGTAACCATTTGCTCTTCCATCCACGTGTTGAATTTATCGTATTCTGTTTTATAAACCGCTTCTGATTTTTGTGGTATTAAGCGCGATTCTGCTTTATTATTCAAATACTCAATATTTGAACTTATTTTAAACAATAATAGTTCAGGATCCGTAAGTAAGGTCGACCTTCACCCATCTGTTTACCGGATGAAAGTTTTTTTATTAAACAATATATGTTTTTAAATATACCGCAAATGGGTTGCCTAAGAAAATACGGTCACGGCCATTTTTTACTTTCCTCTCTGTGTACAGATAAGGAAAGTATAGGAATCATGATAAAAGTTGTTTATGATGTCATTCTCTATTATTTTGTCTCTATACATGATTTTCCTAAAATGGACCTAATTTGAGATATTTTATGAAAAGTGCAAATTTCGAATTTTGAAGATAACTGAAAAACGGATGAAGAGAAAAACACCAAATTTTTAATTTAAGCTTTAATCTATCCTGCGATGAGCTGATTAAAGTTTGGGCACAGTCAAAGCATTTGGGGAATACTTTACAGAGTACAATAGGTTATACAAAATAACCGAAAAAAGCCCGTAATAATTAGATAGGAAAGTCATGTGTTGGACACATCAGATTTTTAGTTATACTTTTATATTAGTAATAGCGTAGGTACATTCTTACCTACTTACATGTTAAATTATAAGAATATCTTATTATTTTCAAAGGATTTGTTTTTATTTGCAGTTTCATATTTGTGTTAGGTAGTTACTAAAGTTAATATGTATATTTTTATATCATGAAGTGTAAACTGTTTATCAATGTTTTCTTAATAAAAAGATTTACTGTAACTGTAACTGTATTTTTTATATTTAGTAGTATTTTTGACTTTATTTTCACGTTTTGACGGCACCGTTTTCGGCAAATTGTAAAATGTCTGAACATTATCAGTCACAACATGATATACAGGGTGATTCATAACTATTGGGACATAATCTAAGGTCAGATTATTTGGAGCAAAATATGGCGATAGGGCCAAATATACCTTAATAAAATATTGTTGTGGAATAAGATACAGGGTGATAAATAATAATAATAGTAATAATAATAGACTATAATCAAACAACAAAAATAATTCACTGTCAAGAAATTACATGTTCCAAACACAATTATCTGACACTCCAAAGCACACTTTTCATATGTGAAATATTTTTTTTAACTCCTCATTTGAGACTTGTTAGCTGTTCAATTGCGTTTTTCTCGAAAACGGGTAAAATTATCGTGTTTAAACAAGAGTATCAATATTACGTATAAATGACGTTTACATCATATTTTCCAATCAAAAATACTAAAAAGTTTTGTCAAAAAAAGCTACCACTTAATTTCATCATTAGTAATCATTTAAGTGGCGCTCCCCGTAACAAAATGAGAAATTATACATAAAATATTATCGCCTGTCCAAAGATATGCCTCTGTGCCGATTTTGATAACAATTCATTAATATACAGTGACAGTATAAAAAAAAAACGAAAAAAAAAAATTCAACTTTACCGCCCTGTATCTTATTCCACAGCAATGTTTTATTAAGATATATTTGGCCCTGTCATCATATTTTTGTACAAATAACCTGCCCTTAGCCTATGACCCAATAGTTATGAATATTCTTCTGTTCTTGTTTTGCCGGTATTTTATCAGTTTGCCTAAATTGGTGTCAGCATAACGAAAAATGCGTTTTACACTCGCGTTTTGCCGGCTTTTTGTAAAATGCCTAGGCATTTTAAAATATTCCAAAATTTGCATTATGCCTACGACATAGATAGAAAAGTAAAAATGGTATTTTAGAGATGAATGTTTAGAATAAACATTCTTGATTATTTTAATTAAGATTAATTAAATTTGTTATGCTGTAATGTATTCTGATAACACTCATATTTTGTTATTCTCGTCTACCTTATATAAGGTATTCCAACAAGAGTTTCCGGATATTTTTGTTTGCTACTTTTTTATCACATACTTTTTGTGTGGTATTATTTTTTTGTTGCATTCTGTAAACCAGTACAAGTTTAGCAATGAAGCGGTACACAGTAGAACAAAGAGTTCACGTTATTAAAGCGTACTTTGAAACTCGGTCTTCTGTGATAGCTACATATCGCCGAATTCGTGATTATTTTGGCATACAAAATCGACCCTCAGAAAGAACCATTCGTAACATAGTGCGTAAATTCGAAACTACAGGTTCTGTGCAAGATATTAAAACAAAACAGCGTGAACGTCCAGCTCTCTCGGTTGATAATATTGAAGCTGTTCGTCAAAGTATGGCTGACAATCCCCAAATGTCTATTGCAAGGCGTTCGCAGCAAGTGGGCATCAGCAAAACCTCAACATGGCGAATTTTGAAAAAGGATTTGGCTCTCCACCCTTACAAGATTTAGCTAACATAGGAGTTAAAGCCAGCAGACCATGGCCAATACCGTGATTTTGCTAACTGAATCCTACAGAGAAAGGCAGCTGATGATTATTTTTATAACAAAATCATCTTAAGCGACGAGGCCCATTTTCATTTGAGCGGTTACGAAAATAAGCAAAACTGTCACATCTGGGGCAATGAAAATCCTAGACAAATTCATGTAAAACCAATGCATGCTCAACGTGTCACGGTTTAATATAGTTTTTGGGCTAGAGGTATCATTGGACCTTTTTTTTTTTTAAATGAAAACGAACAAGCTGTTACGGTAAACGAGGAGCGATATCGAGTGATGATTAACGTCTTTTTATGGCATGAGATAAGGGACATGGACTTTTACAATATGTGGTTTCAACAGGATGGTACAACATGTCATAAAGCAAGAGAAACGATGGATTTATTGCGTACAAGATTCGATGGGAGGATTCTCTCAAGAAATGGGGACGTAAATTGGCTACCTAGATCATGCGACTTGACGCCGCTGGATTATTTTTTGTGGGGTTATGTAAAAAGCAAAGCTTCCGAAAACAATCCCCAAACAGTTCAACAGTTGAAAGAGGAAATTCGACGCATAATTCGTGAGATAACATCACAAATGTGCTCAAATGTTATGGAAAATTTCAACAAAAGAATTGTTTGCCAGAGAAGTCGTGGTGGCCATTTGCCAGATATTATATTTTACGTATAATTGTAAAGATTTGTACTTTATGTTGCAATAAAAAATTGTCATTTATGTTGTGAACGTTTTCTTTTATTTATTATCAACATCCGGAAACTCTTGTTGGAACACCCATTATGCGCAGCTTTATGAGTGGCGCGAATTATTAAAATTTTATAAGTGCTGGTTTAGTTGTTTAAGTGCAGATATCAAAATATTTTACTCACTGAGCTGATGCCTTTCAAATGTACAACCTCAACCAAATAACTAAATAAAATTTACCCATTTAATTTTTAATCTATTACACAATAAATAGCAAAAATATTTTATAATAATCCTGTCATATAGGTATCAATAATTGCTGACATTGCTGACAGTATCCAGAGAAAGCGAGTGAGTGTGATTATCGAAAATACCTGGATAACTACCTATCGAGTTTCATACGTTGATCGGTGACTTTAGCAGACGTGTCGCATATATTGCTGATGGAAACAGGTTATCTGATATTGAAGAGGATCAAGACTAATAAATAGATAGACATTATATCTCGTGTCTGCAGGGATGAAAGCTTCAAAATTGTCGGTGATATACTAAACCGATCTAAAAGGTGTTTATTCAGGAGTTAATATAAATCATAAATAAATTATTAGACCCTAAATTACAATATTAACGAGCCATCGCACTGTGGAACGTTTCACCAATTTACTTGCCAGAAGTGGCAAAAATCGAAATCGAAGTTCATAATGTTTAACGACTGGAAAAGTTTCTATAAACATTAGTGAGACGTGGGGAAAAATTAAGACTATTTATTGGACGCAATAGCTATTTGTTTATTAAGAGCAGAAAGTGCTACTTTGCCGCTTAAGATAAACAGTTTATCGTAAGCGGCAAATATCTTTCCGCTCGAATTACACACAAGATTTTTTCTACGATCACACGATATTAAAAGTATATAGTTTTATTTTGCCAAATTCAAATCTTACCACGCTAATTTGACTAGCAAACTAAAAGTATATTATGTGTATATTGTGTTGCCTGCTTACTTGAAAATTAATTTCATGATTAGTATAAAAAATATTTGTTTATAAGTTCATTCAAAAAATAACTTCCAAGATCGGTAAGAATACTCCTAATCGCATCCACTGTTTTAAAAGTTTTAATTTTACAAATAAAAAAATCAATTTAAAATAAATAAAAAATTAACGAGTGAGGGTATGAACTCACGACATTTAGGTTGCAAGACCTACACGCTACGCTCTAAACCAACAAGACATGTCATTATGAGGATTAACAACGGGGCAATTTATTTCTAAGATTTTAATTATCATTTAAATATTAAGGAAAATGAGTTTGAGTATTACATGTTCAACTAAAAGATTTAGATTAGTTTACGTTTTCTTTTAAAATACCGATTAGCTTTATATTAACAACCTTTCTAATGAAATTTTCTATTGAAAATAGGCGTGTGCAATAGGTAACTTTTTGCCTATATGTGGCAATAAAGTCAAACTATCACAATTCATAGAAAACCTCAACTTTCCAGTTAGATTTGAATGTGAAAAGGCCTACTTTGGATAGTGATCGTAGAAAAAGTATTTTTTCTGTAGCATTTTGATTCGAAAGTTTTTAAAAATATACCATGACGTACAATTAATACGTGCACAGCACTGTTTAAAAAACATTTTTAGTTAATGCTTGAAAATAATAATAAATTAAGATTTGGCCATACTGGAGAAGAGACTTTAAACTTAAATTACAGAAAGGTTATGATTTTATCAGTTTCTCATTTTAAAAGACTAAAATTTTCAAATAATAACAAGGATATCCTTGGCTTTTTAAAACTGTTTCGTAAATCTCCCAATCGAACCCTGTCCGGGAAATACAATTTTTTTATTGGATTTGCCATTTTATATTTCTAATTTTTAATGTCATATTCAAAACAAGCGACCCTAAAACTCCCTTAGAAATACTGTTTAATTTTTATACAAAATAAACAGTTTTTTATATTTTTGAGCGCCAGATTGGTTCGGTCATTTTGTATTTATAATCTTTAATGTCATAATTAAAATCTGCGACTTCAAATATCCCAATATACAGACGGTTTTCTCATGAAAATGAACCTTTGACATTTTAGCATAAAAATAAAACATCCCCACTGTGCATCAAGAAAAATCATAAATGGAATTAGCTGTGAAATTAAAATAGTTTGGTTTGTTAATTTAGCCACTTCCAAATAATGATATTTTAACCTTAAAATTGAAGCTGAACGTTTGTGTCAAATTTTGATCGTCTCATTTTTTTTTTGTTGAAGAACCATTACATGCTTAAAAAGTTGGTGTTTAGATTTGAATATGTCGAATAAGATTGGTGAGTCCTATTTTTCGATTTTGCGATTTTTCGATTTTTCGATTTTTCGATTTTTCGATTTTTCGATTTTTCGATTTTTCGATTTTTCGATTTTTCGATTTTTCGATTTTTCAATTTTCTCGATTTTTCGATTTTTCGATTTTTCGAATTTTCGATTTTTCGATTTTTCGATTTTTCGATTTTTCGATTTTTTGATTTTTCGATTTTTCGATTTTTCGATTTTTCGATTTTTCGATTTTTCGATTTTTCGATTTTTCGATTTTTTGATTTTTCGATTTTTCGATTTTTCGATTTTTCAAATTTTTTGATTTTTCGATTTTTCGATTTTTCGATTTTTCGATTTTTCGATTTTTCGATTTTTCGATTTTTCGATTTTTCGATTTTTCGATTTTTCGATTTTTCGATTTTTCGATTTTTCGATTTTTCGATTTTTCGATTTTTCAATTTTTCGATTTTTCGATTTTTCGATTTTTCGATTTTTTGATTTTTCGATTTTTCGATTTTTCGATTTTTTGATTTTTCGATTTTTCGATTTTTCGATTTTTCGATTTTTCGATTTTTCGATTTTTCGATTTTTCGATTATTGAATAAATGAGAAGTCAATATTGTTTAACGCCGCACCGCTGTGTCGGTCGGAGTGGGGATGTGTTAGGTTTTTTTTCTTTACGGTGTTACGGAATTTCTTGATTCGGTCGCCGCGCTCAAAGCCCGCGATAAAAGCTATGCAATAGCTTAAAAATTACACATGTCGAAGCTTACAATTCTTATTTTTATGCATTTTGATTTAATTAATATAATTACAATTAATTGGATTTAGTACTTTAGGAACATTTTTTGAGGAATGTATATTATTACTAGATATCAGCCAGGATATAAATCATAGAAGGAAAAAAATTACTAAAACCATTGTGATCCAAGGTGTTGCATTAAGACAAATCCTCTAACTTTGCACATGACACATGATAAAGTCAGTCCAGGTGACCTTCAATACGAGAAAAAACTTTTGAATAAAATTTTCTGTTAGGCTGTTTAAATACTGATTCTTTTATACGAGGTATTGCGATATTCAATCGACAACGTTCTATATCTGAAAAGCCTTCGTTAATTGATAAAATTTTATACAGAAACAAAGTCTTAATTTCCGAAAACCAGAACCTTTTAAGGGCTTAATTTTAAAGATACTGGGTATTGAAATTTTAAATTTGCTATAAATCAAAAGCACATTTTTATTTTTAACCATGTTTGTCTCGTTTTTCTATATAAAATAAATATTTTTTATTTGTCAATATTTCTCCATTAGCATAAAAGGTAAGGGGTGGGGTAAAAGTTGCAACTAATCCTAATAGTACACCACTGGATTAATTTAGTTTATGCTCTTTTAGCAAATTGTTCACTAAATTTAAACAAATTTTCTAAATACGTTTATGATTTATAGCGATAATTTTTTATTTTAATTTCATCATTTTTATATCTAAAACTAAGCCCATAAAGAGTTCATATTCCTGTATCAAATTTTATCGAATATCGAAACACCCTGTTTGAGTATCCATCAAACAAGTTAATTATTATCCTGAATTACCACTGGCAGGTGCTAACATTTTTACTCTCTATAATCACAATGGATATTGTATTCAATAGGTAATAATCGTATACCTTTGACATAGTGACATTTTGCACAGCTCACTGTAATCTGATGTGTGTTGCGTTCTAAGCTCGTTAATTATAATATGAGTAAATTCCTGCCACATCACCGAGAACATAAATTTAATTAATTTTAAAAAATTTTAATTTGTATAATTAAAAATATTATTACATGATGATTTTTGTGTTGATAATTTATTTTTAACCAAATTTTACTAATTAAACTCAAACAAATAATGATTGAGAGTGAACCGTGTTGTCATATCTCAATTTTACCTTACTAGTTTTTAGCAGAATCAAAATAGAGTAAGTAGTAGAGTTGTAAATTGTGGCAAATTATAGATAATATACAATCATTAGTTAAGTTAGTAAGTAATCGACTTGTTGTAAGAACAATTGGTGAAAATATTAGTGCTAATAAGTGTTTAAACATTAAATAATAATATTTCTACACCGTTCTAAAACTATGCAAAAAATGGAAGACATTGAAGGGCCTTCAACGTCGAAAAAAGGTAAAACGGTCGAAGTCTCGGTCGCTAAGTGAAAAACAAATTGTACTTCGAGTATTTCACTGTCTTGAAAGAGATCATCAGCGACCAAAAGATAACTTAGTGCATATGTGCTGTAATTCTACGAATGTACCTCCAAATAACCAACCGGGCGTTCCAACATCATTAACTTCCACAATTACAAAAGATAAATTAGTTGATATGTGCTCTGATTATACGGGTGTACCAAAATCATCATTTTACAAAATACTAAGAGAAAAAATTCATGGGGAAGTACAAACGCCAAAAACTAGTAGCGGAAGAAAAAAAATCACAGTTGATGAAGAAGCCAAAAACAGTATACGCACAACTATTCACAGTTTCTTTTTCAGAAATGAGCTGCCCACTTTGCAAAAAGTTCTGGAAGCAGTTAGCGATCATGAATTGGTCCCACAAATGAGTAAAGAAACTTTGAGGAAAATTTTACACGAAATGAAATTTACGTACGGAAAAGTCGACAGGAAAAGCATTCTCATTGAACGTCAGGAAATAATAGTATGGAGAAGAAATTATCTCCGAAAAATTGAGGAATTTCGGAATATCAAAAAAAAATTTACTACATGGATGAGACGTGGGTTAACCAAGGACATACGGTCAAAAACGTATGGCAGGATGGTCATATAACAAGTGTACGACAAGCCTTTATTGAAGGCTTGTCAACTGGGTTAAAACAGCCGTCTGGAAAAGGTAGTCGTCTGATAGTTACGCATATAGGAAGCGACAGTGGATTTTTACCAAATGGTGAATTAATATTTAAATCCAAGAAAACAGGCGACTATCATGAAGAGATGAATGCGGAGGTGTTTCAAAAATGGTTTGAAGGCATCATTCAACTTGTGGAACCTGGGTCTGTCGTCGTCATGGACAATGCCCCATATCATAGTCGGTATTTAGAATCATTACCGAAACAATCATGGAAAAAACGAGCAATTCAAGAATGGTTAATTAATAAAAACATCCAATATAAAAAAGATAGTTTAAAGGCAGAACTACTTCAGTTAACAAAATTACACAGAGACAAATATAAAAAATTCGCAGTGGATGAAATGGCGTTAAGTCGTGGAATTACAGTATTAAGGTTACCACCGTACCACTGTGAATTAAACCCAATATAATTAATCTGGGCGCAAGTAAAAGGATATGTGGCACGAAAAAACAGAACATTTAAATTAGTGGACGTGCAACGTTACCTACAAGAAGCCATTCAAAATGTTTCTGCAGAAGACTGGAAGAAATGCATTCAGCATGTTTTAAAAGAAGAGCAAAAAATGTGGGACGTAGACAACCGTATTGAACACAATATTGAACCAATCATAATTAACTTTGATGATAGCGGTAGCAGCAGTGACGAATCTGAGGTTGAAGATTAGAAGAAAATTTGTACACAAAAAGAAGTCTATATATTTAGGTATAATTTTTATTTTTACCATTCACTATTACCATTTAGAAATTATTATATAAATTTGTATTTTTAATTCCTGTACACAGACATGAACAATGTCTCAGCAGGATACAAATGTTTATTTATTTAATTATTATTATTGTATCAATTTGTACATTGTTACATAAATTTGAAATAAACATTATTATTATTATGTTTGGCGGTCAAGAAAACATAATCCTGTAGGTTATATCCAAACTAATTATCTTACTTAGGGATTTTCGAAATGATAGGTGCGTGTAAACTTTTATGATTTAAGTACCAATCAAATAGTAATTTAAGCTTTATAATGTCTTTTAATGTTGGCCGAACCCAATTAGGGTTTCCTGGGTAAGGCTAGCTAGTTTCGAGGAACTGCAGGTGAACCGGGAGAGAGAGAGAGAGATATATATATATATATATATATATATATATATATATATATATATATATATATATATATATATATATATAGAGGTATGCTTTATTGTCATTGAAAAATTACAAAAATTTTATAGACAAAGCGAAGTAAATTAAAAACTAAATATAATATAAAAAGATTAAAAAATATAAAAATTTAAAAATAACTAAACAAAACAAAATAAAAATATCAATTATGCAATATCCGTCATTATGATTTTAATTTAAAATTTAAGTAATACTTCTGTATGCGTAACCCAAGAAGAAACTTAAGAGACAGTTCCTTACTGACTTCGGCCGCGACATAATATATATACGTTAATTTGTGAAATAAAGTTAAATTCATTATTAAAATAGTAAAATTGATAATATTGTCACCAAACCAACCCCTGATTAGGTATCTTTCTTATTTTTAATTTGAAATATATATTGTGATTTTTATTAATATTCTTAATTTATTTGGTTCCTACTATAATTACCACAATTATTACTCCATTTTCATAAAGCCCCACTAATGACTACAACGATTAGGTAAATTACGATATTGCAAAGTTTTCATGAAATAAATAAAAGAAATTGTATAAATATTTTAAATAATTGTACCCTCTCAAAAATAATAAGCACGCCTCCGATTTGGTCGTATTTCTACCTGCTTTCACTCTCAATCATTATTTGTTTGAGTTTAGACCAAATCCATGACTATTCCTAATGCTCAAAAAGTTATACGAAATTTTATCAGTGGCGGCCCCTGGTAATTTAAAATGGGTGTTCAATTTTTTCCAATAATTTTAACATTTGTAAGATCGGTACACGCGTCAATATTTTTTTTTTATTGGAGTTTGAATTAAGTGTAGTTATTATTATCAATATCATACTGTTTTTACACACTACAACTATTAACTAACTTACTGTACTCTAGTGATATGTATTTGAAAAATAATCAATTATTTCAAAATAATCGATTATTCGAAAATAGAATTTTTTTAAATAACCGATTATTTTAAATAATCGTCCAACCCTAGCTTTTGGCACAAAAAATGTTTTTTTGTTTCGCGTGTGTTTTCTAAGGGACGACGTATGGTATCACTCATTTATTACACATTTATGAAAATATTAGAACACATGAAAATAGCAAGGTACATATAAATAATATTTTTAGTTTTTCTTGGCTTGAAAAATCAAATATAAAGACAACTAAGTTTGGCTCATAGACAAAATATTATTATTATTACGCACAACCAAGAACTTTTTATGTTATTTATTATTTTGTAAAAATAATGAATACGCATTAGCATGTTACGGTTTAAATATTTGAAAAACACCTAAAAAAATAAGCTGAAGTGGATTTTTTAACGAATTTGGGACCAAAATTAGGTTGGGGCACCCAAAAATGTTTCGCCTTTGGCGGGGCACTGGCCTAGCACCACCTGTATGCTAAGTAAGGAACAAGCCACCACTGCATCACAATATATCTTTTGAAAGTTGTAAAAAGCAATGTAATAATGAATACGTAACTAAATCTTGTCTATTCTAGTAATTGCAGTGGTATGGTTTAGATGCAGTCTTAAAAATAATAGAAGTAATCAAAAACTAATACCTAACCTCTATTTTTATTTATTTTTTTTACAGAATTGATTTCTTAAAAAATATTTAACTAAAATATTTAACTAAAATATTTAACTAAAATATTTAACTAAAATGTTGTCTACTTGTTTGATGACTGGATCGTTCTTGGTAAATGAGCTTTAACTAAATTATTCAATAATGCTGCCAGGCTAAATTTAATAGTAGTAATCACCAAAACGAGTTTAAAGTTTTATTCTATACTAGTGGAAAAAATTAAGGGATCAAAAAAAATCTCGATTTTTGCGATTTTTCGAGTGGCTGTATCATTGGTAAAAATTGTCGTACGTAAATGAAAAATAAAAAAGTTTGAATCTTGAGTGATCTTGGGATAAAAAAAATTTCCAACCAACAATTAGCACAAAATAGTGATGAATATCATGGATAGAAAAACGCGATCCTTCAATTTTTTCAAAAATTCACTCGCATGAAACAATGAAACGGCTTGATGGATCAGGTTTAAATTTTGTAAGGCCTTTAAAGGAACAATTACCTGTAAGATGCATACGTAACATTATTTATTTTTCCAAAATTCTCAATGTGGCACGTGATTTTCTAAAAACTCAAAAAGACCTCTTTTCCGAAAGTCTTCAAACTCATGCTAGGGATGAAAAAAAAATTCTCGTAAAAGAACTTGTAGAGAATGAATTGAAGTTTCCGAAACGCCCCTTCCATTTTCTGAGCGGCCATTGGTTCCTGAGATATTGACGAGGGAAGAGGAAATGACGCATTTTCGTTCATTTTCAGCAAGGAAAGGTCATCTCGAGGCCATAAAAAAAAAGGAATTGTAGCTAAATGAACCACCTATTTAATGCATATAGTGGTTATGTTAAGAAAATTTTTTTCAAGTCCGTACAATAAAAATTAAAAAAAAAAAAATTCAAAAATTTTCTATTTATGATATTCATCAGGATTTTGTGCTAATTGTTGGTTGCAAAATTTTTTTTATTGCATAAACTAGACACTTTAAGCTTCAAATTGCTTTTTTTTTTCTTTAAGGTACGACCATTTTTATCAAAGATACAGCCATTCGAAAAATCGCAGAAAATGAGATTTTTTTTGATCCCTCCTTAATTTTTTTTAATAGTGTAGTTTGAACCTGATATCCAGATAATACATAAACGTAAAGTTCAATTCAAAGGCATTTTTCAGCCAAAATTGTTAAACCCTGAATTCCATTTTTCAGATCTACTTTACCAGAAATATTTTAATGTGAAATGATATCTAATGACACTAAAATTGCTGAGTAGTTTTATAAATGCAGATTTTTAAAAACCTATAGTAGACCATTTTATTAACGAGAAAATAAAGAGCACTATAAAGCAATGCTGGAATTGGGAATTAATAAAAATTAATATTGTTCAACTAACATATTCTGAATATTATTGGAAAATAATAAAAAAATTTAGTTCAAAGACGAAATGCGCCAAGGAGATTCTTGGCCCACAGTATTATTTAACATTTTATTATAGAAAGCAATCAGAAATGCAAATAATAATACAGCGAAATTACATTACCATAAACAACAGCAGTGCCTTGCCTTATTAACAAGAACAGAAACCACATTGAGAGAAACTGTACAAGAGTTGGAAAAATTGACTCGAAAAGTAGATCTGGAAATAAATGAATGGGATAAAAATGAATTGGTCACGAAAGCAGTACAACGAAGGGAAATTTTGTAGTGGGAAAGTATCCACGTTCAAGTAACTATAGGTCTGTTCGGATTCTCCAAAAATACATTTAGAACTATCAAAGGACTATTTGACCAGTGGACAGTTTAATAGTTGAAAGCGTCGAATAATTTGGAACTCAACGGTTTTACTGTTTCTTGGACGGTTTGCATCAAGTTTTAAAGAAACCCGACCGAACCTTATAAAGGGTTTTTCAACAAGAGGTACCGGGTTTCGGTAGTAAATAAAATACAAAATAAACTAGATAATTTACATATTCTTACAGTAATCTTTAACATAACTTATAACAATTAAGTATGAAAAACAATATCTGTCAAATGGCTGCCACGGCTTCTGTGACATGACACAACTCTTTTGGCAAAATTTGAGATTACGCCGCTACACATTTGTGGTGGAATTTCTCGAATTATGTTCCGAATCTCGTGTTTTAAATCCGGAATGGTTTCTGGATGATTCGCGTAAACCTTACTTTTAACATAGCCCCACAGAAAGAAATCGAGGGGCGTTAGGTCACACGATCTTGGCGGCCAGTTAACATCACCATTTCGCGATAGGATTCTTCCTCTGAATTTCGTCTGCAATAAGACCGTTGTTTCTCGGGCGGTGTAACATATCGCACCATCCTGTTGAAACTACATATTGTTAACTTCCATATCCCTTAAATCTGGCCACAAAAAATCGTTTATCATGGCGCGGTAACGTTCACTATTGACCGTAACCGCTTGACCGTCTTCATTTTCAAAAAAATATGGCCCGATTATGCCCATATCCCACAAAGTGCACCAAATAGTCACATGTTGGGAGTGCATAGGCTTCTCGTGGATGCGTCTTAAATTTTCACTGCCCCAAATGCGACAGTTTTGTGTGTTTACATACCCACTTAAATGAAAGTGGGCTTCATCGCTAAACATTATCCCCTTGCAAAAGTCATTATCAACAGCCTGATTTTGAAGTATTTTGTATTTAATTAGCAAACATACGGCGCTGCAAGTGGTCGGCTGGCTTTAATTTTTGAGTTAACTGTATCTTGTATGGGTGGAGAGACAAATCTTTTGTTAAAATTCGCCACGTTGTGGTTTTGCTGAGAGTCAAGTGCTGCGCACGTCGTGGGACAGACATTTCTGGATCTACAGCCACACTTTCACGAACCGCTGCAATGTTTTCCACAGAACGGCATGCACGTTTACGTACTGAAAACTTTACATCTTTGACAGATCCACGAGTTTCAAACTTACGCACAAAACTGCGAATTGTTTTTTCTTTTGGGCGGTTATGGGGACCAAAGTTATCACGAATTCCGCGAAATGTCTTTATGACAGAAGACTCATTTTCATAATAAGTTTTCACTATGTAAGCACGCTGTTCTACCGTGTATCGCTGCATTTTACAACTTGTAATGACTTGTGAAATGTCAGATCAACTCACTGTCATCAAACCATGGCACCCTATTATAAATATAATTTTTCAACATCAGGTACCTCTTATTAAAAAACCCTTTATAATTCCAAGATCTGAGGAAGATATACAAGTTAGACTTATGAACAGTAATAGATGTATAGATGTATTGTAATGTGGAAATTTACCATTTTTTACATCATACTGTTTTCAAGCACTACAACTATTAATAAATGAATATTTTAAATTAGTGTAATATTTGTTTTGTTTTTAATAAGTTGAAAACTATCTATAAACATTATTAGTTAGTAAACTGACTTTTTTTCATAATTTGGGATTATTTTTAAATATATATTAGGTTATGTAGAAAGCTTGACATTGATTTTTGTGTAAAAAATTTATGAAACTTTACCTACCATTTTACAGTTTTTATTGTAAGTTTAATCATTTTTACAATTTGTCACAGATGTCAAATAAAAAATATATTTTTTAAATACCTTTTATTGGCAAATAAAATAAGAACTAAAATGTTTTAAATGTTTATTTTATAAGATCAGTCCCATCACAATATATAATATTACACAGATACACACTAGAATAAAGATATATAATGCCTGGCATTCTAAATGATACTCTTCGCAGTTTAACAGACCCCCTTAACCCCCATTTTCAACCAGTTTGTTTTCACAATCAATAAGCCTCATCTCCTTATAGAGCTTGATTTTTACTAAAAATTTCATGTTGATATCGCTTTTCATTTTGATTTTTTTTTTATTTCAACCTCCCTTAAATCATCCATATTTATTCAGTTTTTTTTTATAATTAAAGGGCTTCTTTTAGAGCTTGATTGCTAAAAATTTTAAGTTGGTATCATTTTTAGTTTTTCAGTTAGGATTTTTTTTCAATATTTTAACCCCCCTTAACTTCCCAATATATTCATATTTTTTTCAGTATCAATAGGCTTTATCTTCTTATAAAGCTTAATTTTTACTAAAAATTTCATGTTGTTATCGCTTTTCGTTTGTAATTTAGGATTTTCTTTTAATTTCAACCCATCTTAACCCCCTATTTTTAATCAGATTTGTTAAAAATCAATAGGCTTTGGCTCCTTATAGAGCTTGATTTTTGCTTAAAATTTTCAAGTTGATATCATTTCTCGTTTTTGACTTATCGTGCAGACAAAAAACGTGACATCGAACAGACGGACAAAGTAAACCTATATTCTTCACAGAATACTGTACGAAGAGTAGAAAAAAAAATGTAAAAGGTAAAATAAACAATTAAAGAGGTCAATAATAATATTAATTTTCTTTTATCAAAGGATACTAAAAGTGTTTGAAATAGCAGCACATAATTGAACATTTACAGAAATCTGTGAACTAAAATAGTGAGATACACATCGTAAAATCTTATCATACTTAATTTTCCATATGACCCTTTCTAAGTGTATTTCACAGCATATTTCAAAGTATTCTTGCTCTCACTAATGTCCTACCCTCATGGCCGACTTTTACATTTCCAGGTTTACTAAAAAATATTGTGTTTTAATAAATAATAGAATAATAGTAATTTTGTCTAAATAGGTAAATCGGCTTCATCTGTATTTTGAAATTATTGTTTAATTATAGATAGTATATTGTTTTAATATGTACCTACTTATAGTATTGATGACCCAGAGCATGTAGATGTGGGATGTGACTTGTACTTAACAAGGCACTTAGCCTAATCAAAATCAAAATTTGTTTGAAACGTATTGCTCTTTTCGAGACATACTTTATTACCAACTGTAAAGTAATTTACCAGGTTTGTATGCAACACAAAATCTAGACTAGAGGGAAACAGATTGATAATTTCAGGCAAAAATGACTCATAAACTATTTAAATGTACATACCATTTTTTTAGTTTCTCATTATGAGTAGATATATTAAATTCAACGGGTAAATAAATCTTTCCGATTAAGGCTTTTAAAGTGAAAAACCATTAGTGTCTTTATCTTTATCAAACGTTTATTGTACATTGTCATTTCCATAATGATGTCACGTAGTTACCTTATCAGAATAATCAAATTTTTTCTTTTAAAAGGTTTTGTGGAAAACAAAAATTTACAAATTTTTTGCTTATTTCTTACTTTATAGTATTTACAGTTGGATACAAAATAGATCGTTTTGACGTAGTCTTAAAATGGTCTTAGACACTGAAATAAAATATAAAACAAATTAGATTCGTAAAATTTTATTATAGTTAAATAAAATAACAACTTTAAAAATACTTGTATTTACCTTATCTTAAAGAAGTTTTTCGGTAACAATCGATGAATTGACACACATACTTTCAATTTAGTAATATTACAGTTCTAAATTAAACACATTTTTTTAAAGGTTACTACAAGAGTAGTCGAAATCCGAAGACTATCTGCCCTTTCTATTTTGAATTAGAGCAACTCAACCAAAGTACTACAAGTTAGGATACTTTAGTAATTTTTCTGATTGCTTCTGAAATAGATAACAAAAGTGTTCGAGAATGGAAAAATTATAGTATAAGATTAACCGAATTGCCTGTACTTCAAGATTAAAAAGCGGCAAATTAGTCGAACTTTTTCCCGTGCGGTGTACACCATCCTAATTTTAGCTTGTTTTTAAATAAAAACACAGTTTTTTTTGTTAACGGTAATTTATAACCAACATTAAAAATAAGTATAGGTTTTACGAACAATTTAAACATTTTAATGATATACAGGGTGTTATTGAAATACACGTACATATTAAAATGAGGAATAGTATGTAATGACCAAAAACGATTGGCACCAATTTTAACTTCAAATTCTAAAATTTAAATATTGGGGAAGAGTCCCCTTTTCCGACCTACTAGTTTCCATATTTAAAGAAGTAAAATAAATCGAAATTGAACTTACCCATAGAAATTGCACTGTTGCCGTAGCAAAACCAATTAATTCAAAATAAAGTTTATTACAGTAATTGTTCAAAATGCCGTCCATTATTATTTACACACACTTGCAATCGTCTTTCCAAAGAACTTTGAACATTAGAAATTAGTCTTGGATTTTGTCGTAGTTCCTCGGCTACCGCATTAACTTTATTGGTTAATTGTTCAACACTATTAATAGGTTCATTATAAACCAGTTGTTTCATGTGACCCCACAAAAAGAAATCGCATGGATTTAAGTCCGGAGATCTCGGAGGCCACTTAGTAGGTCCATTTCTGCCTATCCACTTTTGAGGAAATCTAATGTTCAAAAACTGCCGTACGTTTAAATCAAAGTGAGGAGGAGCGCCATCTAGTAGGTACCACATCCGTTGCCTTAATTGTAACGGTATCTCTTCTAGGAGTACTGGCAAAATATCTTCTAAAAAGTGAGATATCCTGGCCCATTTAATCTGTTCGGGAGAACATAAGGCCCGATTAAATACTGATCTATTATGCCAGCCCAAACATTTATTGAAAATTTTCTTTGAAGCCCAGTTTCCCTAATGGCGTGAGGATTTTCATCACTCCAAATATGCGTATTGTGCATATTGAACACGCCATCACGAGTGAATGAAGCCTCGTCAGTATACAATAATATTTTTAGAAAATCAGGAATATCAACACATTTTTCAATCATCCATTCACAAAACTCCACTCTCTTTTCTTCATCACCTGGATATAAGGCCTGGACTTTTTGGATGTGATAAGGATGTAAACCTTGTTCTTTAAGTGTCCGCCACACAACAAATGAGGACACTCCAATTTCAAGACCTAGTCTTCTACAACTTAATTGAGGCCGGTTTTCAACAGCTTCCAATATTTCTTCTTCGGCCGCCAATGTTCTTTGTGTTCTTGTTCTCCCTCGATCTGCATTGACACTCTCAAATTTTTCATGGTCTCTTAGATGCTAAACAGTTGAAATAAACGTACGACAGTCGGGAATTCTCCGATTTGGAAACCGTTCGCGATACAGGATTTGTGCTTGCCGAGAATTTTCTCCAGCTGCCCCATAAACCAGCACTATATCCGTTAGTTCAATATTCGTAAATAGTGGCATCGTAAAAAAATATTTAAAAGTAATCGTAACAACACTTTTTACCAACTTGGAAATGACGCGCTCGTGTTAGCCAGATTCGTAAATCAACTAAAATTTTAATAATCTATAGTTTCAAAAATGTATAGTTTAAAAACAATCATTTATCAAATATTCTAGTTTTTTGATAACGAGGGTAGTAAAAACCAGTCTTCGGAAATAGAAATTAATTCGAAAATCTTGGCAACATGGTTATTTCTTACAAGACTAGTTTTCTTATCATCTGACAAAAACTTGCATATTAATTACTGTTGATGTAGGTAAATAAACCTAATTTATATAGGTCATCCTCAACATATCAGTGAAGTACGTTTGTTTTAGAATCAATTTTCAAAAATTAATAACTCCCTTAATAAGGGGTATTTTTAAAAAATAATATTTTTCTACATTCAGTGGGGATCTGCGCAATACCCAGTTTTAATATGTACGTGTATTTCAATAACACCCTGTATACAAGGTGGCGCAAAATAAAGTCCCCTATTTGTTTTTTATATAAAAGTAAGATAAATAAAAAACAGTCATATTATAAATGAAAAATATTTATTTAAGGAGGTCCTTTCGCCATCAATGTTAAATAAAAAATATTAGATTATGACTAAAATTAATTTTTTTCTAATAGTAGATGTTCTTATTTATCTAATAGTGAACTTTTACCTATACCTTACCGTGCAAATTTTTGAGAATTTTTTTTTTTTTAAATGTGTGTGTTTGTACAGTTTCTTATGAGAAAGTAAGACTTCAACAACAATTTTCGAATTATAGTTAATTTTACTATTATTTATTGATTAGATGGAGTAGAAAAAAACTAAAAATAAGGTTTTTGAAATATTTAGGTTTTGTTTTTTACAATAAAATATATAGGTTACCGTGGAATTTATTGAGAAATTATTATTTAAAAATCACAAAAAATTTTTAACTAGGTTACTTGAAAATTTTTTGTGATTTTTTAATATCAATTTTTCAATAAGTTCCTCGGTTTACTATATATATTTTATTGTATAAAACAAAATCTAAATATTTCAAAAACATTATTTTTAGTTTTTTTCTACTCCATCTAATCAATAAATAATAGTATAATTCGAGAATTGTTGTTGAGGACTTACTTTCTCGTGAGCCACATTTTAAAAAAAAAATTCTCAAAAATTTGCAAGGTAAGGTATAGTTAAAAGTTCAGTATTAGATAAATAAGGACTTCAACTATTAGAAAAAAATTAATTTTAGTCATAATCTAATAACGTTTTATGGCCACCCCCAGTGTTAATGCAATAATGAGCTCTTTTTAAACAATTTTTCATAACTTTCACCAACATTTCAGGTGGTATTCGGTCAATTTCTTCCCGGATGTTGTCTTTTATTGATTCTAGTGTTTGAGGATTATTTACAAATACCCTATCTTTGAGATAACCCCACAACCAAAAGTCTGGAACAGTTAAATCGGAAGACCTTGACGGATATGCAATATCGAGAAAAGGCATCCAGGAAAAATTCTGATAATCGACGAAATATTTTGTTAAAAAAATTTTACGATTTCGGCACGTTCTCGAGGCGTATATCGATTCATAATGAATTTCCCAAGTATCTACTTTGCAACTGACAGAAAAACTCGAACAGATGTCAACTACAAACGAAACCATGACAACATTTCATAGGGTACTTGATTTTGCGCCACCTTGTAGTAACAGTATATCAACGAAAAAAAAAAAAAAATAACAAAAATCAAATTAATTTTAAAAGCCCTCTAATGTTCTGGACTAAATTATGGCAGGTTTTACATTTTATTACAGTTGTAGCATGTTCTTTGCACACAAAATTTTGACACGATGTACACCTCATTGTAGTCACTTTTTTTAGCGCGTCCACATAATACGGAAAAACTTATTTTTCGTGGTGGTTATGTAATAACGTTTTCATTGATTTGATCATACTTAGATAAAAGAAGCTTGATCCTCGCTGGTAAGTTTTTTAATTTTGATCTTTCATCAAGATATGTTTCATTAGAAGCATGGCCATTGATTTCAAAAACGTTCTTCGATTTTTGCCGGATTATGAGGATGTATTTCATTATATAGAATTTGTGCGTTAATTCCAGATATGTAAAGTAAATGAAAAGAAATACACAGGGGCCATCTATTAGTTCTAAGCGAAACTGAGGAATTCCCACACAGCTGATCAACTGTGTCAACAACTTCTTTAGTCTCATTGTAGAAATGAATTACTTCTGGCTTCTGTAAATTTGGATTTACTGCAGCATGGTCGAAATCAATATAACTACTTTATTTTTCTTTGGTAAAAAATAAACCATCAAGTTTTTCTGGAAACCAAAAATAGGTGATTATAGCTTTACTTTTATGCGGCCAAAATTTAATTGGAATATCAGCCTTCTTTTAATATCGTTTCCCACAAGTGTGATATTTTATACAACAGTTTCATTGCATGACAACAACTGGTGTACCAGTTATGACAAGTCAAATTATGGTTCATTCCTTCTACATGATCTAGAAGTCTTATTACAATATCGTGTGGAGAATTAGATACTTGTAAGGTACATCTGGTTGATGTTCACAATCTTTTTCTAAATTAGATTAAGTCCTGACCCATCTTGCATCCAGAGTTCGTGAAAATTGGTTATTGACTTTTTTCAATCCTGATAAGAACAATAGACCAAAAGAGGCCAAGAGTTTATTGTTGGTAATTAATTAAGCATCTCGCTTTTTGGAATAATTTGGTTGTTGGCCCTAAATAAATTTATTCGTTTTTGAAACAATACCTTTGATCATTTCATTTGTAAAAAATACCATATCAAAAACATTTCTCAAATATTTTATACAGGCTGTTTTGATCTTAGAAAATGACGTTCTAGTGGTGAAAGATGTCTCAAAGTTATTACAGATTCTTACTCAAGCGATAAAATTTTAGAATTTGCTCTAGATAAAATTCCAGGTTTAACCTGGTGTTCAAAATCAAATTCTTTAATCTACAACATCAATTTGTTAAATTATACCTTTGACACAAAACGCATCATCTGGTCTTTTATTACAAGGGTGCTTAATCCTTTTGGAATCCTTGCTATTATTACTATTTTAGCAAAAATATTGATGCAAAAATTGTGAAAAGAGAGGATTGCATAGGATGCGCGGTTACCAGTTTATCTTTTAAGTATTTAGAAAACGAAGTTCCTCTTAAAAACAATTTTTCAGCACCCAGACATTTAATTTGTTTGTATTTTAATAAAAATAGATTTACATGGTTTCTGTCAGCGTTTGAAACATGTATCTATTTGAGGAGTGTAAGTTCTACTTTTGTGCGCTAAAAGCAAGGTTGTTCCATTCAAGTTTTTATGTACTGTACCTAAATTAGAGTTATGTCCTGCATTATTACTATATTATTATTAAAGTTGAAGGTGGTAGCCATGTGTGAGTTATATGTTCAAAAAAGAGGTAAATAAAACAAGGATGGTCCTTAAGATCTCACAAGAGTAATTTAATACGACCGGTTTCGAGGAGATCAGATCCTCATCATCAGGTATGGTCTAAAATAGATAGGTGAAAACGAATGAGCTCATAACTAATAAAGTGGGTTTAAAACATTATGAAAGTTGTCAAATATCAAGAACTCACCCGTATTACTCATCTATTTAAGACTAAGCTTAGAGATTATCACAGGGTCGGTGTAAAAAACAAGTATGCGAGTATTTTTTAAGAAATGCATAAAAACAGTAGTTTGATGTCAAAACACAAGTAGGTCTAAAACTATTAATTAAAATTATTAAAATATTTCACGAACGGACAAACATTAAGACAAAACAAATTTAAAACTTTCTTAAACCCTACAAGAACTAAAATGGGCTCTTAGACAACATGAAGTGTTTATAATTCTGAAGGTATACTTTTTTATTTTAGATTAAAGATACTAATTAACGCCCTCTAGATATAAATAGACGAATTAACAATTCTAATATTTAAGAAAAACAGTTTAGAGGTTGTCAGATTTAAATATTTTGACATCGGCTAATAGATGGCGTTGGAGAAATAAATGTTTCTTAATTAATACTATAGGTTTTAAAATGAATTATTTGAATTTGTATGTAATAATAAACAAAATGAAATAAATTAATTATTATTGTTACACGTAGAGTCTAGCATTAGCGTCGGAAAATAATTTTTAGATGTACTTAATGTTCAAATTAAGAAGTAGGTAACATATCAACGGAAAAAGGAAGAAAAGTGGTATTAAAGGAAAGAAAGAAAGAAAGAAAGAGAAAACGAAAATAAAAAAGAGAAAACTATTGATTTGGTTAGTTGTTTTTTGAAGTAATGTGCTGAAAAATGAAAATGGAAATGGAGACAGAGTAAAAATAGGGAATAGATAAGATAAGTATAACTAATAATTAAAGTCAATAGAATTTCATAGGGAGATTTTAAAGTAAAAGGGGGGTAATTTAAGGGAAAACGTAGATTTTTAAAAAAGAACTGAGAACGTGGGTGTGGATTCGGAAAAGACTTGTGAGTTTAGTGATAATGCATTGGTACTTTTTCTTAATCTAAATATTTCTAGGTTCTCTAAATTATTCAATATCAACTTGTTGTGGCAAATGTGGAGTACCCTAAAGCCATCCCCCGAGTCAAAATCGTGATTGGACTTTACTAGATGGGTGGCAAAATGTGAGAAGCCGGTTGTGCCAGTATTCAAACATCTTAAATGTTTTTTAAGTCTAGTCCTAAAATTACGAAAGGTTCTACCTACATATTTGGCTGGGCAAGACTTACAACTGAGTTCATATATGCCTGGTTGATCCATGATATATTATTATTATCGCGTCTTACTGATAAAGTTGACAAATCCCTAGATATTAAATTTAAACGTCGTATTTTTTGGTCTGATTCGCAAATTACTCTAGCATGGATTCGGACCAGTCTTGGTTTGTTAAAAATTTTCGTGGAAAATAGGGTGTAACAGAAATCCAGAGCTTGATCAACAAAAGGAAATAGAGATAAGTTTCAACAAAATATGACCCGGCTGACCATGCTTCTAGAGGATTATTCCCTAGCCAGTTAATTTAGTCTAAGTCTTGGTTCTGTGTCCCTGAGTGGTTTCAATTAAGTAGTTCACAATGGCCAGAAATAAATTGTAGCAAAATAGAAAGTTTGTCAGAATAGTAACCACCAGTTTCAATTCAATGATTTCCAATAAAAAATCAAAGGCTTGGTTATCCTTTGGACGCTTTTCGAACTTTTTCAGAATGGTTATAGTTATGGCTTTTATTGTATAATTATGTTTCAAACGCAAAAATGAAAATAATAAATTATTTCCTAGTTATCTAACATTATCTGAAATATATTTAGCTAAAATGCAGTACACTTAGCAGGAGTCGTTTCATGAGGAAATTGGCATTTTGAGTAAAAATCGTTCAATCGAAAAGAAAAGTAAATTATATAGGTTAAGTGCGTTTTTAGATGCCTATAATATATTACGCGTAGGCGGAAGACTATAACATTCAGATCTACTATTAGGCTAAAAGCACCCGATTTTATTAAATTCAGAACATAAATTTATTCAGTTACTTTTCGAGTTTTTTTTGCATTGTGGTCTACAGTTTCTACTCTCTTAGGTACCAGTATTGGCATATCCAGGAAAGAAATATTGCTCGTACTAAAGTTGAGAAATATGTAAAGTCTGCAAGATTCAATCCTAATTTAGGACAGCCTAAAATGGTAGACTTACCAAAAGTCGAAGCAAAGACGAAGTAAACCTGCCAAGTTATTTTCCGATAAAGGCTCTAACTTTGTCAGAGCAAAACGTAAGTTAGGCAAGTTTTTTAAAGAAAGTGAGAACCATATTTGCGCTTTAGCGATTTAAAAAAATATATAACGGTCCCTCATTCCACCATATTCCCCACATTTTGGTGCTTTATGGGAGACAAGAGTTAAAAGTGTAAAACACCATTTAAAACGGGTTCTAGAAAATGTTGGTTTTACTTTTGGAGAGTTCGCCACTGCGCCACTGTGTTCAATTCTAGACCATTTTGCTCTCTTACTCCTGATCCTTTCGACTTACCCCAAATCACGCCAGCTCATTTTCTGATTGACCGTCCGATAGCAGCAGTCCCAGACAAGGATGTAGTTGACATTCCAGTCAATCGACTAATCTAATTTCAATTAGTTCTACGTGTAATTCAGCATTTCTGGGAACGATGGAAGAACAGTTATCTTGCTGACCTTTAATATCGTAATCAGTGGCAAACCGACAAAGGACAATTAACTGTGGGCGATTTAGTATTTATTAAAGACAATCATTTCTCTCCAAGCGGTTTGGTCATATTAAGGCCTTACATAGTCAGATTACAGTGCACGTGTTGCTTCCATTAAAACATCTAGTGGCTTAATTAAATTCAATTTTGACAAACTTTGTGTACTTCCAGTTGAAATTCCTTTAGATTTAAAGGCGAGGGGCATGTTAACGCCCACTTCTAAATAAGACACTTCGAAATCTATTGTGAATTTGCATAACACCGTCCTCTGTTTAGACCAGTCATACTCAACCTGCGGCCTTACAAGCTTTTTTTGCGGCCCGAAATACTATTATTGGTTGCTGCGCTAAATAACACGCTAAATTTTTAAATAAACGTTTGGAATTTTGTGGGGTTACTGCAACCACAAGATAGCTCTACTTTTGAAATTTTTGAGTTAAGTAGGTACACTTTCTACAAGTCTATATTCATGATAAACAGATAGCCAATAAAACTTAATTTGGAGTGAGGGTAGCCATATGTGAGTAGTAGGGATTAAGTGTAAGGGTTAAAGAAAAGGTCCTTTATTTCTCACAAGTCAATTTAATTGGCGACCGGTTTCGAAGTTGTCACTTCATCATCACCAATTAAATTGACTTGTGAGAAATAAAGGACCTTTTCTTTAACCCTTACACTTAATAAAACTTAACTCTATATTAATACATTAACAATATGCACAAACAAGATGAAGTAGCATTTATACCAAAACATAATCATAACATTGCTAAGGTGTCTACCAAAACCAGATAATAGGCATATAACTTATTTTTGCTAAATATATTTAGTCCGATTCCTAATAGTATTTTAGCCAAAACAAGACAAAGGCCAGAACCGGGGGAGGTCAAAAATACCTGTATTTCGGATATAACATTAAAACTTTTTTTGTGTGATTTTGCAAAAAAGTAGACTACGTGGATGACATCGTGAATATTTGCAATTCGATTTTATGTAAACAAAATTAGTCTTTTAATTTTTCGTCGTTGGTGTGAATCGAAAAAAAAAAAGTCTTCGACAGATTTTGACAAAATAAAGTCATGATTTCATCATCAGGACAACGCTCTAGCCGAGAATAACGATCAAGGAGAAGCGACAGCTTGGTGTTTTAAGTGTACCGTTTTGTAACGCGCATGTGCGAAAATAAGTTGTGTATCACTCAAAATGATGTTATCTGTCAAAGTCAGTCCAAGTTGTGTTTAGTACGTGAGCAATGTTAAGTGATATTTTTTGGTGTTTGTTTTGTGTAGTAATAAGATGAAGATTTTTACACACTTAGGTATTCTAATGCAGATATAAAATGTGCCAAAAAAGTTACTAGGAAACTAAGAATTTTATCACATGCATAAATATTAAGTATAAGGATTTAATCATTTTTGACATTTTATTTTTCATATGTAGGTATTGTATTTTGTGAAATATATGTTTTCTGCTTTTAAATAAATTTAATAAACAATGAACTGGAGATTTTGTTTATTTTATTATAATATTATAATAAATCCGCGTGTTTCAATTAGGATTGGTCAAAATGGGCGAAATCCCTTTATAATGGCTAAATTGTAAGGTACAATTATGTCAATATAAAGATGTTTTGCCCATTCATATTAACATTTATTGAATGAATCATACTGGAGTTGATTTTGGAAATATTGGTGCATACTTAAATAAGTACTATTTCAAAAAATTCGTCTATGCCCAGACAGCACACATAGTCCAATGTACGTCCACTTTAGATCTATTTGAGGGTCAAGACGTCCATATCTGGGCATCCAGTGTACGTCCGTTTATGCTAATTAAATTGACAGCTAAATATTGATACCAGAGAACGTCTGTTTTTGGAATTAATTTTAAGTTTAGTAGTATTTTGAAGTCCAGTGGACATCCAGTGGACATCCAGTGGACATCCATCTTAGGTCATTATTTATTAAGCCTACCAGATAATACTCATCTATAATATATTCTTCTTTTTTTAATATAACTGGTCATTAAAAATTGACAAATTGAATCTATTGATTTCATTCTATCAGCGGAAGTTTGAAATCTTATTCAATTATAACTGTATCTAGTAAAAAGTTTTCAAGTGGTTCCTTGGTCGAGCTCGTCTAGTGATTGAAAGGGTAAAACGATAATGGATGTGTCGTGAGTTCGATGTTTGCTCAGGACAAGCGATTTTTAATAAAACAAAAAAAATGGTGTATAGCGGTTTGAGAAAATAATAAACAAATTATTAATAATATAAAATAGTGTGTGATAAGTTGCGGTTCTGTAAAAAAAGTGGGGATGTGGTCTCAATGGAAATATAATCCTGGACATTTTTTGAATGTTCAGTATTCGACGTCCAAATATATTCCAGAATAGAACGTCCTCTGAATGGTCAAAAGTGTGCCATTTGTATACTTCACTGGACGTCTATTGGATGTCGGAAGTCCAGAAAAAACTCATTCTTGGACGTCTAGACATCCAAAATTGTATATTAAATGGACGTCCAATGGACATATTTGTATTGTCTGGTTGATAGCCAGGCCAGGTATTTAACTCTAAATACATAAACCTTAAATGATATCTGGCTTAACTTGGCGAGAAAACACTTGTTTATACAGAAATGAGTAATAAACTTGAAAGTCCTTTTAATATAATATAAATCCAGAAATTCTAAAAATATGTAAGTACTTTTTAAACCTAAAAGTTTTTGAAAATATAAGCACATTGCAAATATTTAGTTAAATATCTCAAACTTAATGTCTTTTTAATTGTTACCTAAATTTTTTTTGGCACCCTTAATTTTATTTACCTTATTTTTACTTAAGGAAAAGGTAATTTAATTTAAATATGGGGCTTTTATTACATTTTTAACAATAAATAAACCAAATATTGAACAAATTTTATAGATAAATTATAAAAATTTACTTTTATAATAAATAATTAATTAATACATAATGAATTATATTTTGGTGCCGAAATTTCACCATTGCTATTAACCCTAACTACTTCAATGTAATTAAATCACATTACAACATTTGCGCATGGACTATAACAAGATTTCAGATAATTAGCCAAACAATTTCGCTCAGTGTAGAAAATAAGCATGTTTTCTCAGCGTGCTAAGTTGTGTATCAATCAAAGTCATGCCCGAGAATACCGATCAAGGAGAAGCGACAGTAGCTGTCGGTGCCTTTGATATCGGAGGGACCTTTTTCACAGCATGACTTTGATTGATACACAACTTAGCACGCTGAGAAAACATGCTTAATTTCTACACTGAACGAAATAGTTTGGCAAATTATCTGAAATCATTGTTATAGTCCATGCGCAAATGTTCTAATGTGATTCAATTACATTAAAGTAGATAGGGTTAATAGCAATGGTAAGATTTCGGCATCATTATGTAATAATTAATTATTTGTTATATAAATAAAAGACGTTTATTATTTTCTTATTTATCTATAAAACTTGTTCAATATTTGGTTTATTTTTTGTTCAAAATGTAATAAAAGCCTCATATTTAAATTAAATTATCTTTTCTTTAAGTAAAAATAAAGTAAATAAAATTACGGGTACCAAAAAAATTAAGTAACAATTAAAAAGACATTAGGTTTGAGAGTTTAAATAAATATTTTCAAAGCATTTAGGATAAAAAAGAATTATGTATTAAGGGTTGGATAGCTGACCTAGCTATCAAACAAATTTTTAGAAATTACTTATTTAAGTAATTACCAATATTTTCAGAATCAAATCCATTATGATTCATTCATTAAATGTAAATATGAATATACAGAGTAAGTTAAAATGGGAAAAACATTCTTAGATTGGCATAATTGTAACTTACAATTTAGCAATAATAAAGGTGTTTTGCCAATTTTGACCAATCACAACTGAAAATACTGAAAGACCTTCCTCAAGAAAACACGAATAATTATATTTTTTTATTTAAAATATCAAAATAAAATAAACAAAATCAGCAGTTCATAGTTTATTAAATTGATATAAAAGAAGACACTCATATATTTCACAAAATAAATCATTATACTTAATGTCGTGAACCACCTTAAGCCACTTCTGATCCCCTTTGCCGTTGGAGCTATCGCTTCGTCTGTTTTTATACCGCACGACAGAGACAAACGCACTCCTTCGAAAAGCTACCAGAGAAATCGTTGCGCGGCGGCTGAGTCATATATGAAGAAATTCCAGTTTCTAAACGGTCGAGAATGTTCTAATGCAGAGCTGGCTTTATATAAATAGCGCGAGTTTGTCACTAGATGTTAAGTTTCAATGAAAGTGTGGTATAGTAAAGACGAATTGTAATAATTAAATTAGAATTGTTAGTTATAATAGTGCCTAATTATTAAATAAATTAATTAGTACGTTATAAATAAATTATAAATAAACTATAAACTGTTTTTAATTAATAAACTATTTTTAAATTAAACAAACGTTACATTGATAGTTAAACATGTGATAAAATTTTTAATTTTCTAATAACTTTTTTGGCACATTTTGTATCTGTATTAGAATATTTAAGTGTGTAAAAAATCTTCATTCGTATAAACAGTTTTTTTATATACACAGTTGGAAAATTTTTGCAAGGATGATTAAAACAAATATTTTCTGTTTTGCTAAATAAAACATTCGAAACAGCTTTTCCTTTACAAATTATATCAAAATATGAGTTAAATAAACATTCTAATTTATATTCAAAATGAATAAAATCTTCAGGCGGTGACTGAAGATTTCCACAAAAACTTTGGTCATGGCTATAGGCTTTAAAATGCATCAATAAATTATTAATATTAAGTTCGTCACAGAGTTTTCCAAGGTTTTTGCAGATATCACATGCGTGTACTTCTAATGCTTTTTTAAGTAGGTAACCACAGACATAACTAAAAGCATTTTTGGTGGTTAGAGTTTCTTTTTTATAATTATAATCAGGAAGAACAAGCGCTTTAGGGGTTACGATTTCTTCTGCCTCACTTATAATCTTAGTTATATCTGTCTGTTTAAGATTCATTAATATTTCATCAAAATCATCAACACAGTTCATATGGTTGGAATGAAAATAATTTTGGCAAAATAATTTTCGAAACGCTCTTTGAAATTGGATGGGCGTTGGATTCACATTATTTCCACCTTGTTGTCTTATGCAGCCAAAAGGTGCGTTTAAACTTATGAAGATTTCGAAAATAATGGTTATTTGGCAAATGGAATTAAGTGTGTATATAAAGAGATAACCATATTAAAAAATTTGATTTTAAACTATTTTTAAGTAACTTACCATCAGAAAGTAGGGCTTCTTCTCCAGGTGGGAATGATTGACCAGGAGCCAAGGACCTGTTGGTTATGTCAGTACGAGCAGGGACAACTACAATATCTGAAAATATGTTAACATTTTATATTCCTTAATCAATATTTCTATTAATGAATAATTATTATTACTATTATTTAGAACAATATTTTATTAAAACAAACCTGACAATATAATAATTTTTTTAGGAGGCTCTCCTGATTCTGCATAATTTTTATCAGGTATTTCTTTCTTTGTTGGAGGAAGGTTGAGAAATTTTGTGGGTATTGCTTTTGGTAATAGGATTTTTCTTGTAGGTCCGCCTTTTAAAAAATATTTTCCTTCAAAATGATTTTCACAAACCCGATAGTTTTTGTGGACATTCAATATTTTCGGTAGTAAATCTTCCCTACTGCAAGCTTCTATCCACATTTTTGCACTAAAATTTTTTTTTTATTGGGTAAATACTAGACTAAACAATTATCAATATTACTAAAATATGATGAAAATAGTGACGGTGGGGTATGTTTGTACCCCGAATCGTACTAAGAGGGATGCAATCTATTGGAAATATTTTTATCATACACAATTATAATTAATTAATTAATAATGATATTTACCGTTCGTAGTCCTTCGGAAAACTAAATAAACTTAATCCTTGGCCGGTTTTGGACGAACAAGAACGGTATGCACAAAAATATCCAGATCCAGACATTCTATTACAACACCAAAAAAACACCAAAAAATATCACATAACAGCTCACAGACTAAACACAACTTGGACTGAGTTTGACAGATAACATGACATTGAGTGATACACAACTTATTTTCGCACATGCGCGTATCAAAACGGTACCCTGAAAACACCAAGCTGTCGCTTCTCCTTGATCGGTATTCTCGGGTCATGCTGTGAAAAAGGTACATCCGATATCAAAGGCACTGACAGCTACTGTCGCTTCTCCTTGATCGTTATTCTCGGGCTCTAGCCCACACTGCACTGTCTGTGAATAGGTTTTTGGTCAAACATAGAGACCCCTGTAATAAAACATTCACCCTATTTACAAATCTTGCCTCTTGTGAGTTTCTTATTCCCCAATGGCAAATCAGCACTAAAAGGAATCAGACTTTAAAAATCTATAAAAGACTTATAACATGTTTTAAAAAATTATTAATAGTAGAGGAGAGTGCCCAACAGTGGGACAAGTCCTACAGTGAGACATTTAACTTCCCTCTCTTATCACGTGACGGATTGATGTTGACACTGGCCAGCAAACTTACGTTTGATAAGCGGATCTTTTAAGTTAGTACACGCAAAGCGGTGACGAGAGGTAGACGTGAGTCCGAATCGTATGTGTTTTTCGTCTCAAAAGTAAATGTTTGCCACTCTTAGTTGTGAAGGTGTTTTCAAAATCGGATTGCGTCAGAGGTATGTTTGGTTACTTAGTTTTTATTTAAGCGTATATTTGTTTGATTATGTTTTTATTTAAAAAATCCACTTAACAAAAATGTCGGACAGCATCAGTATCCAACAGTGAGACAAAATGTGTTGCTCAACAGTAAGACATGTCTCACTGTTGGACATATATTTTATTATGTATTTTATAGGGTTGTATTTTAATATTTCAGATTGCAATGAATTCAAGCAAACCAGACTATGAAAGAAGCAGTAAATCTGGTTATGGAAGGCGAAAGCCTAAGAAAAGTAGCTGCTTCAAAAGAAATTGTACATCAAACTTTAGCTAGGTATGTTAAAAGAGCTAAACTGGCTGAAGAGGGTAGCGAAATTAGAATGGCTCCAAATTAACAGGTGAATAAAATACTACAGATGAAGAGTAAAAATCTCTGGTAGATTATATAATACAGTGTTCAAGAATTTTTTATGGTCTCACAATTATTGATTGTAGAAAACTTGGCTATGAAATGGCTATTGAAAACAAAAAGACAATTCTTGACAATTGGCGTAATAATCGAATGGCAGGGCTAAAATGGTTTCGTAATTTTCGTAAAAGGCATACATGACTGTCGCTGAGGACACTAGAAGGTTGAAGCTTGCCTCGTGCAACGTCTTTTAATCGGCACAATGTATCAGTGTTTTATAAAAATTTACAAGATATTTACTCCAAAACTTCTAGTTTTGCTGATGGTAGAAGAGTTTTTAACTTAGATGAGACGGGAACCGTGACCGTTCAAAAATTTCAGAAAGTGTTAGCTGTTACAGGTGTTAAGCAGGTAAACAAGGTAACAATTGGAGAGAGAAGCACCTTTGTTACCACTTGTTGCATGATCAATGCTATAGGCCAATACTTACCTCCGGCAATAATGGTGTTCCCAAGAACTCACTTTAAAGACCACATAATTCAAGGGGCCCCGTCTGGTACATTAGGGCTTGCTACTCCTAGTGGATTTATGAATGCCGATTTATTCGTACAGGTTATAAATCATATCATTAAATTTCTAACAGCTCCAAAGAAAATCCATCACTTCTTATTTATGATAATTATGAAAGCCACCTAAGTATTGCTGCACTCAACTTAGCCAAAGCTAATGGAATAACAATTTTGACAATTAATCCACCACATTCCTCAAGATAAAATTCAGTCATTGGATGTTGGTGTTTTCAAAGCCCTTTCAACAGCATATAATGCAGCGGTTGACAGCTGGATGATGCAACATCCAGGCAAACCGTTTTCTATATATGAAGTAGCTGCGTGCGTTGGTTTTCCTAATGAAAAAGGAGTTACCCCAAGTAATAATATAAATGCCTTTAATAAATGTGAAATATACCCCTTCGAAGCAGAGATATTTACTGATATTGATTTTATGCCAAGCTCTGTTACGGATCGCCCACCTCCGATTCAAGCGAAAAATATTGATACTGAAATCAATATTCCCAACACCTCTATATCAGACGACGTTGATACTCGGTCAAAGGAAACGGAAAATAATGAAACTGAAAAAAAAAATACAGTAGTTATAGAAGAGGAGGTGAAAAATAATTTTAAAAGTCCTGAGCAGTTTAGAGGTTACCCCAAAGCAGAAGATCGTAAAAAGGAGAGAAGCCTCATAGCTACGGATACTCCTGAAAAGGAAGCAATCGAAGAAAAGAGCTTAGCAAGAGCGAGTAAGAAAGATAAAGTAAAGAGAAAAGATTAAAGAAGTGAAAAAACAAGTGTTTGGCGATAAAAATAACAAGTTGGAAGATAAAATTAAGTATATAAGGACTAAAAAATTGGAAAAATACGTATCTTCTGATAAATCTGAAATTTCGAAAGTAGAACCAATGTTAGATTCATCATCAGGAGATGAGCTTTTTGAAGTAATCAACCCAGGTGATTTTCAAAATCTACACAGAATTCCGAAAGATATTTCATTGGAACGGTTCTTAAAACAATTAAGTCCAATCAAGAATATGAAGTCGCATTTTTAAGGAACCAACAGAAGGGAACCAGTAAGTTCATTTTTCCCGATGTTGCTGATGAGTATGTGGTTAATATAACAGATATTAAATTTATTATGCCACCACCAACTCCCTGTGGACAAACCAGTCATCAGAACGCTTCTTTTACTTTTGAAATTAATGTTAGATTAGTAAATATAAGATAGAATATTAGTTTTTTTGTCCTTTTGTTAATGCCAAATTGTGCCTTAATAACAAATAATAAATGTTTGTTTACAAATAGCATTAAAAAGTTGTATTTCATGGAGAAATTATTATTATTATTATTATTATTATTATTATTATTATTATTATTATTATTATTATTATTATTATTATTATTATTATTATTATTATTATTATTATTATTATTAATATTATTATTATTATTATTATTATTATTATTATTATTATTACCTATTATTTTTTTCCAATCGTACAATGTTTCCTTTGAGTATAGTACAAAATACCCAGTGTCTCACTGTTGGACAAGAGCTGTCTCACTATAGGCACTGTGGACAGATACAGCTGTCAACATTTATGCAAATGAAAAATTAACCTGTTCTGTATAATTAAAAATTAAGTCAAAAACATGTAAATAAAGCATACAGCTATGTGTTCGTTTTAAAAAGATTATTTTTTTGCAATAAATAAGGATGCTACATCAATTATAAAAAAAGACGTTCCACTTTAGGGCACCCTCCCCTACAGTTTTGACAAATGAAAATTCTCATGAATCCTAGGCGCAAGTATATTAAAGGCGATAATGTTAAAATTATAAAAGAAAAACCAATAAAATATTATTTTGTTTTAAAGCCACACCTCGAATAGAAGAGAGGTTAATTTAGAATTGTTCAATGTGTAATCTATTAATATTTATAAATAATTTTTCTATCACAAAATTACAGTTGCTGATATTAAAACTCACTAATGTTTCCAACGATTATCGACAATATATTTTTCCCGGTAATGGAGCAGTAGCCGTTGCCAAAACGAGTAAACCCCTTACATTCCTATGCGTCATGATAGGCCAACATTATTGAATTTTTGCTCGTTGGAGTGTGGCCAATTTAAAAAGTACTTTGAATAATCAATTAACCCAAATGTTAGTTGGTGCAGCGAGGGATGTTTAATTACCAAAGCGCTTTGTGTTAACTGTAGGGGGACACAGAATGTATGTATAGTGGGATAGAAGTAACATCGTGTGGTTAGTCCGGTTTAGTGTCACTTCGTTGAATGCCTCAATTCAAGTGCTAATCGGATTCATGTGCAGAATTATTATCGTTTTAAAAATGCCTAAACTATGTTCATGATTGATAAATATTTTTTACAATTTTGGAGTACCTAAATAAGTTTTGAGTTTTCACGAAAATAAACTTATTGAATAATTGGCATTTTTAAATTGGTTTAGCCTGTTTAACAGGCATGTAACGCACGAGCTAAACAATTGCATATTCAGGGGGAACGGTTCGAGGCACGAGGAGGGTAGACCTCTTGGTATATCTGACTCTATTCTTTTAAGCAACAAACAAGCTCTATAAAGGGACAAAACCTATTGTTTTTAGGAAAATCTGATTAAAAATAGGGGGTTAAGATGGGTTGAAATTAAAAAAAAAATTAAAAACGTAAAGCGATATCAACATAAAATGTTTAGTAAAAATAAATCTGTACAAGTAGAGATAAAGCCTATTGATTTTGAAAAAAATTTAAATAAATAGACAGTGTTAAAATATAAAAAAAATCTTAACTCAAAAATAAAAAATGATATTTACCTACTTGAAATTTTTATCAAACATCAAGCTCTATAAGAAAAAGAAGCCCTTTGATTTTGAAAAAAAAAAATTACTAAAAATGGGGATTTAAGGGGGGATTAAAATTAAAAAAGAATCATAAATCAAAAATGGAAAGCGATATCAACATGAAAGTTTAAGTAGAAATCAAGCTCTATAAGGAGATGAAGCCTATTGACTGTGAAAAAAAAAATTGAATAAAAGTGGGGTGGTTAAGGGGGGTTAAGGGAGGATGAAATATTTAAAATCTAACTCAAAAACAAACAATATCAATTTAAAATTTTTGGAAAATCAAGCTTTACAAGGGGATGACGCCTATTGATTCTGAAAATAATCTGATTGAAAATGGGGGTTAAAGGGGTCTGTTAAACTGTGAAAATTATAATTTAGAATGCCACGCATTATATATCTTTATTCTAGTTTGTATCTATGTAATATTATGTATTGTGATGGGACTGATCATCTAATAAAATAAACATTTAAACATTTAAGTTCACTTGTTTTATTTGCCAATTAAAGGTATTTAAAAAATGTAATATTTTATTTGACAAGTGTAACAAATTGTGAAAATGATTAAGTTTACAATAAAAACTGAAAAATAGAAGGTAAAATTTCATATAATAATATTTTTTACACAAAAATCAATGTCAAGCTTTCTACATTTAACAATAATCTTAAAATATGAAGAAAAGTCAGTTGACGAACTAATAATGTTTATAGATGGTTTTCAAAGTATTATAAATAAAACAAATATTACAAATAACTAAAATATTTATTTATGCGTTCATTAATAGTTGTGGTGCTTGAAAACAATTATGATATTGATAATAATAACTACACTTATACAAGGTTTTGAACCGAACTTACGAATAATAAAATTATTGCTAAAAGTAAACGCACCCAGTTTAAATCACCACAAGCCACAAGTCCATAGCTACCTGATGAGGCCATCATTTTAGTCTATGAACCGTGGGAAATAGTCAGAATGACAAATGACAAAAATCATATAAGAAGTGGGTCAATGGAGCGAAAAAATGTATTTTCTACTTTTGGACTAGAAATATTTAAAAAAAAAACCTGCCATTTTCTTATTATGTACTATCAAACCATCCTATATTGGGTATAACTTGCGGTACGTGTTGCATAGAGGGTTGATAAGGTGAGTTCAACGACGAACAACCACTAGATTAATTTTGTATACAACAAGTACAGTTCATCAAATTTCTAGAGGCTTTCGACGGCTAGACAGAGAAAGCACTACTGACAGGCATCCCGACGGATTTACGCAATGAAAGTACACTCTGCGCATCAAGTATTTCACTATTTCATTCAGACGTAAATGTCAGATGTAAATTTCGCTAAAACATTTCTTTTATTTTCGTTTGTGTTTTTTGCTCATTACAGTTTAATAGAACCTAAGTATGGAGTTTAATAGCAAATTAGGAGGCCGCGTGATTAACAGTCAATCTCGCGAAATAATAGCCCATGTTATAGAGTTTATGAGAAGAGAAGGAAACTTTAATTCACCTTCAATACCATTTAAAAATGTAAATGATCGTGTTGCTGCAGCCACAGGAGTATCTAAAAACACTGTCGTCCGCATTTCTGGAGAGAAAAAAGAATCGATAACCGTGAGATATCGGAATTTTCATCACCAAGAAAAACCATTAAAAAACCAAAAACAGTTAATGATATAGATGAAGCTGCACAAGAATCAAATTTTATTTTTTTATTATTAGATAGTAGAGGTGTGTCGTTCGCGAACGATTCGTTCAATAAGAACGAATCAGTGCACTGACTCGAATGAATTGATTCCCTGTTTTTAAAAGATTCGAATCTTTTTTGAGTCAATTGCTCGATGGCTCTGCGATCGATCAAACATGCCGAGTTGCGAGTTTGGTTGCTTCGTTCATTCGATTCGGATTCGAAGATTTGGTATTTTACATCGGCATCGGCAAATTGGTCGCTTTTATTCTACGTTCTACGGCATAATACGAGAACTCTGACAGGCCGTGGCGGTATGTGTCTTTAATGTTTTTCTCACTTTACAGGAGGTGTGTAATAGCTTAGGTAAACAATTTATGCGTGTTGTCTGATAAATAAATTTAAATCAAAGTAAGATTAAAACAAAAAATGACGAATCGTGAATATATAATTTTGCGTTAATTTTGGCTATATATTTGGCATTAAAAAAAAATGTGTTATTGTTGTTTATCTTAACGGACAAGGATGTATTTATTATTCAGCTGCCTTTTTTTATGAAATATGAAACATTAATTCGCTTTACTTTAAAATAAATCTGGTTATAATTATTTTACTCGACGACCTAGTAGGTAGGTAGATTAGGTAGTACTTAAAGGTTCGGTTCGATTTTCTTCGCCGGATCAGCGGAATAACATCGTTCGTGGTTCGCTAAAGTGAATCATTTGAGAACGAATCTTGAAGAACGAATCTTTTTAGGTGAATGAATCAAATGAATTAATTCAGTAAAAAGATTCAAACTTCCCACCTCTATTAGACAGCTATTTTTGTTTCTGAGTTGTGTTCATTTACAGGCTCAATTTTTTTCCGTTTCTCCTTTTTGATTTTATATGGGGTTTCAAGTTGTTTTTAACTTATTTCGACGTAAATCACAACAACACACGTTTTTAATAAAGCAAACAAGTGTTAAGAGGTATATGTACGTGTAAACTACAATTACAAAAAATTGATATGAAACCCATGAAACCACCAATAAAAATGTAAAGCTAGCTTCCGTACTAGAACATGGTGTCATTCGTCGAGATAATTTATCGTTTTGTTTAATAGATCAAGAAATGTAAATATTCCCCTGTTATTTTTTATAAAATTATAAGAGAAATAATTTTTTTTAAATAGTATAGTTTATTATTTTGTAGAAAAACAAAATTTCGAAAATTTTAGTAATGTTTCAGAAACAACCGTTATTAATAATAGGTACCATTTTCCTTAATAAGGTAGAAATAAAATTTAAACTATTTCCACGATTTACAAAGGCCTACAAAAAAATTATAGGTATTTTCCGCTATCCTATAAAATTTAAATTTTCTGACTCAATTTCAAAAGGTTGAAGGAATTCCAAAACACCTTTTATGGCATAATAATTATTTTCAATTCTACATACTATCTTTAGCTGCTTTTAAAAACGTTCTAAGAAAGTCCAATCAGACCAATTTAATCCCTAAACTATTCCAAACTTTTAAAATTTAATTACCTAAAAATATTAAAAACTATTTAAAATAACTTGTTTAGCAGACTGCACAATAGCTATCTTAGTCACACGTAGCGCGTTCTCTGTCTGGACGTCGAACACCTCTAGAAATTTGATGAACTGTATTAAAAGTAATTAAAAAAAAAACGACTTTAAAATCGTGCAGATGCCATTACTACATCTTAACCAAATTTATGCAGGACCACCCCTGAGGTACCCCTTCACTAACAAAAAAAGAATCATAGAAATCGGACAAGGTGATAAAAAATTACCGCTGAACATACATAAAAAATGAAGGGTTTTAGGATTTTCTATTGTACCCAATTATTAGATTTTAACCAAATTAATATAAGACCACCCCTGAAGTCCCCTTTTTGCTAAGAATCATTGAAATTAAACACCGTGTTAAAAAATTATCGATGAACATACATAAAAAAAAATATTACGACGAATTGTATCCATCAAATTATTATGGAGGAGTATGGGAGAATCTTGTTACTAGGATTGTTTATGGTTATAATTCGGAACTGACTCAAAAAAAGGCTCTAAAATGCACAAAAGGCTTCAAAAATTACAATAGGGAAGTATATTTGGATTCTTAGTGCCAGATATAATCTATCTGATTTTTTTTCTGGTTACAACTATTAATATAGCTGATGGTAATTTACAGGAAAGTGAACCATAATTTACTTACAGTTTGGAAACAGTGAAAATCAGGTTATCATATTAGTACGAACTGATTAATTCATAAAACCACACATAAACAAACTCGCAAAAACCATCCCCACGCAATATACCAGCCGTTCCGCTTGTTCTAACGCGGCAGTCGATGCGACAACTTTGCCTGCCTAATATAAAAAATCTGATGTGTCCAACACATGACTTTCCTATCTAGTTATTATAAGCTTTTTCCAGTTATTTTGTACAACCTATTGCAGCACCTCTAACAAAGTTTAGAGAATAAACTAAATATATAAATTTTACACATACATCTAACACGAAACATTTTTCTATAGATATTCATTAAAAACGAAAATACTGAAAAATTTAAATTTAGCACTTTTCCTCCAATTTTGCCATTACCGTCCATTTTAGAAAAATCATGTAATAACAAAAATTATAGAGATCGATATCGCAAACAACTTTTAGTTGAACAATTTTCCTATAAATATGAATTTTTCATATTTTGTCAAATTTCTCGAATACGGACCATTTCAGGAAAATTTGACATAAAGCAAAAATTATAGATAATAATATTAGAAGTAACTTTTATTTAAACAATTTTCTTCTCCAAACATAAATAACATGTATTCCATAAAATATAAAAACGGCCTCCCATAAAGTACCCCCCAGATGTTCCGCTTTGTCCAAAATCTAATCTTTTTACGTCAGGCCGAAATAAAACTTAAGTTTTAAATTTAATGTTTTTTCCTTTATCCGTTTTTGAGTTTCTTGAAAATTATAAATTTACACATTTTCTCAAATATCTCGAATACGTTCCATTTTAGAGAAATTATGTATGGAATAAAAATTATAGAGAATTATATTACAAACAACTTTTTTTCAAACATTTTTTATAAAAAATTATTTTCTTATATTTTGTCAAATTTCTCGAATACGGACCATTTTAGGAAAATTTTGTATGAATCAAAAAATATTGATAATAATATTATTGTAAGTAACTTTTATTTAAAAAATTTTCTTCTCTAAACGTAAATAACAGATATATTTCATGGTAAAAATGCTAATTATCTGGGCACAAGCATCATTCCGATAGTAAAAATTAATGGACCAATCGAAAGAGGAGGCAAAAATAGTTCGAAAATTCATTGCTCAGGTAGTTTTAATGGCGAATTTCTCGCCACCAAAAAGTTGTTTTTTCGTTTCTTTGATCAGAACCATGGACATGAAATTTGCGATGAATTTGTGGCGAAATTATAAATTTTAGACATATGTGCCCATGAGAGAAGTTGCGTATTTTTTGTTGGCTCTCAAATAAAATAAGTCGCGCGGCGAAATCTGCCATAATTTTTCGGGAATTCGCAGGAAACTGGAAGGCGTAGTTTTTTTTTTATTTTTTTCCCCATATGATTTTCTCTAGGTTTTCCGAAAACATCTAACAAAAAAATATATTTGAAAAACTAACCAAAACCATGTACATTCCTAACATGTCAGTTAGTTCTGACACTTTATAGACGACATCACTGGACTCTTCAATATGCTTGTAAATTTTCTCCATTTCTGATGTGATTGCTGAGTCATTTGGGCGACCCTTTGGTTTTTCAGAAAGCACACCTGTGCTGTACCGGTTGCATTGAAGGAAACATTTGTGATGATATTTCAGAATTTCTTGATCTAAACGAGCATCTAACAAGCGGTTGGCAGATTCTTGGTAAACCAGGTACCCCTTCTCGGCACACTCAATTATAGTTTTTGACAGTGACTCCCTCCCAACTTTTGTTGTGTTTTTTGCGAAGTTTTTTCGCGGTTTAGTTTATCCAGTACCCGCAATATACTTCGTGCAAATGAAACATAAAGTCTCAAAATCAAAAGAGTCGCTTCTTCTTGTTTTCTTCTCGGTTGATGCTCCATCCTCCTTTTTTTTTGGCATTGTCAATCGCGGCCCTTTTATGCCTATCCCAGGTTTTATAAATAAACTCTTTTTCGTAACGTCGAGCTACGTAATGTTTGCGACACCTCTCATGCAATATAAAACGTGGTTCTAAAGAACTGAAAAAGTCATTCCCCTTCTCTTTGCTGACCGTCTGCAGACCTTTCAATCCTGTTGGTCTAATTGGGGTAAGTTCACCCTCTGCAAGTGTCTGATGACATAGTAAACACAGGCCAGTCATTTCAACCTGGAAACCAAAAAATTATAGCACTGTGATAGAATTTTCTTGATTTGGGAACGTACTTAATAAATTGCTGAAGAGGTCCGAAAAACCACGAGTACACAGAGCTTGCTGAACACGGTTATTAAAAATCTATGCCAATGAACACTGTCAAGCGATTCAATTTGTAATAGTATGACCGTTTGAAGTTTAAACTTGTCGGATAGCGAACGCCGAGACTATGGCTATCCTTGATGCGACGCGTGCGGCTAATTTTGCGGTAATTCTATATTTTGCACAAAACTCAAGAAACGTCTTATAAGAAGTCAGTAAAATACAATTTAATAAATTTTAAGCCTAATAAATTTAGGTATATAAGAAATTTAAAACTGCAAATCGCAAAAAAAGAAATGCAGTGTATACACGAGTTTTGGATCCCGCGGAGCGCGTGTAATGGGACATTTGTCGAAAGAATTCTACAACTTAGAAGAAAGATACACACTTTAAACTTTGTATGCACATTCAACAGACATGAGATTTGGGTTTGCTCAATTTTCAGACCAAAAACTGAAAATCGTCAATTTTAGGCAACTTTTCTCAAAAAACGTGTTTTTTGGTCGTCACTCAATGAACAGTGGTCAAAAAAATAGATAAAATATTTTTGCAGAATTTTCCGTAAAGTAATCGTATTCTAGACACAATAAAGTATTCAAAAAAAGTTTTAAGCCATTGGTGCATTTTTGGCAATTGTGTGCCACTTCAAACTTTAAAAAAAAAAAAATTTTTTAGGGAAAAAAATGTGTTTAATATCTTAGCCAATTATAGTCCGATTTCGGTAAAATTTACACACACATAAGATTTCACATTCAAGAGTAAGCTCTGTCAGTTGCATTAAAAAAATCAAATAGTTAGGCCGTTATAGGCAAACAATGAAATTAGGCCCGCGGTCCACTTTGCCCTTCCGTCATATGCACAATTTTGAGATTTCTCTTGCCCCCTTCTGGGAATCAATAGTCACATCCCTTAAGTTCAAAACGCATTTTTGCTTTTTTAAATATCCTAATTTTTACCAAAGTTATGAAGAATTTAGTGTTTGAACATTTAATAAATTCAATTTTTCGACCTTCGCCGCCTCAAAATACTAAACAAATTTCAATCGTCCATACCACGAGAACGCTGCATCGGATCAAAATTTCTCGAGAGACATGAAAATTAGCATTTTTTCTAAACTTTCAAATATCGTAAACTGCGTTTTGAAAATAATCATTTATTTCCGACATGCGCCTGCGCAAAATTGAAAAATTGACAAAATCCAAAATTTCGGCACTTTTGAAAAACAGCTACATTTTGTTTTGCCTTTTTTTGAAAAGATCACCTCAAAATACATAGAATCCATTTTGTTTCATCTAATTAAAATTTAATGTAAGCTCAAAACCCGTAATTTAATTCGATTACTATTACCACTCATAACTTTGAATGGATGAGAAAAAATATGTGTACTGCTAGGTCTAAAATTGCAATAAAATTTCCAGCTGATATAGTTGAATTTCATAGTTTATTAAATTCTATTAAAAACTAATAGGGACTAATATTTTCTTCTTAAAAATGATGAAATGAATAATATAGTCATGTTTTCATGTAAAACTAATCTTTATGCTCTAAAGAAATAAGTGAATTATATATTGACGGCACTTTCGATTATTATCCTAAATTTTTTTACAATTGTTTACCATTGATAGTTTTAAAAATAATCATTACATTCCTCTCGTTTTCTTTCTTTCGAAGAATAAAAATACAGTGTCATATAAATTAGCTTTACAATATTTAAAAGAAATATGCCTCTTTATAACAGGTAACGACTTTTTTCCAAAAACAGAATTTAATGGATGTATATTTCATCTAAGTCAAAGTTGGCATAAAAAAATTCAAACTTTAGGACTTTCCACCGAGTATCAGTTAAAAGATAATTTAGAAGCAGATAATATAACTAAATACCTTACTTATATTTTTGGTTTACTATTCCCTAAAGCAGAAGACGTTGGCGATTGCTTTGTTTTTGATCTCGTTGCAATTCAACCAGATGATGAGGGAGTTATTAAATTTAATGACTATTTAGACTTATATAAATGAAATTTCTACCTTTTCTCCTAATATTTGGGCTCAAAACTCTGCTTCTTTAAAAAGGCCAACAAACGCATGCGAATCTTTTCATTTCCATTTTATAATACACATCCAAATTTTAACCAGTTTATAAAAGTTCTTCTAGATCTTTAAATAGATACCTATAGTAAACTTCAAAGTATTGATACCGTGGGCAAAGTATATGATAGAAAAGTATTAATGAAAAAAAGGATTTGAACGATAATTTATAAAAATTACAAGACGGCGGCAGCATTACCAATTTTCAATTTGTAAAAAATATTTCTTTTAAATGCAGAATTTAATTTATATTATAAGTGTGTACAGTGAAAAAAGTTTTAATATCATTTTTGTAAATATTATTGTCTTGAAATATATCCAATATTATAAAAGATATGTAACGAACTTCATTTTTTATTGTTTATTTATTTGTATAAAGTGTATTTTGTTTTATATTATATAATAAAATTACTATAATTTCCTAATTTAACAAAATTAGGAAATGCCATTCCATATAAGATCGATTTGGCAACAACGTTTAGATTTTAAGTTATTACAAGTACTTATACTATTTACGTATTAAAATCATCCGGGTGACAATTCGACCATCACCTCTTTGAGAGTCAGGTAATATTTTTATTTTGGGAGACAATTCGACTCCGCCGATATAGCCATTGCAAGTTTTTAAATTGTCACTCTGTATATTGATATCATAAGTAATCGATATCTTTAGAGCATTTAGCGCCATTAGTGTTCTATTCACGACCCGAATTTGAGGTAGCAGTAAATTCAAAGGTGTCGTGTTGGACTTCAATTACAAGATAATTTCAGCACGAATAGGCTTTACCAAGTTGATAGCTTAATTAAACCAATTAAAAGTTCTGCCATTTGATTCGGGATTTTATACAATGTTCTGGATTTCGGTTGAGTATTAGTTATTTGGGAATACTCGTAAGTTTGTTAACATAGGTGACTTTACGAAGTTAGTAAAATGGAATGATAAAAGTTAGTTATTAATTATAAACTAACTAATAAATGGTATTAACAAAAGTTGGTTATTAATAAATGATATCGAAATAAGTGGCTTTAGGTTCTATAAATTAAAATTAGATTTCGTTGTTACAATAGGTATAAGAATACATTTGGAAATAAAGTGGGTGTCCCTATAGAAAATTGAACTAACAATCTGTACCAGTAACATGTAAAGGGAAGGATAATTTTTCTTCTTTTAACGTTCCTCGTGCTACTTAAGAGAGGGTCTGAATATAGAAGTAGGCGATTAAAAATATTCATGTTACAATTTTCTCTAGAGAATTTTCGCGCGAAGTCTTGGCGGTATGAGCGGAAATGCTTGTAACGTGCGTCCGCGGATTCTTCAGACAGCTGCCCAATAGGCAACAATGTAGTTTTTATTATAACTTCACCATGAATAAGTATTTTGTGCATCGTTTGTGTCATTGGGTGCCAAGGGTACAGCTGCACATATAAGCGAACATCATCTAATGTGTATTTGTTATATTTTTCCGGATCAATTATATGTCCGCTCGAAACCGTTTCTAGTATGACCTTCCATTTATAAATTAGGTCATTACTAATGCCCGTTATTTCGAAAGCCAAATTCGGGTATTCAAAAAATATTTGGCTCGTGTTTCAATCATTTGTGTTGCCAAAATTTGCCTTTGGTATATCCACCATCAAACCAGTTTCATTGCGAAATCTTTTCTGGATTTCCAGTTTTCTTTCTTTTTCAATATTGTTTCCGTTTCTGTTTTTCTCTTTCTGTATCTTTTCACTGGCAATTTATAAGTGGAGAATGCTTTTAAAAAGACGAATCCTTGCACGTAGAACTAAAAGCCCAAATTCTGTAGCTTCATGATTAATCTGGTTTTTAAAATCTAAATGGTTGAAATCCTTAGAGGTTGCACCACAAATGTGACTTCGGCTTGTGGATTTTGTACCAGTGGCAGCATTACAGACTTTTCCGTCTACCATTGTCATAATGAACATATGTTTAACCAAAAATTTTGTTTCATTTAAGTCCACCTTTGTTGCGTTTAGCGACTTAGCAGATTTTTTTCACAAAAGTTATTTCTTCTTTCGTTTTGTCAGTAGTCTCTTTAAAGAATCGTAATCTTATAGGTCGACAAACCGGTAAGGAAAAGGGTGTTGGGTTTGCCCATATAATTTTTTCATCTTTACCACAAACCAATCGTAGAGGAACGAAACAGCTCTGAAATATGTTCGCGTCTGAGTCGGCATCATTTTCAAATTTTTGTTTGCACTGAGATTGCTGATATCCATCGCAACCCCATTTACAAATTATCTTAAGGTTATCTCGTTCTTATTCTTTCAATTATATCAGGGCCTCTTCAAGGAATATTGACTAGCGCATAACTGTAAGGTTAACTAAAGGCTATAAATCGCTCTCTGCACATGTACTAGTTACTCTGCATGATTATGCGGGTGGATAGCATTTTTGTTTTACCTTTTCTAAAAGGCTATAACAAGAGAAGAATTTTTTATTAGTATTTATAATTATTTAATACTGCCAGCGAGTTAAATCAGCTTCTACGGACATTTCTAATGCTTGTAATAGAGTAAGAGAGCAAGTTTCTTCATTTTTTTATTTAGAAAATCTTTTTTATATTTAGTTGCACGTATTGGAGAACTGATGAGACCTTTGAGTACATCGCAATTCTATTCGAGCAACATGTATGATTACTTCTTTGTCTGAAGTAGATCGAATCTCCTCAGTTGTCCTCCTTTTAGTTCGATTACTTGACTCTTCAAATGACTTACGTGGCCGGCCTAGCCAATTTTGTGTATCCACGGGAATCTCTTAAGTTCCGTTTGTAGCACCATTGTATTTGTAAAATACGTCTTCCTTTTTATGTACTGTCAACCACCTTTCTTTCAATTGAGATTTAAAGGATACGTAACTGCGTTTCAAATAATCAATTTGGTCTTCGGTGTATCCTTCGCATGGCAAAAATTGTTCTTCTGTATGCGACAGAACGAATATTTACGGGTCACAATTCTTACACCCGAGGTACTTTGTAAACCTAAACAAAAATAAATTTTTTTAATATGTATTTAACATCAATCATAATTTTTAGAATACTGTTTGTTACTTTATTAAAATCCATAATCATAACTAGGAGAAAAACCAAATACTAACAATAGGGGTCAAAGCAATTATTTCTTTTAAGAATTTCTGTTTGCATAATATAATCAATATCAAATTTCTTTTATAAGTAAAGGTTATAACGTTACATTTTTTTGTATTGAAAGGTAATTTATTCACTAAACTCCACTGTACTATTCTGTCTTTTTACAGGATAAAAGAAATCATAGGATTTTTAGGATTAATAGGATTTGTTTAGGACTCATTTAACATAAACTGCATTTCTAAAACCTAAAATAAATGCTACTTACAATGAATCTAGTGAATTATTTCATATTTTATCATTTGTTTACTTCCATTAAAATTTCCTTACTATTTCAAACTTGAGAATCCATATAGATTTTAAATTGGGAATCCATGTAGAATTTATCTAGAAGGAAAGAGGACATAATTATCTTAATAATAAACAATTTTTTTACTATTTGTAACATTTCAAAACAACTTAAAATCATTTCGAAAGGTAACCAAATTATTAAATTAGTTTTGTTTACATTTTCATAATATTTACACGTCTTAAGTCACAAAAGTCGATTTTAATGAATGACAATTAGAATGAATGATTAGTAATATGAATTAAGTAATCATTCATTAATCTACCAGTTCTAAGAAATGTACTAGAACTAGACTTTTAATTAAAACATTTTGTCTTTGTCTACCAACTAGATTAGACATAAGTTAGTCTCTTTTCAAGTATTGGAACTTATAAACTAACAAACTATTTAATAATTTGAAGAGTCTTATCAAAAGGGAATATGCCATTTTGTTATTCTTATAAGAGCTGTTGTCAAGAACAAGTGTCCCAACATTCTTTGTTGATTTTTCCAAAAGTTTTACTGTTTGAGAGATTTCGAATTGTTCTATTAAATAGAAATTCGACAAACTAGGGTTGGATTTAGTCTCACGTGTTGAAAAACTTCCAGAAACTTTTTATCAGGAGGCCCTGAGCAAATTTATTAATCTTAGAGGCCACACCCCATCACAGGTACTTTAAATAAAAACATATTATTAATAATATATAAAGATACTTACGTTTCTCTCTCTTTCAGGCCTCCTTTTTTTATATATTTATGTTTCCTCTTATTTCTCCAAACATATCCATAATTATTGTACATAACTTCGGACGTTATATTCCTCTGTAAACGTCGCCTTTGAAGACATCTTCATCCAGACCATCCATGGGGAATCAGGGACTGGTTTCATATATCCCTAGTCTTATCCCCGTGCGAACGATCCAGATACTAGCCACCCAGTACCATCGACTGGTCTCATACCGGAGGTATACCTAGTCTCATCCCCTAACATGTTATACAAGGTAACCCTCTATGCTTTATTAATCGGGATTCCGGACTGTGTTATTGTACATTCAAACAACCTGAAACCGCGTGATATATTTTGAAAAATATTGGGCTACTTGAATTTGTACATATATATTTAGTTGTAAATTTTCATCATGATAATTAGTTCATAGTATAAACTTACCATATCTTAGTAATATATTGAACTTGTCCGATTATTTCAAGCATTAATCATTGAATGCTTTGTAAAATATTTGATTACGAGTGACGTTGTTCGCCGAAAATATGCATATTTAAGGACCATCTAAAATTAGTGAATCTAATATTATAACATATAGGGGTACTAATAATCTATAAATACCTCCTGTTGCAATATTCCATATTGAGATTATTCAGATTTTATAACAATTAATAATTTGTAAAATATTTGTGACATTTAACTTTAACATCTTGTAACATAACCTCATTATCTTCCACATGGCAAGACCAAAAAAAAATAAAAAGAAGATAATCAGACTGTCCCTATCCAAGTAATCAACTTAAATAAAACAACGAAGTAATCGATTAGTTTTTATTGTAATCATCCCCTTAAGAACCCAACCCCTGAGAAATATATAACGTCGCCTTATTATAGGTCAGATACACTTAAAATTTGTTTTATTTATGTTTTAATTCAAAACACTCTACATGTGTATTAATGTCCCTTTGTAACCCAATACAATCCCTAACTGTTATAATTTCTTTGTATATTTTAAAATCATCAGCAAATACAAGGTGGCGCAAAATAAAGTCCCCTATTTGTTTTTTATACAAAAGTAAGATTAATTAAAAACAGTCATATTATAAATGAAAAATATTTATTTATGCTCTAAAAATTTGTTTTGTTACACACTAAAAACAGTATCAACCAAATGGCCACCCCAGCATTAATGCAATAATGAGCTTTTTTTGAAGCATTTTTCATAACTTTCTCCAAGATTTTAGGATGTATTCTGTCAATTTCTTCCCAGGTGTTGTCTTTTAATTCTTCTAGTGTTCGAGGATTATTTACAAATACCCTATCTTTGAGATAACCCCATAACCAAAAGTGTGGAACACTTAAATCGGGAGACCTTGGTGAATATGCAATATCGGCATTTTTCGAGATAAGGAATCCAGGAAAAATTCAGATATTCGACAAATTATTTTGATAAAAAAAAAATTACGATTTAGGCACGTTCTCGAGGCGAATATCGATTCATAATAAATTTCCAAGTATCTACTTTGCAACTGACAGAAAAACTCGAACAGAAATCAACTACAAACGAAACTATGACAACATTCCATAGGGTACTTGATTTTGCGCCACAAAAAGCACAAAGAGAACAGATTTGAGCCCTAAGGAACTCCGGAGTTCTCAACACATAAATTAGAATTGTGGCCTATAATTTGAGATATTAGTATTATTATCATATTAAAACATCATGTTCAGTATCGTCTAGCACACTGTCGTAACTTTCTGATAAGCCAAAAGCTCTATAGCATCTTAAAGGTTTTTTGATTTGATGAAGAGACATTTTAAAATTTGAAGCTGTACTAGAGGAATACAATTTTTTCAAAAACATTCACGTACTTCGACATGTACTTACTCAGATTTTTTGTAAGCTACAGACTTATTTTCAAACAGGAGAACTCATTGCCCTCAAGATTTTCATGAGAAATGTCATACGTCAACGTAAAGATAGTATTTTTACAGTCAAGAGAAACAGTGTGTTTTTACTGCCTTTAAAAATACTGTTCTTACGATCACGTATGATATTTCTCATAAAAATCTTGAGAGAAATCACTTTCTCTTGAGTTTAAAAATAGTCCCCTAGAAATTGTCGGCGAATACAATCAAAGAACAGCTCTAAGTGGTCTTGAGATTTTGGCACATTGACAAAAACTGCAAATGTCAGTCGGAGTTTAAAATTAAAATGCCACCTACGTGTTTTTTTGAGGCACTAATATTTCTAGAATTTAAGATATAAAAGAGATTATGTACTATTTTTTTTTTATTAATTTTTTGCACCAGCTTCACCAAATTCTCTCTTTTATAATTTATCTTTGCAAAACCAAATGCTTTTTCGTATGAATATCTAATAGGTTGCTACAAATACGTTGAGCACAAGCAATCATTGTTTATATGTACAATATATTTAGTGTGCAAAAGACATGAAAATAGAAAAAACGTTGATTGAAACCACGGTTAGCTGTTTGAAGGATTCGTGAACACATTATGGCGTAAGTAAACCCGTCTAGGACCACGTGACAGCGTCTCCCTACCGTCTACCTCTATGCTTAGGGCCGATTCCATTGTTGTGTTAAACAAAGTTTAAATTACTAAGCGAAGATTAAAATAACATTTTTACATTAACAGTCAATTTAATCTTCGTTTAGTAATTTAAATTTCGTTTAACACAACAGTGTTAGCAAAATTCAGGAATTACCTATCATCACTATTAATTTAGATAGATAATTTTTAACATATCTATTTGGGTATAATCAAATCAATTTTTATTTTATCTCCGCATCTTTTTGCAATACATAAATTTTTATTATACGCCACTTCTTTCGGAATCACCGTAGTCCCCCCTAAAAGTATTTTAATGGTAAAATCGTTAAACAGCACCCGCCCTGGACGTAAAAACACAAAGTGAGGAGCACTAAATCTAACCAATTGATTTAAGAGGATAAGGTGCGTTTTAAGATCTAGAGACGAAAATTAAAAATTATATTATGTAGATGAGCAATAAATAAACTATTTTTATTTTTTTAATGATTGTAAACATTTTCTTGTGATCACAAATTAAATTGAATAAATGTAAAATTGTTACCAAGAAACTTAATTAAATGACAAATTTAATTTTAGAAATCAGTGGAAAATATTCGTGTCCTGGGACATTTAGCACCATCCACTAACAAAATATAGCCTTAAACCGGGTGAAGATCGCACAGGAATAATTGCAACTGGCATTTGGTCTGGCTGTGTTGACTTTGCTCTAATTAAACCCAGCGATGTCAGCATATTAATTGTTCCACGAACTTTGCCCAGCAGCAATGTGTAACGCTGGCACTGCAGCTTGGCTCATATAACGCATATCAGGTATTAAATAATGCTAAACTAGCCGTCTCTTGTAGTTCATTTTGTATCAAAAATGCTCTTTTACAAAAATAATTAAATAATAATTCAATGAACTTGTAATAAAGTAACAATTGAGTGGTTGTGTTACAACAAACAAATACAAAGCAGAGTAGTAGTGTTTAGTAAACTTTTTTTAATGAACGTTATGACTTGAACTAAATAAATCCATCAGCAGTGCTGTCTTAATCTATGAACTAACGGCTCAAAACTAAGAAATCACCTATTAGCGTCTTATCAGGTACTAACTGTTTTCTTAGTTAATTTTTTTCTTTATTTGTCCCCAACTCCAAATTTTTTATTCACAAAATATAAATACAATAATTACAATAAAAATTTAAATGCTTGACAAAGGAGCCTTAGAATTAGCATCTTGCCCAGGCTGCGTAGCCTGAGTTGATATTTTGCTCATTCTAGAGGACTCACTTAAATATTTGGAGAGGAACGTCACATGTAGAATAAAATTTTGTATCTGCAAGCACACTACAAGATAGCGTCGAGCAAGCCATGAAGCACTCTTCGTCAGGTTTTTTTTTATTATTTAATAGGTTTGTTCCAAGAGCTCCTTTCCGATGTGTCTCTGACTTGTACATGGATGCATTGGTAAACTAATCACTGCGCATGTCAGTCCATTTATTTGTCTGTTGTTTACTTAGCGACTTGTACTTGTTGCAATGCAAAATTCAATGGAATTGGACAAACCAAATACATATTTGGTGAATAGGTATTTTAAACATTATTTAAAATATAACAAAATACATTTATTTAGCTGTCTCGAACGATCTATTTGAAAGTATAATTTCGCAACATTAGGATATTTATTTTTATTAAAAATAAGTACGTTTTTAAGATAAAAAAAAAACTATACACAAGATAAGAACAAAAATTATTCATTTCTGTTGAAAGAAATAAAAACCTAAGCCACTCCAAGCACGAAAGAGAAGAAACGTTCAAATGTGCATGTGCTGATAAATTGTAAAAGCGATCAAGCTCTGATCGTTTTGACAATACGGCGACTTCTCTGTATCTGTAATGTGTGGAGGGTAGGTTACCCCACGGCACTTAGGCCTCATTAGGCCCATTGTGCATCCTCCTGAGAAGATAGGCACTTCCTAGCTCGTGAGCCAGCCTACAGATTTAATGTAGTTGACAACGTTGCCAAGAGGTGCTTCTCTTATATCGGCCGGTGTTAGCCGATACTCGCCGAAGACAAATCTTCTAATAAATGAGAGCATCGAGCAATCGTAAAGGATATGCTCGATGGTCTCATCTTCTTGTTCGCACCCTCTGCAGAGTACGGATTCTGACAGCCCTATGATATGGAGATGCTTTCGTACTTGTCAATGACCAGTCAGAATGCCTGTGACTAGGCGCAGATTCTGTCTAGTCATAGTCAAGTATTTGTTTGCTGCAGTGTTGTCAGGATAACTTAAGAGCTCCCTGGCAACTCTGCAGTTTCTTGTTTTATCTCATCTTTCCTTGATTTTCACAAGGGAATGTTCTTTGATTAGGTCTGTCACTACCGATTTTGTCAGGCCAATAGAAGGGCCAGGTCCAAAAAGTATTTGGTTGGCTGCTTTCTTGGCTAGCAAATCAGCAAGACGGGTACCTTTCGATGTGGCGTCACCTTTACATCTTAAGGTGACCACGTTATTGATGGATTTCAGCCAAAGCTCCGTGACATTCTAGTACTAACCCTGAATACGTCGACCTATTCATGTACGAATCAGAAAATACGTTGGAATGTTTCACTGACAGTTCATCGGATTATCCGTGGCTTTGTAGAAACGGACTATTTTCAATGCGCATGCGTCTGACGTCCTCGTGATGATCAGATTAGCTGTTGGAACAGACCTAAAATTGTAATATATAATATATAATATATAATATATAATATATAATATATAATATATAATATATAATATATAATATATAATATATAATATATAATATATAATATATAATATATAATATATAATATATAATATATAATATATAATATATAATATATAATATATAATATATAATATATAATATATAATATATAATATATAATATATAATATATAATATATAATATATAATATATAATATATAATATATAATATATAATATATAATATATAATATATAATATATAATATATAATATATAATATATAATATATAATATATAATATATAATATATAATATATAATATATAATATATAATATATAATATATAATAGACCATCGTAAGATAATTTTATTAGTTAGCGTCAGCATTTTTACTGTCGATAATGAATTAAAATAAAACCTGAGTTATGATACTCAGCTGTGGAGCAGGTCATTAATGCTTTACAATTTGACTGAACGAGTCGACTTCTAATGAATAATAAATGGACCAGGAACCCTAGGTATGAAAGTCAGGACACTAACGCTCCACAATTAGACTCAACAAGATGCTTAGATACTTCGCATGCCAAATATTCGCTCTCTAAACAAAAATAAGTTGTGTTTTTTTATTATAAAAATTTCCAACAATTAAAAAATTAATTAATAAATTTACTTTTCCATAGTACAAAGAATTAATATTAATATAAAATTCCAGTAACATGAAAGGAATTTAATAATTTATTAATTTAATAATTTAAAATTGAATTTCAAAAATTAAACACATAATTAAACAAAAGGTAGAAATGTAAACAATATTTAGATTTTTCTATTACATTAAAAACCTTACCTTTATCCAGTTTAAGGTAGTGGTTGTCAGGCCAACTATTCTATTGTGACGTTTGTTTAATTTATTTATAGTTTATTTATTTAAAACTTTTTCATCTTCGGGAGCAGCGAAAATTAAAAAAAAAATAGGGAACAATTAAAAACCCTATCTTGTTTGTAATCGTCCCCATTTTTTTTTTAATTTTGTCTGCACCCGAAGATGGAAAAGTTTTCCCAAACATATGTAGTGCTGTGCTAAACACTAGAAAACATAAACGAATGAATAAACCAAGGAAATTTTTAATTATATAAATAATTTATACAACACTTTTCTGTCCAACAATTAAATTCAATCTGCCTGTCCGTCGACAACTCGCGCTATTTATATAAAGTCTAACTCTGTATTAGAATACTCTCGTCCTTCCACAACGATCGAGAATTGCCTTTCTATGACTCATAAGCCGCAAATGGATCTATATTGCTAGCGCGCCGCTAGATTTCATACCGCAAGCAAGGAGTAAACAAAGCACCGTGTATGCTTTTACGCGACAATGCCCCTTATTTAAGAAATATTTCCTCCTGAAACTAAAACTGAATGTTATATAAATAAAAATTTTCTTTGGTTTTATCGGTCAAAATGTTTTTATTTTTATTGTTTAGCACACTACATATGTTTCGGAAAGTAACATTTTTCCATCTTCAGGTGCACCTGAAGAAGGAAACATTTCTTAAATGGAGCCAGCTGGTTTTGGTGAACTACCTTCGGTTTATCGTTCGGGATCTTACTTACGGTAAATAAGAACATTAATTTTTTTCTTGATGAAATACGGACCTTTCTAAGACCTTTGAAGCTTCGAAGAATAACTCTTTTGTCTTTATGGGTTATGAGCCAGACTTTGTCGCCTTCTTTGAAACATCCTTCTGTGTCTTGGGTATCGTATAGCTTCTTTATTTTGTCGCTGGCGATTTGAAGATGCGAGCAAACTAACTCATGCATGTCGTCCATTGTTCGTCGTAATTGGGTCATATAATCTTCATCGCCTATGTCTTCTTCAGGTCGGCATTTGAACTCATGGTCACATGGTCGTCTCATCTCACGCCCGAACAGCACCTTTACTGGTGTTTAGCCTGTAGATTCATTGACAGCGGATATATATGCCATTGCAAAAAGCGAAAGATACTCATCCCAATGTCGCTGATAGTTGGAAACTACTTTTGACAGAAATAAGCCAATGGTCTTATTCATTCGCTCTACCATTCTATGTGACTTTGCTTTCAAAATATCTGCCTTCGTCACTGTGAATTTTTTTATTAACACATCTGTAACAGTTGCGGCTTTTGATTTGGAATGGCGTAAACTTCCACCCACTTTGTGAAATATTCCATAACCACCATCATGTATTTATTACCATTCTCGTTCATGGGGAATGGTTGAGTAATATCTAAGGCAATTCTCTCAAATGGGCTACTGACGTTGTACTGCTTCATGGGCACCTTCCTTTTTCGTTGTGGTCCATTACTCATAGCACAGTTGGTACATTTCTTACACCAGTCCTTTATATCATTGGTACTTTTCATTTTACCGAGATGTCCTTCTGATGGACTGTCGTGTAACTGTCGAAGTACTTCGGTTACTCTACTACTTGGAATGACTAACTGTCTTCTGTTCTCGGGACCATCATAATTTTTAAGTACTCGCTTTAATAAGCCGTCTTCCAGTATAAAAGTTTCCCACTGAGCCAAATATGATTTAAGTACTGGAGAGAGATTAGAGACTTCTTGCCAAGTAGGTCGACGATTTTCCTCTTTCCATTGTCGCATCTTTTTTAAAACGGTATCGTTCTCCTGTTCTTCCATAATTTTAGTAAAAACCCACTCATCGTTGACTACAATTGTTCTTAATAGTCCATACTCTTTGGATTCTGATTTGTTGCAGTGGCAACACTCTGCTGGACACGGTCTTCTAGAAAATGAATCGACATTTCTGTAGCTTATTCCGGCTCTATGTTCGATCTTTAACTCGTACTTCTTGAAGTCGTTCAATCCATCTGGCGATTTGACCCTCCGGGTTTTTGAACTGCATCATCCACTTAAGGGGGCATGATCGGTACGGTTTAAGAATTTTCTTTCGTATAGGTATTGGTAGAAGTGTTCCACGCATTTCACAACTGCCAGGAGTTCTCTTTTTATGAGGCAGTAATTTTGCTCAGGTTTCGAGAGCATTTTACTAAAATTACCCAGTACTCTTTCTATTCCCCCTTGCATTTGTGAAAGCACTTCTTTAATTCCACATTACTGGCATCAGTATCCAGAATAAATTCTCCCTCTGGTAGTGGATAACCTAGTATTGGCGCTGTTGTTAAATGCTTCTTAGTGTTTCAAAAGTAGTTTGGCAGTCTTCACCCCAGCAGAATTCTTTCGATTCTTTTGTGAGTCATGTTAATGATGAGTTGTCGGTTGTACTGTGACGAAGTCACTAAATTTTATTTTTAATTCATCTTAAAAATGTATATTTCAATTAATTCCCGCCTGAGAACATGTAGAAGTTCCCCCGTATTTCTGTTTCCCAAAAATGACCGATTTTCAACAATTGCGAGTACCCTCGTAGGTTAAAATATTCTTTTATTTGCCGAAATCCGAATGGGCATTTTTAGGGTCGATTTCGTATGAATTATCTACTTTTAATTGTCAAGGTACAAGAAGGACATTTTTTGTATTTCTGAATTGTAAACAGTCGGCTGTAGTAGTGGTATCCCCACTTTGTCGTACTAGTCTTCCATCTTTCTTTACCGAAAAAGCATAAATTGATGGAAAACTAAAAATGCCGCCTCTTGACTCCCGACACCCGAGAAGTACTGATCTTTCTAAAAATTATAGTGACGACGCCGTATAGTGCCGTGACCGTAAATAAGTAGTTGGTTAACCCGTTGGATTTGTTAAGGTAGGAACCGTATATTTTTTTTTTATATTGGCTTTCATATAATTAATTGGGACACCCGTGTTAAAAATCAAGAATTTGGATTCATGCCCAGCATTTTTTATTTCATTCCTTAGTGAAAACCGTTGGCAATTTTTTATAAGAAGCCCCCAGTATTTTTCATGTAAATTTATCTTTTCTTTTATTTACTCATTCAATTGTATTTGAATCATTCCGTTCTCCGTCCACGACTGATTATTGACGAAGCCGACGATTTCTGTAAAATCAATTCACACACCGTCAAATCTCAAAATAATTTTTTTCTCCCAAACACCGCGCTGGAAATTATTCTCATTCAATAGTTGCCAGAGCGCCGCCGCCGTCTAAGATACAGGGACGTTCCGAAAACTTTGATTTCATTTGTTTGCTTGCATTTGATTACCGTCATATTTCAATTGTTTTCGAGTGTATTAATTTATTTTTAATAATCCATTTTTGCGTTAATCAGGAGGTGATAGCGGTATTCGCTTGCTTCCTCCTGTCGATAAAAGGTTTCTCTCTTGTAGAAGCTATGGACTACCAGATGTCTACATGAGAGAGACTTTCAACCGTTAATATGTTATTAGTTTTCATTGACAATAATTTATTTTTAATCAATTTTCCGCATATAGGGAGCCGTTAATATTTAATTAGTTTTCATTGATAATAATTTATTTTTAATCAATTTTCCGCATAAAGGGAGCCGTTAATATTTAATTAGTTTTCATTGGTAACAATTATTTTTAATAAGTTTTCGCATATAGGGAGCCGTTCATATTTAATTGCCGTTGTATTATTAATTTTTGTAAATATATATTTTAGTACCTATTCCTGTGTTTCTCTTATTACTGGTTCCTAACCGTTCTCTTTCAGGGTACCGTAGGGTACGAGGTGTAAAGGAAATAAGTGTTTTATTTTTATTTATTCTAGTATAGTGGCTACCTAGCCGTGACCGCCTGGAATTATTTTTACCTCCACTGAGTTCACCTTGAGTACACTCTGGTGTACCACAGGTTCGCAGAACAAACTGTGATATCAAAACTGGCGCCTGAGCAACCCCTATTTGGGAATCACCTTCATAGCGCCACACAGACTCGCTGATTCACTGTAGGTGAACCAGGAGCCTGTCACAGTACGTACAAAGCCCAAGAAAACTTCTTATTTGGTGTTTATCCTTTGGTTGTGGCCACTCTTTGATAGAAGCTACTTTTTCCATATCTACAGCCACGCCATCCTTGCTGACCCATGTAAATAACTTAATTTTGAAATAGTTGGCACTTCTTGGAGTTTAGTATCAGTAAGACAGCTTAAAGTATTTTAAAATGTGCATCAAATGTCTTCCTTAAGTCTATGATGTCATCTAAATACACCAGGGCATATTTTCCAGGATAACCCTATCAATACGTTTTCCATAAGTGTTTTAAATGTAGCGGAGGCATTACATAGTACAAATAAAATGACATTAAATTGCCACAATCCAGATTCGGTGGAATAAGCTGTCTTTCCTTTGTCTACTGGGTCCATTTCCATCTGCCAATATCCAGACTTTAAGTCTATGGTAGAAAATAGTTTACTTCCGGCCAATGTGTTCAAGGTATCGTCGATTCGAGGCAGAGGATAATTATCTTTCTTGGTAACATTGTTCAACTGACTGTAATTCACACAGAACCTCGTAGTTATATCCCTTTTTCTGGACCAGGACCACCGAAGAGACCCATGTCACCCTGTCACCATATATCACCCTGTCCTTTGTATTTTTCAAGTTATTTCTGTTTTTCCTCCTTTTGGTACAAAAATGTCACGATATCGTCGAAGAAATTCCTTTGTTTTTTGTTTAAGTTGTTTAAAGTCATCGGTCTCTTTCACTGGTGAAGGACATATAAAAATTCTCCTCGAAGGGCGATGGTCAAATTTACTGCCTTCTCTCGTTCAGACCATTCGTTTGCTCTGGCAGTTGTTTCGAACTGTTTAAGGTAGTTGGTCTATGACATTTTCCTGTTGAAAGTTGGGACTTTAACACGAGCAGAATTTACAGTTCCTTCCAATTTCAACTTTGTTTCCACCTCATGGCACTTTATTTCACCGTCCTTGGCCGGTTCTATATGTTCCAGTTCTTCTATCTTATTTTCCATCTGTTTTATTTTCTCCTCAACGGAAGACATTATTTTCTCCTTAACGGAAAGAATCTTATTTTCCGCATTTGCAGACATTTCATTTTTCAGAGAACACATTTTGTTTTCCAAGTCGGAAGAAATTTCGGTTTTTAAAGACGACAATGCTAGAAGACACCTTTTCTTCTAAGGAAGAAACTTTACTATCTAAGGAGGAAATATCTGAAGAAACTTCAATTTCTAAGTATGCAAGGTCAGAAGAAACTTAAGTTTCTAATTAAGTAATGTTAGAAGAAATATCGGTTTTCATAGAGGTCATATCAGAAGACATTTCGGATTTTAAGGAAGAGATCTTACTTTACACGGAAGAAATTGGAACCCTCACTTTCTAGTGCTTCCTTAAAACATTCTGCTAGCTCAACTTTCTTTCCTGTCGCCTCCAGATCACGATCTTCTAGTTCTCGGCGCAGCTCAGACACTTTTAACACTTTTAAATCACACAGTTTCTTAGCCATTATTGTCTACTATTTATTTACAGTTCCACTTCTAACACCAATGTGACGTTTGTTTAATTTATTTATAGTTTATTTATTTAAGGCACACTATTTACAATTTATTTATGACGTACTAATTAAGTTATATAATACTTAGGCACAATCGCAATTCTAATTTATTTATTACAATTTAACTGTTCTGTCCAAGAATTAAATTTAATCTGCCTGTCCGTCGACAACTCGCGCTATTTATATAAAGCCCAACTCTGTACTAGAATACTCTCGGCTTTCCACAACAATCGAGAACTGCCTTTCTATGACTCATATGCCGCAAAGGGATCAATCCGGCAGTTTCTCGAAGCGGTCCGTTTGTCTCTATATTGCCAGCGCGCCGCTAGACTTCATATCGCGGGCAAGGATTAAACAAAGCACAGGGTAGGCTTTTACGCGAAACTATTATAAGTAAATGGTTGAGAAAGGATTTCAGGTACATCGACTGCCAGATTTCCAAATAAATCTGAATACGCAAAACCTCCACATAGCAATGTTGCGTGCGCCTACAATTAAATTTAAGATCATTTTAACACCAATCAATCCATAGATACTCATTCAAAATAACTTTTTTAAAGGTGATTTTTAAAATGTTATAATAATCACTCAACAATATAAGATTTTCAAACCCATATCATAATTTTTGTTGACAATTTAATTTTGCCCTCTTACAGCTGGTAAAACTGAATTAAATAACTAATCTCGTTGTAAAGCGATCATCCAAAATTTTTTCAATACAATTATTATTTGCTATTTCATTTTTAACAAACAAAATAAAACTCCCAATACTCCAAAATTTTTAAGTAGAAGACAACTTTAATAACCCAGAGTCAATTCCTTTTGTAAAAGAGTTTCCAGTTGACATTTTAGTACAAAGTTAGCCACAGAAAATGAGTTTCTTTGACCTTTTTGACGAGGGAATAAAATTCCGAAAGAAAAAAGTTCAGAAACAGAGGAAATCGACTCTTTTGTAAATGCATTTGTGGCTTTTGTTTGGCGGTCTGGAGGCTTTCAAAAGGGAGTTCTGGGACTTTCTTTCATATACTTTTACATTCCCTAAATAGTATCGACAAGTTACTTCATACGAGTGCCGCCACTTACAACTACAAAGCTTGGAATATTTTATTGACATCTATTCTTTTGCAAAAATCATCTTTCCTAGATCGAAGTGCTTTAAGGGAGATATTCATACATTTCCTAGACAGAAAAGTTACTTTATCCCACTTCAGTACATTTGCAACATTTTAGCGATTTTATAGTTTGTATAACTACCTACCTGTTTTTAGATAATATATTTTATTTCATTTAGTAGGTATTTATGTTTATTTTATTTTATAAATTAGTAAAATTTATAAATTATATTAAAATTAGGTATTTTGTCTTAATAACCTAATATATTTTTTAAATTTGTAGATTTTAGTTAGTGGGTCGTAGAAAAATATACTGTAGGTATAACTCGATTTGATTGTTCGATTGTTCATTTCGCACTAAGACAAAGTTTGAGCACGACACCGTAGGCAAAGTGCTCAAACTTTGTCTTCATCAGATTCACTCTTGTTGCAAAATCTACTATACCAATTAGAATGCCTGCCTAATTAGTAAACTCGAAGATCTAAGTTAGATCTCTGGTTGGGCACGAATTTTTTCCTTTTTTTTATTCATAGCCTTTTCAATATTTTTCTGTGGTTTGTTTTTACTTTGGGGTTGTGTGATTCCTTAATTTGGTTTGGGGAATCAATGTTATATATTTCACATATATTTATTTTTCATTTAAACTTATCTAATCCCTAACCCCACACATACCTAATTTATTATCAATGTTGTAATATTTGTTGTTTTTATTGGAATAAATTGTCAACGAAAACATCATCAATTTAGGCAATTCTGCTTACCCCTCTTCTGAAACCAATATTTTAAAATAGTCACCTTTCCATTTTAGTTGTAATAATTACACCAAATTTTGATATTTTTAATTGTTTAATAAATGTTATATAAAATATAGTTTATACTAAAAATACAAAAATTATATTTCAAGATAATGTATAAATATACCTACACAGAAAAAAATTATCATCTACATTCAAGAAAAGCTTTACACTTGGAAGATTACATTTGTTTGAATTAAAGCAGAGTTTGCTTCAAATAATATTTCTCGATACACTAAGAAAATAAATGTTGAGTGAAGTGTAGGCATAATCTTGTATTTTAAGATATACAATAATTAATCTGAGAATAAATTATTTCATTCGAGTCTAGAATTGTTAATTAATCCAAGAAAGTATGCTATGCACCTAAAGCCAAATATCGCGTACTTGATTCAATGTTATAAAAGGATTCGATTCAAAGCATTTAAATTTCAGAACAAGGCCTAAACAATTCTAATCAACAACCTATGTACTTCACAAAAGATTAGCGACTACAAAATCACTGCACGGTGTTGCCAGCTGAAACGTATTTTAAAATGCAACCTCTGCACTGATACGGTAGATATATGACTGGCACATGTTGAAATGTGATACTGATTATTCAAAAGTCAGAGACACAACGCATTTATAGATCTGGCAAATTGGCAATAGCACGTATTCATCCTATTGTCCATTTTCTTAACATGTTTGAATCGTATCGTTAGGGTTGCGTTTTACTTTTTGTTAGAAGTTCTTTGTGATTTAATTAATAAGAGTATGAATAAATTAAATTGAAATGAAACATTTGTTAAATGAATGGGGTCTCAGAGACCTTATACCAATATGTAAATGTAAGTATATTTAGTTCACTTCTTGTTAGGTATTATTATATATAAGTAAATTTATAATCATAAGAATAATCATAAAAAAAATGTATGATGCTGGATGACGACTTTTTGGAAAGACGACTTTTTGGAAAGACGACTTCTGCCTTGCTAAGACAAAGAGCTCTTATCTACGAAAATTACATTTTATTTTATTTTATTTTATTATGACACAAAATAATAAAGGCCTATTTGCATTAGAAAATATTTACTATAATAATTATAAGAAAAGGTTAGTAAAAGGACGTATATATTTACCTACCCACATTTACTAAAAATATTTATTTTGTAGATATGACCTCTTAGTAGGACCAAATTTTATGTTCTATTTAGGTTAGGTTATAAAAAGTTATAAAATTATTTTTTTTTTAATTTTAGATAGAGGACAGAGGAATTTGGTATATTAACTAAAAACAATTTTGAAAAATATTTTTCTGTGGATAGGTACCAGTGAGAACCCTATTAAAAAGCAAGAACAGCCTGCTTTTATTTCAAGATTATTAATTTCTTCAATGAAACTATCCTATAAGCCAACTAAAATCAATATATTTATGTCAAAGATCATATTATTATTGTAACAAATTTAGTTGTATTGGATTTAAGAACAAGGTATTATTGAATATAAATAAAGTATATTTAAAAAAAGTGTAAAACTTCTTATTTCAAGATTATTAATTTCTTCAATGAAACTATCCTATTATTCAACCAAAATCAATATATTTATGTCAAAGATCATATTATTATTGTGGCAAGTGTAAGACTATTTTATTTAAGATGTACATAATACTGCAATTGAGCAATAGATACTCTTCATTTAATTAGAGGCATTTTCGTTAGGGCAAGTAAGTTGATTCTAATCTTGAAGCAAGGCTTATAAGCTATTGTTGAACAAGTATTACTAGAATTTCAAATCGAGACGAGTTTTACTTGCGGATATATAAACACAACAAAGCATTAAAATAAGACCATTCATCTTGAATATAGTACACCCTTTTTTCTGTGTATATTGTAACCTTTTAAAAGTCCAGTTAAAAATCTGATGTGTCCAACACATGACTTTCCTATCTAGTTATTATACCTAGGCTTTTTCCGGTTATTTTGTACAACCTATTGCAGCATATTTATAAATGTTTAGAGGATAAACTAAATATATACATTGTCCACATACATCTACCTCGAAACATTTTTCTATAGATATTCATTGAAAACGAAAATACTGAAAAATTTAAATTTCCTAAAATTTTTTCATTACGGTCCATTTTAGAAAAATCATGTATAAACAAAAATTATAGAGATCGATTCGCAAACAACTTTTAGTTTAACAATTTTCATAAAAATCAGAATTTTGCACATTTTGTAAAATTTCTGGAATACGGACCATTTCAGGAAATTTTGATAAAAAGCAAAAATTATAGATAATAATATAAGAAGTAACTTTTATTTGAAAAATTTTTTTCTCCAAACATAAGTAACAGATATACTCCATAAAATATAAAAACGGCCTCCCATAAACTACCCCCCCCTCCCAGATGTTCCGACTTTGTCCAGAATCTAATCATTTCACGTCAGGCCGAAATAAAACTTAAGTTTAAAATTTAATGTTTTTTTATCCGTTTTTGAGTTTTCTCGAATACGGTCCATTTTAGGGAAATTATGTATAGAATAAAAATTATAGAGAATTATGTTACAAACAACTTTTATTTGAACAATTTTTATAAAAAATTATTTTTTACATTTTGTCAAATTTCTCGAATACGGATCATTTTGGGTAAATTTTGTGAAAAAAAATTTATAGATAATGATATAAGAAGTAACTCTTATTTAAAGAATTTTCTTCTCCAAACGTAAATAACAGATATATTCTATAAAATATAAAAATGATTACCCATAAAGTACCCCCCCAGATGTTCCGAATATTCTCAAAATCTAATCAGTTTATTGGACGCTGGAACAAAGCTTAAGTTTAAAATTTGGTGTTTTTCTGTGTATCGGTTCATTAGTTATGCGACACACAGACATACACACACACACACACACACACACACACACACACACACACACACACACACTCACACACACTCACATACACACACATACACACACAGACACACACACACACAGACACACACAGACACACACAGACACACACACAGACACACGACACACACAGACACACACACATACACGCACACACACACACAAACACACACACACACACATCATCGCGAAAATAGTCAAAACGGATTCAGGGGACCTCAAAACATAAAAATCCGTCGAAAACTTGAGGTCCAAAAAAATCATGATTCCTATACTTTCCTTATATCTGTATACAGATAGGAAAGTAAAAATGTTATTTTAAATATGTGTCATCTTCCGCACGCAATATTCCAAAGAAAGGGAAATTTCTTGAAGTGGGATTACAGTAAACCAAATTATTTCGCCATTAGATTTTTAAATTTCATTTACGATTACTCTCTCTTCACATCTGGTGGTGTTTGGCTATAAAAGTGGTAAGTATTAAAAAAAGTATAATGTCATTGTAAAATATCTCGGTAGAAATAATATTCCAACCTATTGTTAGTTATTAGTTTTTTTGAAAGTAAAGTTAAATTTTTCAAAATATGTTTTTATAATTCATTCTGGTTGCTAGAACGGCACAATGTTTATAGTAATTAGTTTTTATTGTATCTTGATTCAATTGTAAAAAGTAGATGTTTCAAATTTAATTTATATCTCATACAAGAGCCACGTGAAAAACAGAATCTATTTTTGTTTAGAAAACGAATAAGTGCAGCTGGAAATTAAAAGCTGGAAACTAAACGCTGGAAACTAAACGCTGTAAACTAAACGCTGGAAATTAAACGCTAGAAAATTAACTAATGAAAACTAACTAGACAAAGCCGACAGTTAAAACTCACAAAAAGTTACAAGGAAGAACGAGAACAAAGAACGAGGTATGCTGTTCATGTTCGAGTAACCTAAATAGGGGAAATGCGAGACTTGGCGTTGGTTCCCGAGTCGTAGAAATTTCAACTACCCCCTAAGAAAGTTGCCAGCCAAAAGCAAATAATAATAATAATAATAATAATAATAATAATAATAATAATAATAATAATAATAATAATAATAATAATAATAATAATAACGTCTTTATTATTTCTATAAAAATACAAAACAAAATATAATTATTTTATAATAAAACAAAATATAGAAATAATGTTTGATCATCAATTGATCATTTGAGATAAAAGATTAATTTACCTGATAAACTTTAAATAACATGTTCCTGAACAGTTTCTTTTTTTATCTAAATAAATTTATTTTTATAAGTGTATATGTTGAATCTTATTTTTTAAAGGTTACAACAATTCTCTTTTACTCAAATTAAAGTTTTTATTAACTTCTTTTTTTGATAAAGCTAGAGTTTATAATTATTAGTTTAGAATTATTGGTGCTCAACATTTCCTAGAAAATTATTACCCCAAGGTGTCTATTAGAAAAGCCGAATTCACGACTGAGAAAAATATGGTCAATGTGCTCATTTATTTCTTTTAATTTTTAAAGGTAAGTAATGTTTGATATTAAATTTCACTGAGCTAGTAAAAATCTCTTATAAGTGTTTTGAAATTAACATTTTATCACAAGACAACGTAATATATTGTAAATTGGCACTGCAACGGGTCAATGCAATATTGCAATATAAATATTACTACATGGTAGTTGTGATATATATAGCGGAAGACCAACTATTTTTAAGTACAATTGCAAATACTTTTATTCTTATTACCAGAGACAACAGAGACGTGTAACTTAATAGGAAAATTTGTTCGGTAGTCCACTTGAATAACATACATGACTTTCTTTCTCTTTTACATTGATATGTACATATATTTATCTCTCTTCAATAAGCAATGAAGCATCTGGGATCGTCAGTAGTGGATTCTTACATAATTATTGGAAGACAGAAAATTTTCAATATATTACCCACCTCACTTACTTAAATGTACAGCATCTCTATTTAGAAAACATAATATTGAAAGAAAAGTTCCTACTCACCAATAAACTGTGTTGTAAGAAAAATTAGTGATAGCAGAAAGAACTATGACATAAAATCTAAGTGTCCGTTAAATTTTAGTAGCATGCAATAAATAATGGGACATCATATGGACCTAAAAATTTCTAGAGGTAAGTAATTTCCAGTTTATTAAGAAAATTAACAACTACTGTATAATGTGTGTGTTTATTAAAATATTACACAATGGCCATGATTATTTTAGGTGAATTGCAGAGAACCATTGTTACAGCTACTTTTCATCAAGTAGGTCGATGAATGCCTAGACAGGTTTAATGGCAGCACAAAGTTCCCACCTGCTAGAAAAGAAGTAAAATTTATGCTGAGTAAAAAATATCTGTACATGTAGTATCGGCAAAAGATTTTGAAATAATTAGAGATTGGCCAGTTGTTACAGATTCCTACCTCTAATAGCAACTCTAGTGAAGAAAAACAACTGAATAACTAAAGCCCAGAATTTTAAATCAGGAAGCATTGGAAACGTAGCACTTTTAGTTTGTTTTTCTGAACCTTAGAAAAATACAATTTATAGAAAAAGAGTTTGTTGTATTATTTTTCTAAGTTAAAATATTAATAATCACTATAAGTTTTTTTAGCTTAATTTAAAAACTATGTTCACATGTATATTAAACTATGATTAAAATTTCCTTCATTGAAATTAATTATTTTTTGTAAGATAGAAAATTTGATGTTATTGAAAGCTTTTACATTTTTTAAAATCTATAAAAACAATAGTTTTTGTTCCTCCTGTGAATTTTTATAGAAAAAGTATTTCATAATCCATGTTTTTATTTCCCGCTCTACAGCATTTTTAAATTTTCCCGCTATTAATGACTGAATACGCACAGCAGTAAGAAAAGAAGAAAACTGACTAGTGGCGCCATCATATATTGGTTGTCATTACAATTGCCCAAACAACTTTTGCCGAACAAAAAGGTACATTGAGTTACACGTCTCGCTGGGTTCTCTCTGTTATTACCAATAATAATATTGTTAATATTATTATTGTATGGCACAAACATGTAATTACCTAGACAATACATACAATTATTTGAATCGTCTATTACAGATAGAGCATTTAAAATAAAACAAAAAGAAGATTACTTGAAATTAAAAGAAATTAAAGCAGGAGTGTCACAAGGAATTGTGGACTAAGTTGTAATAACTACACCTCTGTGATATTGGACGCAAAATAGAGCTATTAATAAAATGCAGGAAAATATATTGACTTATCGTATTATCCAATTATAAAGTACTTAAATCAATGTGGGCATATAACATTTAGCTTTGGGGATGTGCCATTAAGAGTGTCACTGAAGTCATATAGCTCTTCCAGAATAAAGTACTGGGGGACATAATTAATTCCCCTTAGTACTTTTAAAACAATGACCATCACAGACAACTAAATATAGGTACCGTTAAGCAGACCATTTTGCTAAGAGTTACGACTAAAGACTTTATTACCACGTTATATTAAGGCCATCCAGCACCTCGATAACAAGAATATTAAAAAATACTCAGAAGAATAAAAACATTGACTTAATGAAATGGTGTTAAAATAGAATACAGTATGGTAGATACATACATTAATCTTAGTGTAAGTTATTAGAATCCAAGGATTATTGCTTATTAAGACCTTTGTTTATTATTTTTAAATGTAGTAATTTAAACTAGAAAAAATGAACTAAACCTGGCATAAAACAAATTACATTTATTTTAGTATCTGAAATTGAAAACCATACTCCGTTTATATGATCTGTTATATTTTGACGAGTTTTATAGATAGGTACACCATTTACTATTCTCTGGAAACGAAACAGCGTAAACGACTCTCACATCACATAACAGAACGTATTTTCGACAATATTGAGTTTGACATTTTATATTAAAAGCTGATTACATTGTCGACTGGAATATACTGTCGTCGCCCATGAATTGCCTATCTAAAATGACATCTACAATGATTATTGCTTGCTAGAGAAATAAAGTCATTTATAGATTTCGACGTGGCAGATTCTAAATTTAGTTAACGATTTAGTCATGTCCAGAAAAATGGATTTAATTAAAAACGCAGCGAAAATTGCAACGAGCGCAGTTGTATTGTGTGAAAAATAACAAATTTAACACAAGTGAGAAATATTCTCGCACGAGGCATAAGCCGAGTGCAAAAATCCACGAATGGAAATATTCAAAAAGTTCTTTTAGAAGTTACGTAGATATATTATTAAACAAACTTTCAAAACAATAAAAATTACTATTTATAAAAGTTTCTAAAACATATATAGATCATAAGAAACCATCAACAATATTTTTTTGTCGATTAAAGACTGTCTAGAAGACCTGGCAGAGCTAAGTAGTCAAAATAAGGTGACCCTAGCCTGGGTTCCAGGTCATGAAGGATATCAGGGCATTGAAAAGACCGACGAATTAGCCAGAGAAGGCTTAGATAAGGCCATGACAGGCCCGGAACCCTTCTGTGGAGTTGCTAAGGCATTGTGCAAGACATCCATTACACAATAGATGCAAAAAGAGTCTCAGGAATAGTGGAACAACTATCCAAGACTGAGACAGGCCAAACAGTTCATTAAGGAAACCATCGGCCAAGTTCACGAAAGACCTACTGGATCAAAAGCGTCAAATCGTTAGGATAACAGTAGGCCTTCTTACTGGACACTGTCGCCTCAAAAGGCACATTAGTGTCATAAATCCAGCAGAAGAAGCAACTGCAGGTTCTGTGAAGAAGAAGAGGAAACATCATTCCACGTCCTGTGCTAATGTGAACGCCTGGCTGGAATAAGGTTTCTAACATTGGGCGAAGAAAAGCCAAATGCAGCAACTACATGCGGGAGCCACTTTCAAAGCTACTAAGTCTAATAAAAAAGACCAGGCTAGACGACATACTCTAGAACAAGCGGAGTCATACAAAAGATCTGAAAAGGTCGCGGTGGACAAGGACAAGTAACGTCCAGCTCCTAATCTAATCTAATCTAATCTAATCTAATCTAATCTAGTCATGTCCAGAAAAATGGATTTAATTAAAAACGCAGCGAAAATTGTAACGAGCGTAGTTGTATTGTGTGCAAAATAAACACTTTTACACGAGTAAGAAATATTCTCGCACGAGGCATAAGCCGAGTGTAAAAATCTACGAATGTAAATATTCAAAAAGTTCTTTTAGAAGTTACGTAGATATATTATTTTGAATATTTATTTAAAAAATCATTGGGGCTTAAAGCCCGAAAAAAAAACGGAAAATGCGATTTTCTTGGTTTTATCTTGAAGATAAGTTAAACAAGCTTTTAAAACAATAAAAATTACTATTTATAAAAGTTCCTAAAACATATGTAGATCATAAGAAACCATCAACAATATTTTTTTGTCGATTATTAATCAACTTATAACAATTAATATAAAAAAAAATAAAACTATTCGCGCTCGTTTGTTTGCCGTCGACTATCGGTGGCTCCTTCCGCACCGATTTGTATATCCCATCTTAGTTGCACCTATAATCGTAAAGAAATATCCATCTCTATTGCACTCCGACACTACTAACCCATCCCATATTATCACCACATCTCTGTCTTATTTTTTAACACGCTTATATTAGCTTCACCTGTATGTATGTTTGTAACTCTCCTTTGGACTCAAGTGGCTTATTACTGTCAGTATGTCCCACTAAAGCCTTGGTTTCTTTGAACACTCCGTCGCGGTGAGCGGACAGTCCGTCGACCGTCGCGTTTTGACGATTTTATCCAACCAGAGTATTTAAATGGGAATGGTTTTTTTGAATCCGCTTAGCTGAGCAGGATGGCGTCATGCCGCTGATTTGTCGCGAAGAGTCGGTTGATATCTGTTGAGTTTGATATCAGGAATCGTCGGCGTGTGCGGAGACTATATTGTTATTAATTTTAAAACAATGAGTGACAAATTCACACATACAGATGACATCATGACTTTATTTTTAGGTTTCTTGGAAATTATGTCCTTTATAAAACTCAACACGAATTCAAAAAGATCTGTAGAAAGTCTAAAATACTCCCTAAATTTGGTTTCATTTCCAAAAAGCCTCCGCTGCACAGTGATATTAAAGGCACCTTCTGTATCGCGACACAAAAACAACTCATCCACTGGCTTATTGGAAACTTTGACGGTTGCAATTGCCGGTTCCTCTTGTTCTTCCTCTTCCAACAATAATAACGCAAACAATTTATTTGCATCCATTTTAGTACCTTTCGTTTACATTCACAATATATAAACAGCACGTACAGACATAGAGAAAGTATCATTTTCTATATTTTTTAACAAACCACCTTGGGCGAAAATTGCTGTCCTCAGCGGTCGACGGACTGTCCGCTCACCGCGACGGAGTGTTCAAAGAAACCAAGGCTTAAGTCAAGTTCGTTCGTAGCCGAGCGGTCTAACGCGCGGGTTTTCGATTGCCAGACTCACCGATCGTGGGTTTCAATCCCCACGGCTGCAAAAAAAAAAATTTTTTTATTTCAGCAATTTTTGTTTTTAATAATTAATCGAACTAAAAAGTAAAAAATAATAGTTTAAAAAAACTAAAAAACGCGCTTTTATAATACATCGAACTAAAAAGTGAAAAATAAATATAGTTTAAAAAACTAAAAAAACACGCTTTTAGAGCATATCAAACTAAAAAGTTAAAAATAATTTTTCAAATAAGCTTATAACAATAATAAATGGAAAATACTAGTATTATTGTGAAAAAAGCGTGGGGCGCTTTATCCATATTTCTCGTACATTGAGCGCCCGATGCTTTTTTCACAATAATACTAGTATTTTCCATTTATTATTGTTTTAAGCTTATTTAAAAAATTATTTTTAACTTTTTAGTTTGATATGCCCTAAAAGCGTGTTTTTTTAGTTTTTTAAACTATATTTATTTTTATAGTTAAAATATTATAGTTTTGATGTTTTATACAGGGTGTCCCAAATTGTACGGATCCAACTGAAACAGTTTATAGCTCTCATAATTTTAAGCAAAAAGTTCATATTAACAATTACTAGCAGGATTACAGGTGGTTAAAGTGTTAAATTTATATTAAGATTTACATAAATATTGATTAAAATTCGATCAATAGTTAAGAGATATAAAAGTTATATGACTAATAAAACAAATAAATGATATCAAATTTCACCAGTAGCGTGTAAGTGAAAATGTGTTATTTCTGTCTATTTTAAACCACTTGTCTTGTTGCTACTGATTGAGATTGGACCACTATTATTATGAATTTTTTTTCTTACAATTATCTATAACTTGTTTTAGTTTGTTTTATACAATTTGGGACACCATGTATAATATATGATCCCTGAAATAGGGATCTCGTATAAATTTATTATTTAATATTGAAAAAAAATTAATGTGCCAAAAGTAACATTAGAATGGTAAAATATATAACTAAAGAGCTCTTCCTTAACTTTTATAATTAATTATTAAAGAACAAGGATATTCATATTTGTTTATTAGAAAAACTACAACTTACAGTCTTGTGTAATAATTCTATTAAATTTTCTCCACGTCTTCAGTGTTCGATGTCTTTTTTAAAAACTGACTTTGGGTTTTAAAGAGTTTTATCAAATCTTGGTTTGGTAAAAAGCTCTTAAGACTTGGAAACGTAAGGATTTGTCTGTTGAGGTTAGCCTAGATAACATCGTTGAAGTGGCCATTAAACCTCTTAATAAATTAAAAGGAAGAACATCGGATGTTGAAGAATATAAATGTATTACCAATTTTTTAAAAAACATATAGATCTTCAGGATCTTCATTGATGGACTACAGGACGTGGAAATGCAGCAGGCTCTTCGGCTACAATCTCATAAGACATTGAGTGAGACACTTATTGCATTTCAGAAATATAAAGCGGTAAAACTCCTATCCAGATCTTCTCGCGCAAAAATAAGAGAAATTAAATCCCAGGAAAGGCCATTACTAATAATATTCTTCAAACTACACTGTCAAAAATATTAAATATCCTGCAAAATATGCAACAAAAGAGCCAAAATGGAAGCAGGAGATGCTTTATTTGTAGAAGAATCAGGCACCTTCAAAGGTGGATTTTTAGCAATAACGATGAAGTAAAGCATCAAAGAGGCCATCTCCATAACAACGCAGACATTCTCACCAGGCGACCTTGTTTAGAACGATAATGCCACTGCAGTAAAAGGCTCAAAAAACAAGAGGAAACGGTTGATAAAGTTAGTCTTCGGGCAATCACTATCAAGCCAGATGGCGACGAAGAAGAAATCACCCTTGAAAGTCTGAGTAAGGGACAGAAGAAAGACAATGACTTAAAAGTTGTCCGAGAATGGCTCAAAAATAAAGTCACACCTACTTGGCAGGAGATACCAAAATACACTGGAACTATTAAAGGGTACTGGACATAGTAGGATTCTCTGTATCTTTACGATGGCCTGTTGCATCGGAAGTGGAAGAGCCCCGATGGAGTACATGTAGGCGGCCAAGTGGTACTGCTGAAATCATATGTTAGAAGTATGTTGCAGGAGCTTCATTGCAGCCGTTCTGGAGGACATTTTGGTACTAAAAGAACACAAGCGCGAGTTCGGGAAAGATTTGATGGGTTCTGTATCTGTATCTATAATGTGTGGAGGGTGGGTTAATTGTCGACGGGATGTAGCGGATTGGTATAAAAAATGTGATGTATGCAATGGCAGGACAAAGGACTACGAATTCGCTCGGGAACGACTGAAACCCAGCAACGATAAATCAGAAGGCATGCCACAAGGACACATTCTGAGAGACGACACAGTCTGGCCGTGCAATAGGAGGACTTTGTCAGAAACCGCAAGGGAACTGGGAAGGCCCCTACGCCATCCTTAAGGAATATCAACGACCTGCTCCACCGCATTCAGCTGTCTGAGGGTAATACATCCAAGGTAGTTCACATTAGAAAGTTAGCGCCATGCAGTGGTCCAGATCCTTCCCGTTAGCTCCAACCATGTCCCAGTAATTAAGTTATTCTGGGCGAATAACTAGAGTAAAAGAAATGGGAATATTCGAGAAATGTCATTTCACGTCAAGAAATATCTGGACAGAGAGTAATAAAGCTATTTTTGTTTCAATTTTGTTCTCTTTTATTTGTCGGTCTATCTGTATCAATAAATAATATTCGTTTTTTTTAGATATTCTAAATTACCATTTTTCACTAACATTCTAATCATGTTCAAGACATTTAATCAGGGTTGTTATCCTTGTTACTGTGATTTTCTTACCCCACATATATCTTTAAATCTTAAGAGCAAATCAAACAGCTTGAAAATTTATAATTTCTTCTAAGCCTTTATTTTAAGTTTGATTTTGGTGAAATTTTCGGAAAATACCAATAATAACAGAACTAAGGGTCGACATGTCCTCATTTTTTTGTAATCCTTTGAAAAGTAATTATTTTAAAAATGTTTAAAAGGAATATAAAAACACATTTGTGCGCCATTCTCTATAAAATCTATAAAAATTTGCTGTTTTATGTTTTAATAAATATCTAGTAGTTTTTAATTGGGAGGATTTCTCACTTTTCTTTTTTAAACGTCTCTTAAAAATGCTTTCTTATCGTTGCACAAATTTAAAGCTTTCAATATTCGCAAGACACATAATATCACAGTATTTGCACTGGTGCGCATATAAATACAATTTTATATTAGAAAACATTTTTGGTCTTTCAAAAGGTCCAGTTTGCTCTTAATAAATGGTAATATGGATATGTAAAATAGTACAGACCTCAATGTCAATTGTAACGGTCCAAAAATTGTGTCCCACCTCTAGTCTATAATTTAGTTTAATTTGTGTGTAAGATTTAAATTTCGATTTTTGTGCGAAAAGCTTGAAGCTTTACCTGCGATAGTGCCAAATACTTGTTCTAGGAATATTTTTTTTTGGGTTTAACAATTTCGTTAAAAACAGGCAATTGTGTCTTTATCAAGTTAAAATTTCGTTTTTGCGTAGTAGCTAACGAGAACAGAAAAATTCAGTTGTTACTGAGTAGACTTCGCATGAAATGGGTGTGATTTGCTAACTTTCAAAAATATAGTGATATTTAAGTCATCCGATAGTGGGTTTAGTTTTGGAAGTTATTTTTCGATTTTGGGATTGTGCTTTACCTGTTGGATATTGGTATTTTGGTGCTCTGGTTGTTGATTCCCAAAATTATCCTTAATAAGGATTATTCCACACTCCACGTGCGCTGTGTTCTTGAGGTTCTACCGGCATTTACCTATAGAAAGAAAACAAAAAGGAGGGCGTATTAATAGTGGTTGTTCCCTCGCTTACCGACCCGCAGTCTTAATTAGAAAAAAAAAAACCCCTTGGCCAGGGTAAGTAAATAAAATTAATTTAAGTAGGTTTAATTAATTTTCTTTTATGAAGGTGATTTGCCACCTCTACCTTTTTATTTAAATGATTTGTTTTTCATCGTCGAGTTAGCCGTTTCTATTCACAATTCTATTGACGATATGAGTTAAATTTATTCTTTTTATGATGCATTTCCATCATTATAGTATTTGATGCTTTTTTGAATAAAATATTCTATTGTTTTTATTTTAATATTAATTTTCTAGTGAGCTTATATATATTTTCTTTAAAAAAAAAGGAATATTTTATTAGTGCTTATTCTCTTTTCAATTAAAATATAAATGGGTCTTTGACATATTGTCTTTTACTCTTTTTAGGTTTTTTTTTTACGTTGGGCATCATTTGCTTTGGATTGTTAACTCGAAAACCGGGAGCCTGTCCTAGGAAGTCCTTGGGAGAACGTGATTCGTTCTATTAGGATCGTAACAGCTATTTACACCTCTCCAGCTCGAGTCTGCCGGCTCGAATTTGAGAACGTTCTACGAGATAACCACCGCTGGAAACACGCAAGTTGTTCTTTTTTAATGATATTCGAACAGTTTTTTTTTTTTGACTTATAAATTAATGAACATTGTTTTTTTTTACATGGAGTAGACAATCTGACTCTTATTATTTCTTTTTTTCTTGTGGGGATTTATAATTAACGTTAGAATTATTTTTGTGAGCGGAATGCTAAGGATTTGGGCTTTACCTACCTATATTATTTGATATTTGAGGATATTACAGAAATCCTCAGCGCATGCGCCTGAGCTCAAGCGACGCCGAATTAACATTTCGATTTTTTTGCCATTCATTTTATTCACTCCTTTACTATTTTTGATACAAAAAATTTCCCTTAGGAAGCCGCATAAAATTTATTTATAAAAACTTATTTGGTTAATTTATATAGTTATAATATTTGGACAATAATTAAATATTTATAACACATCCTCAATTTTTACAATATAAAATTTGGTTAATACTATATTATTTATAATATTTCGTCAAGTTATATAATATTTTTAATATCTGATCGCTTATATATAATGTTTATAATATTTCGTCAACCTATAAAAAAATACATTTTGGAAATAATTAATATTGCAAAAAAAGATTAATTATTTTACTTAGTTATTTTACTTATTTTATAGCAAAGTATTTTTTTTCTCTTGGGGAAACTTCTTATCATACTGTTGATTTCTAACTTTAAAATAAATCCGTCAATAATCATTTTGTATTTTATTACTCTTTTTGTGTCTAGGTTGGGTACATTAAGGTACCGGTTTATATTATTGGTCTTTTGTTAAATTGAGGGTCAATACTTAGACAGTCAGGTGCTCGGGCCAATTTAACTGGCGCCCCCCCCCCCCCTTTTTTTAATAATTGAGATTGAACCACCCCATCTCCACTAGAGTCTAGCCGCGAGCCCTAAAATAAATTCATCTTCGTAACCGTACTCGGTCTAGCATTCAAATTTAGATATTATTTTACTATATTTTTTTTGTTACACAAATTTGCGGTTATACAATGAGAACCAAACAACAAATATTTCCATTATATAAGCATATAAATAATATATGAAGAAAAAAGAAAACTCAAGGTATCAAGTAATTTTTAAGTAACTCAGATATTTTTGAGCTTTTAATGCCTCTCTTAGTAAGTAACTTCTACCCCATGTAATATAATTAGAATATCCGTTTACGATGTGGTGATTAGGTTTGATTTCTTAGTTGCAAAACATTGTCATTTTAATTTTTCACCTAATTTTAGTTTTAGTTATGTTTTGGTTGCATTATTAAGTTATGTAATTTACTTACTTACTTACTTATTTACTTACTACATATTTCAATTGATTGTATGTTAACTTCTAAAAACTTAATACTGCTCATTTGCAGCATAATAAATTGAATATATCGTAATTCCACTAGAAACTAGAAACTATATAATTTTCCTATCTTTTAACCTCTCTGTACATTTCTCCCAAAATATTCTAAAATTTTTCTTCAATTAAGCGTCAAAGATCAGACAAGAATGGCAAATACAGATTATACTCGAACAAAGCAGAAAGCACAAGTCTTTGTTTGCTCATGTCCCTTTATCTGGGTTTAGAAACAAACCAATTTCAACATTAAGCAAGCACTCTGTTCCGTTTTACTTTTTGGGATAGAACCGAGAAGGAAGGTAGAGTGAATAATAGTTTTGCTCAAAGTTTACGGGTAAACAATTCGTTAGCATGATCCGAGCGGTAAAATTGAGGTTAGGCTAGGTAAAATGAGGTTAGAAGCTTCTTTAACGAGGTTAAAAACGACTCGAATATTTATGAACGCGAGTGAGAAATAAAGTTGTCAACTAAAAGGAATCGCAAAATAAACTTCTGTTTTAATTTTACACGCCCGCTTAACTGAAATTTAAAAAGTTTGTGGAATTGATAAGTTGAATAATTGCCCAATATAAATAATTATAATAGTCCATTTTTAATTTTAAATTCCTATAAACTTATTCTTCTTTATTTTCTTTCAGGTACATTCTCAATTAGATAACAGTTGAAATGACACTGAATTAGAATTTGGTATCAAATAACAACAGTATACAGTACTGGTAAAATCGAACCATATGTCGGTCTTGCTTTGCCTGTGTTGGAAAAAGACGTAATATAGTATCAATGTTGCAATTTGCAACTCGAGTCATGGGTTGGTCGCGGCTAGCTATAGACCGGTAAATGTCAATTACTTTACCACATTCTTCTCTCTTCTGTATATCCCGCGCCTCTAGTTAATTAAAAAAACTTTTCCTTTTTTTTTTAGTTGTTCGGCTTCATTTATTTTCTTACTTCTACAGGTATTTATATTCTCAATTTTTAGTTTCTTCATTAGCAAAATGGTACGTGCTCTAGCTGAGAATGTAACACTTTAATAATAATTGAAAGTAAAAACAATTTGCACGTAGTGTAACTTATTTTTAATGAGAGGTATCCCGATCGCCTTATATCAAGGTGTTATTTGATGGAGCTTCTTCATGTTTCAAAAAACAGTTTATATTGCCAAACATCTAGTCGACCAAAAATAAGTAATGACAAATTGATATACGGGGTTATGATAGACAAGTACCTAATGTTATTTTTAACGAACACGTTATTTGTAAACGGGTTGTTATTTCTTTGTGTTAATAATATAACAGACCTGTTAAAAATAACAATGGTCGTCAATCATAACCCCATAACTTTTTCCACAGTCCAAGTTGCATCTACCTGTGAAGTCAGTCAATGTACAGTACACAGGGGGTTGAACAAAAACAATTTCACTTGTACAATTTAAAAATTGTGCATCAACTTTCAGATGACGAAGAATCAAAGAGTGGAATTCTGTGAAAATATGTTTAATAAAACTGGCTAACAGCTTGACTATGTAAAAAAAATTGTTTTATTAACGAAATACTTAAGCAAAGAAAGTGAGAAGTCTCAACAAGTCCTTTTAAAAAGTGGACAACAAAAAGGTTCCCGCTTGGGGCTGCCTCTAGTTAAGCTACCTACGTAATAGATACATACAGCGTGTCCCAGATTCGCTTTTCTATACAGGGATCTCGGCTCCTATTATACTTACAGCAAAGGTTAAGTGGAAAAAGTTTTAATGGAAACGATACGTAATTTAGTTATGGAAATATCGGTGAAATGCCGAAAATTACTGATTTCGTTTTTAGCCTGTAAATCTGAATCAAATAATTTGACAGCTGTCGGAATGAGATATTATTTAGACACTTTTTTAAGACGAATAAGATAGCGTTTATGACATGTCTTAATCGACTTTTGTTATCCCGTCTTTACTTTCAATTTTCTTATAGCCGCTGATTTCGGTTTTAGCCTGTAAATCCGAATTAAATAATTTGACAGCTGTCGAAATGAGACATTATTTGGACACTTTTTTAAGACGAATAAGATAGCGTTTATGACATGTCCTAATCGACTTTTGTTATACCGTCTCAACTTTCAATTTTCTTATAGCCGCTATATTGGAGTTTTCGATTTTTCGAAAGACCGAAAAATGTCCAGTCCTATGATATCTTACAAGTGCCTAAAAGATTTAGGTATCATAGAAATATCACACCTCGTAAAGTTAGGTCATGATTTATTTGTCAGAAAATAAATCAAATAGTTTAGGACAAATTACCAACTGTGTATTAAAAAAAAAGCAAATCAGAAAACTCGTTAATATTGTAAACGCCAAATCTAAAGAACCAGCGCAAATGCTCAAGTTCGTTTACTTAAAAATCGCCACGCCCATTCGCAAATTGAACCTTGTCCTTGCTTACGGTCAGTAGCGTAACGACTAGATCATTGTTTGTTTCTTGTTTCTGTGTTTAGGTTAAAGTGACTGGTTTTATTTTTGATAATGTCTTCTATTATAGGTGAAAAAAAGCACAGATCTGTTATTAACGGACAAAGTCGTGAAGTAATATACAATGTTTTTAAATATTTTGACGCAACAAAAAAGGAAGGAGTTACTTTAGATGATATCAAACTTCGAACTGCACAAGCAACTCTGTAGTTAATTTGCAATTAAACTTGCGTAGTTTTCAATATTTTTTTGTATTTTACACACATGCATTCTATTTTTGATTAATATTGTATATTTAAATTTTTAAAATTTATCTTCTGTTTCTAAACATTTTTGTTTCCTAATAAATGTAAAAAAAAAATTTTGAAGGAAGGTAAACAGTCAATGGAAACAACTGGAAAAATTACATTTTCCACACCTAGGAAAAACTTCGTCAAAAAATCAACCGCTACGAATCTCCCTAAATATCAGTTGAGGGACATTCGAAGAATAATTTACGATTTTTATATAACAGAAAAGTCTCGTGTTACTGTTAAAAGGTTAAATAATAAAATTAAGGAAGATTTAGATATCCACATATCAGAAACTTCATTAAGAAGAGTCCTTAAAAAATTACAATTTAAATGGAGAAAAATTCAAAATAATCGTAAAGTTTTGGCGGAAAAAATGAAAATAAGAACTTTAAGAGTAAAACATGGTAGATTTTCACACTTTTATTTAAAAAAATAAAAATTTAAAATTGCACGACAATTGTTTCTAAGTACAACTTCTTCTTCAAATGTGACTCATTTACATTTCTAATATATATACAAATAAACTAATTAGTTAAAGTAGGTACTTAAGAGAAATATATTAATAAAATTCCAATAAGATATCATTACCGGGATTATCTCACAGAAAACTAAGAACAGGTAAAGAGATTTAATTAAGCTCAGTTAATAATATCTAATTGATCACTTAAGAGGATATTTGAATTTTTAAATCTATTTATTTCAAGTGTTTCTAAATGGTTTAATTTAATGCCTTTATTCTCAAAATGTGAAACAATTTTTGCATAAACGATTGATTTTCAGATAAAAATATGTTTTGTAGAATTATTTTTTTAGTATAACTATTGTAATGTTTTAAATAGCTTTTTGTTTTGAAAGTACGGCCCGTTTAACCAATACATAATTTTACCACAATTTAATTTATTTGAATAAGAATAATAACACTAAGCAATATGTATGAACAAGTATCATTCACTATATTTTATTTATCTTAAAATATACGCGCCCCTGGTTTACAACTTTCTAGGTAAGCTACCAATTCTATTCATCGGTAGGCGTGTTCGTAGCATTATATATGCGCGTCCTTGGTTCTTTACCTTTGGCGTTTACTGCATTAATTTACAGATTTGAAAAATTACGTCCCTTTGCATTGAAATATTCTTGACAATTAGTGACTGTTTTTCATACAATCCTAGCAATTGCAATTAAAAATCTCTTTGTCTTCAGATTTCTATGGTCGTAAGGATCAAATTCATAGACCTTATTTTTTGTGTGACCCCAGAGGTAGAAATCTAAAGGCGAAAGGTTAGGAAGTCTAGGAGGCCAAAAAATAACTCTTTTATCAAAGTGCTCTCTTAAGAAGTTCCTGAGTTGAATGGTGTTGTGAGCCAAGTAATCATCCTGTTGAAACCAGGTTCTTTAACTCATCTTTCGTTAGAGTAGCTCATAACGCTGGAACAACCTTGTTTCGCAGATGCTTTAGGTATCTATGTTCGTTAAGGTTGTAATCAAACCAAAATGGTACTATAAGTCGATTTCCTGAAATGAATAATAATTTATAATAGGTGCCCAGCTAAAAAAGGTAAGTTAGATTAAATTACCAATGATCCCACACCTCACCACACTTCCTAGTATACCACTCACAGAAGCGCATGCGTCTTGGAAAATCAGTTTTCATTAGTCCTTGAACTATTGCAGGTTTTAATGGATGGTACTTATTCTTATTTAATACTCTTTGTACCGTTGATTTTGACACACCAATTTCCCGTTCTACAGTTCTTACTGATGCACTAGGGTTTTCATTGACAGCTTGTTAAATGTTTCTTACGCGATTTTAATTTTCAATAATATATCTGCTTCTAGGTTGTTCAAAGGCTCCACGATTAATTAAATTTACGATTTTTCTAAATTGGGTTTTATGAGGCTGCCGTCTTTTGGGGTACATCTTCAAACAGCTTGCTAAGGTAATGTCGGCGTTTTTGCGTAACTGCAAGTACAGCGCTAACATGTCAAACTTTTATTCATTTGAATAGGGAATACTGGCCATTTTTCACAGGTTTCGACAATTTCTGTGATAGATTTATGATTTTATTGAGAGAAAACGTATTACTAATTGAAACTTAAATTTGTTAGTTTGAATTATTTAACTTCAAAGTCAGAGCCTTCTTAAATAGAAACAATGGGATACTTATAAAATCCATATGGCATTCTTAGAAAAAAATGAGACCTAACTTTACGAAGTGTGATATTTCGATGATAGTCAAACCTGTTAGGCACTTGTGAGACACCACAAGACTAGAAATTTTATGGTCTTTCCAAAAATCGATAAATCCAATATGGTGGCCGTAACAAAAATGAAAATTGAGGCGGATTGCGGGATAACAAGACTATTAAGGCATGTCATATATGATATCTTATTTGTCCTAAAAAAGTGTTCAAATAATGTCACATTTTGACAGCTGTCAAATTATTCGTTTCCAATTTACAGGCAAAAAACGAAATCCGCCATTTTCGTTTTTTCGCCGATATTTCCATAACTATCGTAAATCTGAAGCCAGTTATCAAATGCACTAAGTTTCCCCTAAAACGTTTCCAATTTAACCTTTACTGTATGTATAATAGGAGCCGGAATCCCTGTGTAGAGAAGCGAATCTGGGACACACTGCATAAACACCTCAGAGGCAAGGTGAGTTAAGTCACATTTTGCAATGACAAGAGTTTTCTCTACTTATGTAGGAAGCTGAAGTAGCAAGAACAGAGAGTAAATAATAATATTTACTTTAAAATGAAATATACAATTATTATAAACAAAAAGAACGGAGAAATTGCATTAGATATGCGCAAGATGTAGCGGTGTTTAACAAACATCGATTTTTCAGTTTAGATTTTTGATGTTTCATTGATGTTTTTCATCCAATGTTATTAATTAACATCGATGTTTTTTTATCCGATGTTATTAGTTAACATCGATGTTTTTATTGTTCGATTTTTAGCAAAATCGATATTTTGTATCGATAGTCTTCATTCTATGTATCATCGGAGGGTAAAATTATTGGGGGTTATGATTGACAACCTGTGTTATTTTTAAAAGGTATAATATTTTATAAACACACAGAAACACCAACCTCTTCACAAATAACGTGTCTGTTAAAAATAACATTATGTGTCCATCATCACCCGTATTGTGACCTTGAATTTGACTTATGAGAAGGATGGCCGGTATAATACACCCAGAAAAAAATTAATTGATACACTAAGAAATACACTAAGAAACAATATTATATTGAAATTGAATATATTTTACCTTACTTGAAGGACAAGGAGAAAAAACCAACGATGTCCAGTTTATAGGAATTTTTAAGTAATGCACTTATTATGTTGGCGATACTGAGTCCCAAACACATGCCAAATTGTAAGCGAATTAAACAAATGAGGTCCGTATAATTAGGCATTTAAAAATAATCATAATGTTTAAAAACAATTGTTGTACGCATCCTACCAGAAAAACCGACGTTGTTTGGTCTAATACAACGATTTACAAGTACAAAAATGATTTTCACACTCAAATACTAACGAATTTTGAGAATCATTGTAAGAAAGGTGCGTGCGTGCGTGCATGCGTGCGTTCGTGCGTGCGTGTGTGTAGGAGGGGTGTTGGCTTCAGACTAAGTCTATTAGCTACAGATATTTTTTTTGGGATTTTAAAAATAGGTAATTATATGTTGATATTTGATTTCCTAAGGAAACAATTTATTTCGTCATATATATCTTTATTAAAAGTACTTAGTAAAGTACTGATATTAGTTGGGAGATTTACTTTTAGTGAAACTAGTTTCTTCATGAATTTGTCGGAATGGTTCTTGTGTTTGGAACAGTTGAAAAATATATGGTTCAAGTCACCGACTGTTAAGTTGTCACACTCACATGTAGGGGATAAGAAAGGTGGTAAACTCCTTATTTTAGGTTAGTTTTAAAATGAAAATCATTCCTTTTTAACAAGTAATTTGTCACGTTTATTTTTTTTCTACACCCACATTGATATTAGCTCATCTACGCATAGATTACAAAACGAAAAAATATGCTATTGCCTTTAACTGAACGATTATATTTCATATCTATTCTGAAAAAAAATTAAATTCACCAATCACCGTTTATATTTTGGTCAATCGACTGCTATTATTTTTAAAATTTTAAATAAGTAACAATTTTGTCTATAAAGTTAATTTAATTACGAGTATTAAAGCAACAAAAATAAAAGAATAGGTGGACCTGTGATCAGCGTTTTGCCTTCCACACGGAAGACTCGAGTTCGATTCTCGGATGGGGAAAAATTAAATAAAATTTTCTCTTTTTTTCGTATATTTTATTAAAATTAGTTTTTTTTCTTAATAACAGAATATATTTTTTTATTTGTAAATTTTCTGTAGTGAGTCGTAGAAAAAATATTCTGTACAACTCGAGTGGATTGTCCACATCGCACTGAGACGATTGAGCACTCCGCCTACGACGTCGTGTGATATGGCCATCATATCCACTCTTGTTGAACAAACTACTATTTTAACCTGAATACAATAATCTTACTTATAAATTCTTTTACAAGTAAACTATACAGTAAAAATATTAACGTGCACTTTTATTTATTTTATGGCTGTTACATAAAATTTGGTAATAATATTAATTATAAACTCAAGTTTCTCAGTAAGTCAGTGTTGTGACATTGTTTGTTTTTCCCCTTACCCTTCACTTATCGTGCATAAAATGTATATAATAAAATATTGGTTTTTATTGCAGTAATTTTTGTCATGTTAAATCTTTTTATTTGATTTTTTAAAAAATAAAAATAGAAAACATGCTAATATGCCTTTCCTGTTATTAACGATATCTATTAATCATGCGCAAACTTTTATTATTGGTAGAGGAGCCAGTGACACTTTTAGGTGTGTTATTTGGGCAAGGCAAAATTTAAAATATTTTGTTCATTCCTACATTGTAGAACATCTAAATACTTTGCTAGTCCCTACAGCGATGGAGTCCTTGACGATGACGACGTTTTAAACAAGCCTGCTTAGAAAATGCCTGTTCAAATGTCTACCAAAAAGTGTCACTGGCTCCCCTACTATATTAAACTGGTTAAAGTAACAAATACAGGGGTTATCGTCGCAGGCGAGGATAAGAAATATAAAAATACGTTTTCTGGAAAATCACTAGATTCAAAAGCTTTCTCGTTTAAAATTAACTAAAAATTTAAATTATTTTTAAAAATGATTTCATTGTGTAATTTTTAAAAATATAAGTTACATCTAGGGCTCTAGAAATAATCTCATTAAATATAACTTGATCTTAATAAATTAGCGCCTATTTCCATTGTTGCTAAATTGTTTTGGCAATTTGTATCGATATAATTTTGTCATTACTAATTAAAGAATAGAGATCTGGAGCTTTCTGACCCTATTCAGATTATTGATAAAATTATGTCTGGACAAATTTATTTCAAAAACACTCAAAATTCTCGTTAAATTACCTTCGACTATAACATCACTTGTAGGTAGAAAACCAAAGTCTTCTGCAGTGGGATTATCTCGAGAAACTGCGATTTTTATGTAAAGTCGAGACGCAATTCGCTCTATTCGATACGTGACATATTGAGTTCGCAAAAAAATTCCTGTGCAGATTCCATTCTAAAAAATGATTTAAAATGTCACATCATTTTCTTTTTACTACGATACTGGGCTGTTTTTGTCGTGTCTGTCTTTTCTAGTTGACCAATGAATCATAATAAAACTTCCAAACAGAATTATGATATCTTCGTCAGACATTGCATTTTTAATAGGAATGAACGACTGAACGAACATTTTATCGCTTAGCCTAGACGTGAGTATGCAAAACAAAGATTCGCTACCATTATTTGCTATTCTACGACATTCTTTTGGTGTATTTACACTTGACTTGCATAAAAGAATGTTTTTGCTCCTTCTTTATTGTTATTCTAGTCAAAACCGCCCACAGATATCACCATTTTCTTGAACTCATTTACCAAAGTAGTTTAGTAATAAGATTATAGACCAATAAAATGACAACCCTTATTTTATCGAGCTAATTAATAAATAATGCATTTAAAAAAAAATGTGTTCAATAAAAGTGGATATGTTAATAATAGTCGGCTGGGTACTAAATATGAACTGTATAATATGTAAGGTGGGGGAGGGTGGGTTGCTCCACATCACTTAGACCTTAGTAGGGCCATTGTGTACATCATCCAGGGGAATAAAGGATCTACCTCTTAGATCGTCATAATTTCGTAGGTGGAATTGAGGATTACATATTTTCGTATTTCCAAAATTGAATCAGTTTTTCGGATCTCAACCGATTTTCTCACTTCATTTTTCTTTGAAAGAAGATATACCTATTTAAAATAAAAATTTTGCATTAAAAGTTTTTTCTATTATAAGTTAACAAATACTGAATTTTTTATAGATTGTTACGGGTTGAAAGTAATTTAAATTTAAAAGTACATTTAAGTAATGTTTGTTATGATTTTGTGCAATTTTAACTAACTATTCACTTTAATTTTAAAAAAGAGAAAATCTTCTGGTACTTGCCTTAATAAATAAAACTAATTAAACTTAATTTCAACATTTATTTAATTTTTGTTATTATTACCATAACCTAGTCTCTGTACAATAATGTAGTCTTTCGAGATTCTTCTTCATTTTCGTTTCTTCTTTTTCCTTCAGGCCTCGTCCTAAAGTAAAGGTCAATATCTACTTTCCTATTGGTCATGAATTACTCCATTTTGTCGTAAGATTAACTGTCTCTTTTCACTACCTCTTTCTTTTTTTTGGTACTGAATTGGAACATGTGCTTCCCTATTTCTCGATGAATTTTCGGATTAAATTAGCCCTAAAAGAAAGATTACTTCATTAGTTTTGAAAAAATTAATAAGCAGAGTTGCTAATACACTTGGTGGATAAAATATACTTTTTTTTTTAAACTAATCTACTTCTAAGCCATTCACCACGCATGGTAAGTTTTCTCAACCAAAATTCATGATCATTAATAAAGGAAGTAAATAATTATAATCTATTGTTTTAGGCTTTTATGTACAGGTAGTACTTATTCTTACGGTAACCTGTGAATTTATTTGGAGTACCTTATTGCTTAGTAGTTTTTTGCTTTGCTTCTTAGCTCCCTGCATGGCTTCTGACCTTTCTGCTTAGCCTTATAGCCAAATAGCTTGCCTCCCAATATACCTGCGAAGCTTGGGATTGTTAGAAAATACCTGGAACCACTTTAATAGGAAGACAAAAATTGGTAATAAAGAATAATACTTCCAGAGACGCTACTGGACTCAATCATAATAAAAGTAAGAACTTTCCATTGTTTAAATTATTGTCGCCAAGGGGATACATATTTTAAAACATATGCTGAATCAGGAAATAGAAAATATATGAAAGAAAAACGTCACAATATTATATTGTTTTAAATAAAATTTTACTTACCCTATGTAAACGATTAGTACTAATCGGGCTTCAAAAATCAAGTTGTACAATTCATTATTTAGCCTTTATCTTCTTCGGATCCTGGCGATATATAAACAAATTATATTACTTTTATATTTACCTAAAAATACAACATTCTACCAATATTTGTCGAATATTATGAACCCACTAGTCCTCGTTTTCTCCTAGAGGAATGGTAGTAACAAGATAGCTTCAAGGTATACATATAGTAGTCCGTTGCCCACTTTAACTTTTAAATAGTTTAGGCTTTCCTTGTTATTTGTGGGTTTTTCTAACGTAAGATTTTTTTTTGCGACATGAAATTTACAGCAATTCTAAGATGTAACCAAAGAGGTTAGAAAGGGTAAACGTAACATAAAAATCATTTGCCGCTTCGTAAATTTTTCCAAAATAATTCATATTAAAATTATCTTTTTAATGACGTATCATACATCGATCTGTCCGAGCGTTTTTTAACATCCACGATATTAATACCCAGAATCCTCATGTCAAGTTTTCCTTGGATCACCTTGTACAAAAAGACAGTTTATTAAAGAAAATTAACTATAACCTATAAACAAAATAGAAATTAAATAGATCGATGCCATGATATTATAAAGAAATACTAAGTACATAGTTTTGAAAAGTATTAAAACCAGTTGTGAAGTTTAAAACGAATAAATTGGTAATGAAATTAATAGTTTTGTATTTGATTGTATGTAACTCTTTCCACATTCTAAAAAAGATTGTCCATAAAACAAGAAATAGAAAAACAGTTTACAATAAAAACCTTTATCCAATTTTCAACTTATAATATGTACCAATGACCAAGTCCGGTTCTGTTTATTTTCAAATAAACAAATATGACCATTGACAGAATCTCTAAAAATTAAATAACACCGAAATAAAGTTTCCTTTATCGGCCTCAGAACTTCAATTTTATTATAAATACAGTTTTTTACAACACATCTTTGCATTTTCAATGTTACTTTATAAAATTTAAGTCACTATAGTATATTGTGCAACAGGTGTTGAAAATAGCACTTTTCACACGCATGTGACGGTTTGGGGCACGAGCCTGAAAGGCGAGTGCCACAAGTCACAAAGTGTGAAAAGTGCTATTTCATACGAGTTACACACTATACTTTTCCTACAGCTGCCACTTTATTATATATTTTTAATGGTATTATTGTTAGTAAAGCAAATTTTATTTCAAACGACCAGAACTGATTTATATTTATTTATAACCATACAGTTATACATACATATATTTACAACAATGAATAATAACAACAATGACCAATAACAACAATGAAAAAACAATTTTTATTCGCTTAATAATAGTCTTCCCTGCTGTTTTATTTGAAATTGTAATTAACTGTTATGTTAGAACAATTTTTAAAATTTATTGTAGGACAGTCCTGCCCTTTCAACACATTTTCAGTTATAGTTATGTTTTTTTTTCGTTTGAACAAGATGGCTCAGAATACTGAGGATCAAAAGGATGTATTTTGTGTAGCTGGTTATATGATGTGCTTTATTCTAAATTATGATCAGAAGGATACTGATCCGACAATTTTTTTTGAAATTTCAATTTTATTCTGTACGGAATCGTCTATGTATCCCTCAGCGACAGTGCTAGAACGCCATCCTCCTTGGCGTTTAAGGGTTAGCAAATTGCCACCTGCATTAACTAACATTGTAGCCGATGATCGACGAAAACAATGGCCAGTATATTCCTGGGAGTTTGGTAGTTTTAAAAAAGTTGCTATTTCTTTAGCCATACTTCCGATTTTATTAATTCCTACTACCTGTTTCGTGTATTTTCCATTTTTGTAATTTAAGAAAAATCTCTTTTCTGTATATTAGGAGGCCGCAGACCAGCATATTCTCTGCAAATATCATAAAATCTTCTTGTTATAGTAAAATATCGAAGTATCTTATTTTTAGTATGTCTGATTTTAACTAAGAAAGCGGACTTTAGATCTTGCATATCATCGATTTTCATCTGGCACTATACACTATACCTTACCGTGCAAATTTTTGAGAAATTTTTTTTTTAAAAATGTGTGTGTTTGTACAGTGTCTTATGAGAAAGTAAGACTTCAACAACAATTTTCGAATTATAATTAATTTTACTATTATTTATTGATTAGATGGAGTAGAAAAAAACTAAAAATAAGCTTTTTGAAATATTTAGGTTTTGTTTTTTACAATAAAATATATAGGTTACCGTGGAATTTATTGAGAAATTATTATTAAAAAATCACAAAAAATTTTCAACCATGTTACTTGAAAATTTTTTGTGATTTTTTAATATTAATTTCTCAATAAATTCCACGGTTTACTAGATATATTTTATTGATTAAACCAGTAATTAGTGGGGAATGCAGCAAATGAAAGAGTACTTTTTTAAGTTTATTCCAAGCTTTCGGAAATGTTTATTTCCATCATCAGGGAGACTAAAATAAAATAATACCACATATTATGATAAAGTAAGGTAAAAAAATTTTTTGTCATCACTTACATCTTAATTAAGGTTGTTCATTTTGGTGGTATTCAGTTTAGTGTAAAAATACAAAGTAAAATGGACAAGCTGAAGTCAATTACAAAATAATATTATACACAACCAATAACTACGATACTTTAAAAAATAAAAAATATAAATAACGAAAGGTCAATTTGACAATTTGACATGACAAGTAAAATTTTAAATAAATAACAAGTTATTAGAGGTTAGGAAATGGATAATGCTATGTTTACATATCATTAATATTTTTTAAATGTTCAAAGAGTGATTTTTATATTAAATTAGCTCTGTATTATTTAAATTATGAATTTGGTTTGGTTTATTGTCCAAATCCGATGAACATTTAAAAAATATTAATGATATGTAAACATAGCATTATCCACATTTATTTCCTAACCTCTAATAACTTGTTATTTATTTAAAATTTTATTTGTCATGTCAAATTGACCTTTCGTTATTTATATTTTTTATTTTTTAAAGTATCGTAGTTATTGTTTGTGTATAATATTATTTTGTAATTGACTTCAGCTTGTCCATTTTACTTTGTATTTTTACATTAAACTGAATAATACCACCAAAATGAACAACCTTAATTAAGAAGTAAGTGATGACAAAAAAATTTTTTTACCTTACTTTATCATAATATGTAGTATTATTTTATTTTAGTCTCCCTGATGATGGAAATAAACATTTCCGAAAGCTTGGAATAAACTTAAAAAAGTACTCTTTCATTTGCTGCATTCCCCACTAATTACTGGTTTAATTATTAACTAGTCAGCAACGACTATCAACTCTCTTATATTTTATCGTATAAAACAAAATCTAAATATTTCAAAAACCTTATTTTTAGTTTTTTTCTACTCCATCTAATCAATAAATAATAGTTTAATTCGAGAATTGTTGTTGAGGACTTACTTTCTCGTGAGGCACTGTACAAATACTCACATTTTAAAAAAAAAATTCTCAAAAATTTGCAAGGTAAGGTATAGTTAAAAGTTCAGTATTAGATAAATAAGGACTTCATCTATTAGAAAAAAATGAATTTTAGTCATAATCTAATAACTTTTTTTTTAACATTTGAGGCGAGAGGTGTGGCGAAAGGACCTCCTTAAATTTAAATTTAAGCAAAGATATTTTGGTGTTTTAATATGTGTTTCAGTTCCTGTTCGTAATAAATTCATAATATCTAATTGAAGAGTCGGCTCGAACAACATTTCAGGAGGGGCAAAAATCTGTACATCTATTATTTGCCTTTTAACATGGGAAAACGTTGTGCAATCGTGACAGTTACAACGTTCTTTTATACTGTTAGCAATAAATTCGGGCCATTTATCCATTGTTTAGGCTACAGAGCATTTTACACAAGAAAATTTTGGAATAACGTTGTAACTGCTTTGTATCTTACAACGTTTTTTTATAACTTGCAAAGTATTAATATACTATACAAAATAAAAAACCTTGTACTATTATTAATATTTATATTTTTCAGTATTTCTTACTTAAAAACAAAACTGTCTATAAATGAAAGTAGGAGATATTTTTAGGGATGCAAAAAAACTACATTAATAATCCTAATACTAAAAATAGACAGTATATAAATTTGTAGGTAAAAGTGATATTCATTCTGTTAACAAATTTTCGTAAAAAGGGTGATAAACCGGATTCATATACTGACACATATCTATTAAATTAGCTTTTTTAGCAGCCGAAATAGGTATTGGTCCCTCATATACCAAAGGTAAATTTTTCATACTGAAAAAAGTTGAAGTACTTGCCTAGTACTTGGCAATATTTCTTACGATGGGTAAATGTTTCCAGGGTCGAAAAACGTTGTGAGTCTCACTTGTTAATAATGTATTTGGGTCTTCGGAACTAATTTTATTCTATAGTGATTCCGTAAGTTGAAATTTGGGATTTCTGTAAAGGGCTTTTTCCAAATCTCTCAGATCTTTGAAATCCTCTCTTTGCATGTGCAAAACATAAAAAGGCTTACTTTCCCTTGCGTTGGCAATTACTTTTATCCACTCCAATGGTACGAAAACTTTCGCAGTTTTTTCTTTTTTTCTTTTAGGGAAAAGTCCCTATCGGAGGGCAGGAAGCTGTGTCCAGTTGAGAGAAATTTTTGGGGCACTTCTGTGAAATAATTTAGGTCCACCAGAAGTTTTAAAGTTGTAATCATTCGCCAGTATTGTTCTGTCCCACAAATCTGTCTGACCATATTATTAGCTGTCTTCTTTCACCTGTTTGCAATGGCTGGAAATTAATATTCTTTTGCGTACCTCAGTAAACATGACGAAATTTCTATGGCGCCTCGTTCTGCTACTCTTTCATTCCACAGCATCATAAACGCATTGTTAGATGCCGCATCATATATATCCAAATTGTAATTTGACGGCTGTCGTTGGTAAAATATGCTGGAATGATGTAAGGTAGTACAGAATAAGACCTGTTGCAAATCAATGAATAAAACAAAAATATTAGAGGGATTGCTTTCTGCTTTAACTGTTTATCTGCAATAATTTGTGCATACCCTGCTTTAGCACGCATTTGACACATATGCATCTCTTGAGATATTTTTTGTCTTTCTTCTTCAGTACTGGTGGCACATGACTGAATATAATGCTTGTCGCAAAATGTGCATGTATTGGAACGGGGTAATCCAAATTTTAGATTCAGTTTCGCAAATATATCATTGTATGTTCTAACTGATATATTGTTATGCTCTGGATATTTTTCAGAAAAGAGCTTATACATTTTCTTTAAGTTAAGATCTTCGGACAGGAACTCTGTACGAGTTTTAGATCATGAGTAGTGACTTTCCTGTTTAGGAAAAGAAGAAATATGTTCCCTTATCAACTCTTTGACATTTCCTGGAACAGCATGTAGCCGATTCGTATGGCATCTTCGGAAGTCTTTAATTTCAATACCATTCTTTTGCTTTTCCACTAACATTTGTATTCTTCGGGGGTTTCTTTAAGGGTATCGGTGACAGTTTTTTGGCAAACACGTATCTCTTATTTCTCAAGAGGTAGAAAATAAAAACTGTACACTTGCGGCGTGGATTTGGTTAATTTTTTACTTTTGGCCATATGGGCTCACGTAACTAAATACATTGATAAGCAAGAAATTGGGATTGTTGATTGTAAGTAAGACTTCTGGATTTTGGGAAAATGATACGTTTATTGCCCTCTAACTGCAGCGAAACATCCCCTTTTACAGCGGCACACTACATTTTGCAAAGAAAGAGAACATACTTAAGATGAGAATCCGAAACTTTTCAAAGTATCAAAGTTTTTAGAAGGTTTTTGCACTTTTCTTGCTTGGTGGTTGATATTTAAAAAAAAATACCTGATGACATTAATACCTGATGACATTCTTTGTGCTATTACCTTTCCTATAGTAACCAAAATATATTTTAAAATTGTCCTAAATATGAAATTAATAAATTGGCGCTAATTTAATGTTTTTTTTATTTTATTTTCGCCAAAATTTATTAATTTCAAATTCGGAACAATTTTAAAATGTATTTTGGTTACTATAGGAAAGGTAATAGCACAAAGAATGTCATAAGGTATTTTTGTTAAAAAATAACAACCATCAAGCAAGAAAAGTGCAAAACCCTTCTAAAAACATCGATACTTTTCAAAAGTTTCGGATCCCCATCTTAAAATAATAATAAAAGTGGAAATACATGACATTTAAATTCCCGCCCCATAATAGTACAGTTTTTTGACTTACCTCTTCTGGCGGAGCCACTGCTGGTATAATCTTCTTTCTTTTACTTAGATATTCTTCTCCTCTGTCTCTAGCTAACTTTGACTTATTATTTTGCCACTAAGCAATCTTCGATTTGCGTTTTTTACCACGATTTAATGTATTTTGCAACGAAGACGAGAAATTTACCACCGACATGTTGCAAAAAATGCAATAAAATACATCCAAATAATCTCGTGCGCTGCTACTTACAACATTCTTCGGCGGAAATCGGCCAAATGACAAAATAAAATATTTGATTTGAGGGGGGATATTTAAAAACAGAGTTACAACGTTGTTCAAGCCGACTCTTCAATTGTAATAGCGTTGTTTGTATACAGGTAAATAGTACAATTTACTATTTTAAGAACACATTTTTTTATTTCCTTTCGATATTAAGCAAGGAACTAAATAATGCCGCATAAACTTCATCATTCCACTTGCAAAAAACCATTTATAGGTTACAAGACTGTGTAAATTGGCTTTGCCTTTGGTACCCTTGAAAGCTAAATTAACACTAAAGAGTAATACTAAAGTAATATTGTTATCATACCATCAAACAAATTACCAGTGAAAAGAAAGTTACATTCGATCAAAATTTCATCCAATGAAATATAATTATTACCTAAGAAACAACGATTAGATCTTGGATTTTTAAATCAAACCAGTTAATAGTTAACTCCAAGGAAGAAAAAACTGTATTTCATAATTAGAAAACAGCAAAGTAAAATTTGCGAATCAAAGAAGGACCTCAAAGAAGGACCTCAAAGCTTGATCCCGCAGGCATCTGTTTTTTTTAAAGTACTACATCTAATTAAAAAAGATATTATTAATTATAAAATATAATGATAGTATAAAACTGTGACAACGTCTAAAAGAAAAAGGAGATTCAAAATGATATGAAGTTAAAATACTGCTTTGAATTTTTTCTGTTTCAGATTATATGGATAGTTCTCCTTCATGTATTTTGTTACCTACCCAAGTTTACAGAAATTTTGTTACATCTTGTTGTAAAAAATGCCAATAAAATGCAAAATTTTAGTTATACTAATTAAAGTAGAGCTATAAACAAAATCCACCTAATTTTTAAATAAAATAAAATATGCAGGTATCTATATTACCGACTGAGAAATAGTTGGACAAATCCCTCCCATATGGCGCTGATAGCAAACATGTTGCCATATTTATACAAAGAAACGGCAACTCTTAATTATCCTTTCTCTATGGTGTCTTATTCGCCACATTTGCATAACATTTCGTTCTCGCGAAAAAAATTAGACATTAGAGAGGCAGAAAAATGGATGTTTTCGTAAGTCGATAAATTGTGGTGTTGAACTATTGGAAGGTAATTGATATTTGCTATGAAATTTGTTTTGTTCGCTTAGTAAACACGTTCTCAATGTTGTCTTAAGATTTTTTTATGCTGCTAAATTTAATTTTTTTTTTATCGTTGGAAATCTAATCTCAGGTTCTTTTCAGGTTGACTCGAGACATGCCCCGAAAATATATCAAGAGGCTTGGCTCTAGGCCATATCAGAATTATGAAAGCAAAAATGTGCAGAAAGCTGTTCGAGAAAGGCTGGAGATGGAAACCAGCTATAGAAATCTGGAGATTAAATACGAAATACCTAAAAATACAATAAATCAGCATGTGAAAAATAAGAATGTGAAAAAACCTAGTGGACAATTAGCCATAACGAACGTTGAAGAAAACAAAATTGTTAGTTCTTTGACGTGTCTTGCCAATTGGGGATTCCCATTAGAACCAATGGACGTGCGTATTTTGGTGAAACAGTATACAGGGTGTCCTTTAAAATGTGTCCCAAAATTCTCAGGCAGATTCCTTAACCAAAAAATGGAAAAAAAGTTCCTATAGACCTATGTCCTAAAGTGCCCCCTAACCGAGCAACAGCCTCTCGAAATCATTTTTTTTATTTTGATTTTTTGAATTTTCTTAAAAATGGAAACAAATAAAAGAACCAAATTTTGGCTGTTAAATATGATCAATAATAGTGACCTTTTGACACCTTCAAAAAGAAATTATTTCGTCAGGGGTGTACTTGGGAATTTTTTGAAAATTTTGATTATTCATAACTTTTTTGTGTTTTTGGTAATGACTTATCCATATTTTTTTTTACATTCTACATTGAAAACTACGTCAAAAAGGAATACTTGTTTGATCTCGATTGGAGCAGCCGTTTCCGAGAAAACATCATCCAAAGATATTCGTCCACTTTAGCTTAATTTTCAATTTTCCTAAATTACCTCGGTGAATCTCGTAAATAAAAATAACTTTTTTAGCTCTCTCTAAATAATTGTAGTTCAAATGTCGTGGTGGGACTATTTTTATTTAATAATAAGAAACGGTTTAAAAAAATATTTATTCTAAAAAAACAAATCAAAAAAAATTAAAGCAGATGCTCAATGTGGCGACCATTGGTTTTCACACACAAGCGCAACCGTCGCATCATAGACTATCTTACACGAAAAAATACTTCAGGATTATTCCTAAGAACTTCGCAATGATGAAAAACTCGTTCTTCCAATTCTTCAACTGTTTCAACAAGACTGGAATAAACCAATGATTTTAAATAACCCCAAACAAAAAAATCCATTGGATTTAGATCTGGTGAACGAGGTGGCCAGTTAACAGGACAACCTCTGCCAATTACTCTACCCTCAAATCTTTCGTTAAGGTGCTGTCTAGCTTCAAGGCTGTAATGTGGTGGAGCTCCATCATGCATAAACCACATGTTATGTCTGATTTGAATCGGAATATTATCAAGAAGCTCATGTAAGTTATTTTCCAAAAAAAGCCTGTATGCTGCTCCATTTAACCTATTCGGCAAAACAAATGGTCCAATAAGGTAATTATCAATAACTCCAGCCCAGACGTTTATTGAAAATTTATCCTGGTGGTGACGTTCAACAACCGCGTGAGGGTTATCTTCAGCCCATTCATGCATATTTCGAAAATTTATTATACCATCTCTAGTGAAACCAGCTTCATCGGTAAATAGCACTTTATTAAGAAACATTGCATCTTGATTACATCTTCCAAGAAACCATTCAGAAAAGATAACTCGCGGCTCATAATCAGTAGCTTTAAGTGCCTGAACTTTTTGAATGTGGTAAGGGTACAATTGTTGTTCACGCAAAACTTTCCATACCGTGTTACGTCCGATTCCCACTTCTGAAATTAAATGAGAGAATCTGTGTAGTGAATAGTTAAGAAAGAGAATCCATTGATTTGGGAAATCAGATTTTTTCTGCATAACGCAACTCTTTTCGATACGAAAAGTCGTGAAATGTAAGAGAAGCAATAACAAGTAAAAAAACTAGTTTTATACGATAAGGTACGGGGTAGCTAAAATAATAAATAAGTAATTACTTACCATTTGCTATTTTTCTGGTACTTGTCGATGGGGTTTCAGCTACCCTATCCAAAATTGCTTCTTCCAAAGCAGGAGTTCTCACATAATTTTGTCTTCCACTGTTACTAGAGTTTTTCTTAAATGTACCAGTTTCCCGAAGTCTATCGTCAATTCTAGAAAACGTCTTAGCGCATGGAAGATGCCTATTTGGAAAGCGCTCCTGATAAAGTCTGCGAGCTTCATTGGCATTTCCAGAAGCGAGTCCAAAACATAAGTGCATGTCCGTCATTTCGCCGAATGTGTAATCATTATTGTAGTTATTGTGAGCCATTTTAAACAAAATAATAACAATACAACGAATCGCACCAGAACACTTTTAGAAATAATGTTTAACTGAAGAAACATTTTTATCAGTGAGCGAAAAAAATTATCCATGAAACACAAAAACGCCAAAAAAAAACATATTTTTACTTTTTTATTCTAAACAGCTAAATACAAACCTTATGGTCTTCATAATAAATAAATGGGAACTAAATTTTTAAATTTTATTTAGAGAGCTAAAAATAGTATACAGGGTGATTGATTAGTGTGAGGAAGCTCTGTAGATCTGTTATAATAAAAGTAGGCAGCTTTAAGCTTCACATTTTAAAATTAGTTACGATGTGACAGGGTGTTTCATAAGGCCGTGCCAAATCAAACTTATGTTTTTTAAATGGAACACCCTGTGTATTTTTATATTTTTAGAATCTGCTCGATAATCTGATTTCAATGATACATCACACTTGTTATCTAATATGAATAGATATGAATAGTAAAGGATCTACAGCTACTCAAAAATCACATTTTTTCAAATTCAGGTGGCTGTTGTAGCCAAACAGTTGGAAATCGAGGAAAACGGCTTACAGTCCCTATCCTAACTTTTTAAGGTCTATTCAGTGACATAAAATACATATTATTTGATACAGGGTGATCAAAAATCCAAAATCACATCCGATTTTTGATCACCCTGTATCAACTAATATTTTTTGCCACTGAATAGACCTTCAAAAGTAAGGATAGGGACATGTAAGCCGTGTTCCTCGATTTCCAACTTTTTGGCTACAACAGCCAAAATTGAAAATTAACCTAAACTGCACGAATATCTTTGGATGATGTTTTCTCGGAAACGGCTGCTCCAATCGAGATCAAACAAGTATTCCTTTTTGACGTAGTTTTCAATGTAGAATGTAAAAAAAATATGGATAAGTCATTACCAAAAACACAAAAAAGTTATGAATAATCAAAATTTTCAAAAAATTCCCAAGTACACCCCTGACGAAATAATTTCTTTTTGAAGGTGTCAAAAGGTCACTATTATTGATCATATTTAACAGCCAAAATTTGGTTCTTTTATTTGTTTTTATTTTTAAGAAAATTCAAAAAATCAAAATAAAAAAAATGATTTCGAGAGGCTGTTGCTCGCTTAGGAGGCACTTTAGGACATAGGTCTATAGGAACTTTTTTTCCATTTTTTGGTTAAGGAATCTGCCTGAGAATTTTGGGACACATTTTAAAGGACACCCTGTATAATAGGGATGTAAGCATCAAAAGATTTACCAATAACTTGCCAGGGCCGGACTGGATGAAATCTTTTCTGATTCGCCGCAAAAATAATTTAGCACTGAGACTTTCAGAGAACATAAAACGAGGAAGGGCTGCAGTTGATAGACAATCAATCAATTAATTCATATTTTGATAAATTAAACACATCTGTAGAAAATGTTCCTCCTTCGAATATCGTTAATTATGACGAGACAAACTTTACTGATAACCCTGGCCGTCAGCGAGTCGTAATTCGTAGGCCCAGCAAACATGCAGACCGTATTCTTGACTCCAGTAAAACATCGACATCTGTCATGTTTGCCGTCAGCGGATCTGGTGAAATGTTACCCTATATGTGGTATTCAAATCAGAGCAACTTCATCAAAACTGAGTGAATGACTCGATTCGAACCAATTTGAAGAATAGTTTTTAACAATAGCACTAGCTTACTTCCGAAGACTTCAAGGGCCGACGGTTATTATTGGTGACAATCTGGCAAGCTATGTCGCCAAAATGTCATTATTGAATGTCAAAAAATAACATCAGATTCGTTTTACTTCCTCCAAATAGCACGAATTTCATACAACCGCTTGACACTGTATTTTTCAAGCCTGTTAAGCAATCGTGGAGAAAAATTTTGTGTGAGTGGAAGAAGAAAAATAGAGGAGTTATCCCAAAACCAGAATTTACAGGATTATTGAGAAAAACTTTGTTAAATATTGTAGAAAAATTGGAAGATAACACTAAGGCTGGTTTTCGTGGTTGTGGCGTTATTCCACTTGACACAGAACAAGTTTTGAAACGTTTACCTCCAGAAATTGTCAATGAAGAAGAATCTCGAAAGACTTGGACTGAAACACTGACTGTTTTTATGAAAACCCAGCGAAACCCACAAACCCCCGCAAAGAAGGCAAAAGAAAAGAAAATTCCCGGAACACCTAGTAAAAGTGTGGTGTGCCAATCAATAATATCTGATTCTAAGCCCGAAAATGATTCGGAATCTGATAACAGCGAAATTTCCGAAGACATCAACATCTAATCAGAGGGAGAAGCAAGAAATTCACCAAATGTAGAAAGCGACGGAGAAAAACCAGGCGTGAAAGATTTGGAAACAGATGACTTTGTCATTGCAAAATTTCTAGTAATATTTTAGATAAAATCTTGGGAAACAATGATGGACAACTGTGCATTAATTTTTCAAGAGAAAGCTCTAAAGTGGAAAATACCTTCATTTTTCCACAAGTCCCTGATAAATCTGTTGTGGATATCTCTTAAATTCTTAAGAAACTTCTGCAACCAGTGCAACTTCGGAGAGGGGGTTTCAAATTTCCATTTTATGTGAATATGAAAAATTGATAAAAATTTAAAAAACTGGGTAGACGATAAGTTTATATCGAAAAAATTGTTTTTACTGTATTTGATCTCAATAAAAATTATTCTTGAGATGTGTTTTCATGATTTTCTAAGATTTTCAATGATAATAAGTAGATAAATGCATTTTTTTAAATGTTATTTTTGTCCCATCTCAACCAGAATAGGTAAAACAACGTTTTCACTGCAGAATAAACGTATGTCCAAAGTAACCCCACAGACGGGGTGAATTGGGACACTTTTTAAATAAAAAAAAATATTTTTAAATTTTTTTCTTCTATCGTGTGAACGATTGATACTAACGTAAATTATTTATAATACACTGTCAATTCCGACCTCAGTCACTCCATTTGACGAAAATCATCCCCATATTTTATATTGACTGGCACCAGAAGATGGAACTGTGTTTCCGAAACATATGCAGTGCCTGTACTTGAATTTTATAAAAACAATAAAAACTACCGAATAAACCACTAAACTTTTTATTTATATAAATATTATACTACGGTCAGGAAATTATCCTTATTCAAATACTATTTTGAATGTTATCATAATCATGGGTATATTTACAAATAAAAATACTTAGACTTAATTATTCGATTTAATCCATTTATTTTTCTAATTAACTTTCTTTTTTTATCAACTGGAGTAACAAATTACAACACTAACTTCAAGAAATCTAGAAGGGATAAAAAAAAATCAGTTTCATCTCTTTCTTATGGTCCCAAAGAACGTATAATGTTTCCTAAATGTTTCCCCGAGGCTCTATATTTCGTGGAGTTTTAAAATGAACCTTTAAAAAGGGAATCTCAACGGCTATTAATATTGATTGAATGCAAAGATTTCCTCAATCGAGGGATTGGGAGAGAGTTTAACTATTAAAAATTAATCTTGAATGAATGTAAGCAGTAATTTATATAGCGGTAATTTAATTTAAACATTTTTTAACAAAGAAAAAGAGATAGGTATAGATTAGACAAATTTGTGTAAGGGGATCCCAAGCAGCAAGGTGTCGTCATTATGACGTGATTTTTTGGGTTAACTCGTCAGAAACGTCACTACCCCAATTAATGACGTTACTTTGACGTCGTCTTTGCAACGTTAATTATATACGTCAATACAGACTCGCCATTATGACGTAATTTTTTAGTATTAATTTATCCGAAATACAATATCCTAATCAGTAACGTGTATTTGATGTCGCATTGATGACAGAATAGACGTCACTTAGAATTCGTCATAATTACGTTATTTTTTTGTATATTTCTGGCAATGTTATATTGTCAATTGTCATTGTTGTTTCCTGTTACCTCCATCTTCATGATTCTCGTGAGTGATATTCGTGACTTTGTGAACGTGGTGCATTTTTAAGTTGTACTTTATTTGATAATATGTTTTATAAAAAGGTAAAAAATAGAATGTGACAAAATAATAAAGTATATTAAACCGAATTTGGTATTTTACAGATGCATTGCATTGTTGAGTTTAAAAAACCGGAAAATGACGGTCTGGCAGTTGTGAGGTGAGGTGAGAAATTTACTATAATATAAGACAGGTGAGTAATGTTATACTTTTAATTTTTGATTATGAGTTCTTTCAGGGTATTTTTTTAAGAGTTTATCTAAAAATAAAAGATTTGTAGGGAGTCACTTGATTAAGATACCTTCTATGATCTCAGAGAATATATGATCTTTTTTTTTATTTACTTTTATTATAAACTCACACTATATGTATACCTCTGAAAAGGCAGTTTTTACAACTAGATACACAATTTACTTTCTATCTTTAAGAATTTTCAATGGTCTGTATTTTAATAGTTCTTTTATTTTAGATGATAATAATAAGTGTGTACCAGAATAAAAAAAGTCGAAGTTACCTCAGATCTACATTCAAAGGCTGATAAAGTACCTACTAAAAGAAAACAGGTGGCAACTAGAAAGCTGTCATTCGATGATACTGAAGATGATGAAATCGTAAAGCATGCTCGCCCACTTCCAATTAAAATCACATCTACAATTTAAGGTATGTTGTGTCAGTTCCACTAATATTTATTTGTCATTTTATTCCTTTTGGTTTCTTGCTCATGACTTTTTTATTTACCAGTGTAATTTATTTTTTATAATTTTTTCATATAAAATATATGTATACATTTTTTTTATAAATATATCTTAGGAATAAATTTGATGTACTCTAAATGGTAAGTATACTAAAAAAGTGAAGTTATGAAATTGTTTCTACAAAAAGAACGGTAATATATTTACTGCTTTTTTAGATAAATGCTCAGTGCTCACCATGGATTTTCCACGATTTATAATTATTTGAATTTTAAAATTATATTTTAACAAAAAATTAATAACCACACATTATCTTGCAGATAGTAATTATAGTGAGTACAAATTTTTAGTCACAGGGTGATTCATAAATGTATGACGGTATATAATTTTTCCAAAGTCTCACTAATTTTACTGCATATTTTTTAAAAATAACACACAATATGGTATTTTGGCAATAAAATATTATACAGTACACATATTTTATACAGTTACAGGATGAGATGTAATTGAAATATAATCATGCTTATTTAAGTTTTTTGAGATTCTACCGTCAGGAGTACAGCAGCTCATTGTATATAGTGATACAGGCGGCGGGCAAAACAATGTTTACATATTTTTTTCTACGTTCATGCCAAAAACCAAACTTTATTGAACTATATTTAGTGAAAAAACTGGGTCTTTATTGCATTTTTTTTTTACCTTCAGTCAGTAATACAAGTTATGTCGTGATAACTACAAGCCTCTAAATAAAATCAAAACTGTCATTTATCAATAAAGAAAAAATTTATTTTTTTTTATTTTTTTCCATAACATAATTTAGCATTTTTTACTATCACATGTTGTGCACAACTGATCATTATATTATTTAATTTAATGAATGGTATTGTAACTGATTCATTAAGTGATGTGTATGGTTCGTAGATAATTCAATAGTTTTGTCTTTAACATTTTGGTTCTAGAAACTGCCAGATAAAAAAATTATGTATTTCTTTTACATAAAATAAAAATGCCACAGTAAAGATATACTTTTTTATTATCGAATGACAGTAGCTTTTAGATCTAAGAAGTCTTGTACGAGTTTTTATAGATGTTCGTTTAAAGGAAAACCGTATTGTCTAGCTCCCATATTATATTAACACACTATCACCAACAACGATAACACAATTTTTTTAAATTATGTCACTCTTTTGTAAATGAATATACTATCTATTTATCTATGAACTAAACAAAAATGTAAAATTAATGTGGTTGTGAGAACAGTGGCGGCTCGTAGGGTGGTTCACAGTGACAGAATATAGATATCAATACAGATATATGAAAAAACTTCCAGTGTTTTAGAAAGTTTATAATATACCTTTCTAAAACACTGACAGTTTTTTACCTATATCTGTACCAAGATCTATATTCTGCTACTATGAACCCCCAAAATTGTGTTACGAGCCGCCCCTGTATGAGTCGTATTTAGTATTTCCCCTTCACCGGTCGATCGGGGCATAATTCGCATTTTTAACGCGTTTCAACTAGTTTTTACACGCTTGATCAACAGTTTATCACTCTTGTGATCATTTTGCCTTTTGCCAAAATATTTTTTAGACTATATAGGTTTATGTTAATGACTTTTTTTGTTTTCGTATAGGTATCTTTTTGCAGAAAATTTTAATAAAATATTTAATGAAATTATATTTCAATTTAATAAATATCTATACATAATTATTAAGGTCAATTGATAAATAAAAGCGTTTATAATAAAGAACTAAAAAAATTTAGTAATTTTTACATAATATGCAAGTAAGCATCTCAGAAACGTCAAATCTGCAGCAGCGTTACGAAAATCTAACCTGTCTGGTTAGACTTTAAACGACAAGTCGATCCTGAAGGCATGGTAAAAATCAATGCGACGTTGCTAAGTAGTTATTACCTCGGGTAAATCTAAATACATTTTTCGATTTTTAGTATTTACAGGTTTACAAAAAAAATAGGTTATGTAGAAACAAAAACAGTTGAAATAAACATTATATATTTTGAATAAAAGTACGGCTGACTCGTTTTTTTTACATTTTGCTTTGTTGATATATTAAATAGTTATTTGTATGCTTAGGCCGCGAAATACCTTTTTAACGTACCGAAAGAATAGTTATCGCCGAGGCAGCTTGCGGCCGAGGCAAGATAATCTTGAGGTCGTTAAAAAGTTTCGCGGCCATGGAATACACACTATTTTTCGTGCAATCGTTAAAATTATTAAACTAGATAATTGTAAATAAATATATTATTGCTCTAAAATCAACAGCAGTTCAATTTATTTAACAATGTCACCGTGTGCTATGGAAATGTTCAATACATACAAACTATTTTGACAGTTATTGACAAAACGCACAATGTTTGATACTATATAGCAATATTTCAGTACCTTCCACTCCTCCTAAACTCAAGAGTGTTGTAAATTCGGCGATTTCCGTTTTAATACCCGAAAATAAGAAGCAAATTTCCAACTTAATTTCTGGCGATATAGGTTTGAATGTAGGCAATAAGCATTATTCAGAAACACTAGATGTAGTTGCTTCAACTTCTGGAGTAAATATAAGTAATAATGCAAACTGTACAATTAATGTTAATATTCATCCTAAATAATATAAGTACTTATGTATTTGTTGGTATTCAATAAAAAATAATCCTTGTCTTTGTAATATTTTAGAAATGTCAAATTTGCAAGTGACGTTTGGTTTCGCAGCCGTTGCTATGGGTAACTTAATTTCGCGGACTGTGCTGAGAACGCGAAATACTGACTTCGCGTGCGATTGCACGAAAATTACTTTTTTCATATGCATATATCAAAATTTGGACTCCGTAGCCCCATTATGCACGACTCCATAATTAAGCATGCCAAATTGCATAAAAAAATATTAAAAAATAGGCCTGGAATCTAAGAATTACTTTTAAGTCAATTTTAGCACATGAATAACGTTCTTAAGCTTTTTTATTTACTCTCTGGATAATACGATAATTAATTCAGTTAAAACTATTTCAACTTTTATATGGAATGTTCTAAAACTTAGATCGCTTATTCGCTCAGTACGAAGTCATGGTAGGGGAAGCCAAAGCGATATAAGTGCTAGCTGCGGATAATTCGTGCATTTTGTAATTTTGGCATATCAAATACACGTAAACATTTTACTTTTTTTTGCAAAAAAATAGTTAAAAACAATACAATAAGCAACCGGATTTGCTGTGTTGAAAATTGTAAAAATACTAGCAAAAAAAAAACAGTGAAAATTATAAAAATTTTAAGTAGCAAAGTGGAAATTGAATCAAAAAATAAATGGATATGTGAACAATAAAAAGAAAAATTACCTCTATTTTTGTAATAATAACAGTATTACTGGAAAAAGTAGACATCAGAAACTTGAAAGGTTTTAAGTAAATAATAAATTATCATTTTACGATGTTCTTCAACATCCCTTTATTCTTAAATATTCATTCAGCAAGGACTAGATTTCAAGATTTTTACCTTTGATTATTGTATGTGGCTGAGGGGAAAATATAACAATAATAATGTTTTATCTGTGAGTACCCGTTTGAAAAATATGCAAACCAAATAGCCCGAGACTAAATAAAGAGCATTATCGGGACATCGAATTGGACCAACATATCAATTTGTAGCCTTTATTCTAGTTTTTTCGCAGGTAAATCAACTCTATATTCTGGCCTATAAATAATGTAGTTATATAAGTGCTATACATTTATAATTTTATTTTGTAATTTACTAAATAATAATTTATTGTAGTTTTTAAAATGTAACTCACCCCAGTTGTCATGATAAATCATGGAAATACTACATGTAAATATCCTTATTTCATTTATGACTTCCATCATTAAAACACAAGAAAATACCTATCTCATCAGAAGCTTCTACTAGTAGCAAAGTAATAGTTTTCTCTTACACTATCCATGCACTATTTTTCAGTAAACAACATTCAATAGAGAATAACCATGAAAATAACTACCAGTTTTAGTACTCCAGTTTTTAATTTTCAAGCTTAAAGCGAAGCAGGAAACTCCATAAAACTCGAAGTTAGAAACTGCATAGTGGAAGTTACTCGGAATTAAAGACTATTATTGTTATTATTATTATTTGTGGAGCGCTTCGAAGTGGTTTTGTAGTGGAGGCTCGGCAATTAAGGGAATGTTTGATGAGGGTTGTGAAACGTCAGAAGCAAAGCTGAATTGTTATTAGTTCCAAATGGTCAAAGCACGTCACGTAACAGTATGGCGTTGTCGAATTTATGTTCGGAATGTTTGGGAAAACAGTAGCGGCTCTAAATGATTTGTATTATTTAAAGAATTCCTTGATGCGATTTAATATCGCAACAAGCACAAGAATAAGCATAACCTATGTATAAAATTTTATAAATATTGTAATGATTTCATCATCACTCTGTATAAATGTTTTGTATAATTTAGATGGTTATTTATAAATATTGTTCAGGTCAACTATTAGAAACATTTTACGCTCCATGGTAGTTAAATCTACATCATTCAATGTCAATTTGATAATTTATAAATGTTTATTAAGAAATCGTCGATCGTAGTTTGCAAAATCACACTGTGTATTTAAAGCATGAACCACTTTGTATATAAAATAGTCACAAAACAAAGAGACATATGAAATGTCATAAAATTACGTTAGCAACAAATCAGATTCTGCATTCTGAAATCTTTTTGACAACCAATCAAAATTACAGGTATACATTGAAATTTGAATTATGAGAAACACTTAAATTAGAATTTACACAACCATTAATAATTTTGTACATACTATCGCTGTAAAATATTTATTTATACGTAAAAATAACATTCACGTCAATAAAATAATAATATCTAAGAAAAATACGTTTGACAGAAAAATATCATAACCGTGATTGGTTAGTTATAAAAAAAAGTGAGAGATTGAAAAAAAACGGTTGCTAGGAGGTTGTTGACCGGCGGATGGGACCGGATGACAAAAAAAAAAGGTTATGGTAGAAAATTTTGGTGAATTAATTAAATTAAAGCATATTGGAGCAATTAAAAGGTGCTTAAAAAAGTTGAATCTAATGTACTGGAAGCACTAGTACAAATAACACAGTCAGAAGCTATAATTTGGTGAGATAAATCTATTAACTATTTACCTTGTCAGGGTCCCGTATGTGTTATCGCATACCGTTATAATAGTCACATCTTGCCACTGTGCACATAAAGCCGACTTTCGTGTGCATGAAAATACATTGCTGCATCCTATAAGAAAAATAATATTTGATCTTTAGACGTTATATTCTATTCACGTGAATTTATGGTAGGAATTTAGAAGTTAATTCAGAAGGCGTTTTTCAGGCTGAACGCATCTAGCGTTCAGTTGAAATTAGTAAATCTCCAAAATAAAACAGAGACTGTCTATAATTTGGTATCATCATTCGAATTAGGGTGATATAAGTTCATTGAATATATTTTAAAATAATATACCCGCATATTAGTAAATAAATATACTGTATGTTAAAATTAATACTTACCAATTACATAAAATTATTCGAATAATTTTCACAAGTGCACTCACGGTGTTAAAAGGTCTCCATTTCGTTATAGTTATTTAACACGTGATATACATTGATACCAACATTCGAACGGAATTAGAATCTACCGTGAGTGAAACTGATTTGGTAATAGATTTAAGGTATTAGTTAATCTTGTTTTTTTTTCTTGCATCTTATGATAATATTATATGTCCATTTACATCCAAATCATTATTATAGTTGTTGTGTTCTGATTCGTGTTTCATTATATAAAAAGATTTACAACTAAATAACAATTTAAAAAAAATTTGGTTAAGACATCTATTGGTGGGTAGTAAAAGTTCATCACAGAAGAATAAGATAGATTTGCAGAATATAGCAGAACACCTGTCTGAGATTAGAATCTCTACTCTTCGACTAGCTACAGACCAGGCATAATAATAATAAAAAAAAAATATTGAATAATAGTCCAGTCAAAGAAATTAAAAAAAAAAAAATAAAAAAAAAAATAAATTCATATAAAACTCAGGACAAACTAACAATTGAAACCAAATAAATTAATTCCCATATATTATTAATAAATCATTACAATTGGCGTACCCAACGTAGGGCAAAGCTATATTAAAGCTATAGCAAAGCTATAAAAAAAAAAAAAATATTTAAATTATAACGTAAATACAATTTGTGACTATAATCTAGCTAAAAAAAAAAAACAAGTAAAATGGAAGGACAAGGTAAGACAATTTATGAATTGAAACTGGTAGAACTTAAGGAAGAGTTAGCTGCTAGAAATTTAGACTCTAGTGGAAATAAGATTATTTTATTGAAGAGACTACAAGAGGAAATGGAAGCAGAAGGTTTGAACATAGAGACATACAGATTTAAAACAGATGTAGAGGAAAATGACAGTGAAGAGAAGAAAGAAGAACGGGAGATCGAGAACAAAGGAGAAGGAGATAAAAGTAAAGAAATGCCAGAATATATGAGTATTTTATTTGCGAAATTAGAGAGCATGGATCAAAATATAGAAAAACAAAATCAGAATATAGAAAAACAAAATCAGAACATGGAGAAACAAAATCAGAATATAGAAAAACAGAAACAAGAAAGAAGACAAGAAATGGAAAAACTAAATCAGAATATAGAAAAACAGAAACAAGAAAGAAGACAAGAAATGGAAAAACTAAATCAGAATATAGAAAAACAGAATCAAGAAAGAAGACAAGAAACACAAAGAATGCTGGATGAAATTAAAATGATCAGAGAAGATGTCAGAAAAGAAATTAAGACAGAAATTTCAAGACTGGAAAAAGATGTACAAGTTACAAACACAAGAATAGACAAACAAGAAAAACAATTAAATGAGAAGATAGGAAAAACAGAAACTGCAATACAAAAATGTGAGAAAAATATCAAAGATCTAGAAAGAAATATGATGAGCAACCATAAAGAGATAGAATTTGTTCGAAATGAAGTTAAAGAGGGAATTCAATTAAATTTGGGAATAGCAGAGGAAGAAATGAAGATATGTGAAAAGAAACTACTAATGGACATGGAAAATAAATTGAAGAAAACCGAAGAAAAGTGGAAAGAGTGGGAAACAAGGCATAGAAATCAAAAACGATTAAATAATGAAAAATTTATAGATGGCGACATGACAGAAGAGATTGAAGGAATGAAACAAAAAGGAGAAAGGTTAACGAAAGAAATTGAAGAGATTAGAAGAAAGACAGAAGAAGAACTAATGGAAATAAAACGCAGAAAGGAGAAAGAATTTGAACAAATTAATTTAGAGAACAGGGGGCAGGTAATAGTCACACATTGTAGAAATGAGAGTAATAGTAATATAAAATTTGACGGGGATATTAAAAAAGTACATCCCATAGTTTTTTGTAAGATAATAAAGGATAGAGTAAATGTAAATATAGAAAGGGAAGATTTCAAAGAAATAATACGAAACAAGTTAACTGGTATAGCTTTAATTTGGTTTTCTAGCAATGAAATCAACATAAACAATTTTGACGATTTTGAAAGAATGTTCTTAAGTTATTTTTGGGGTAGTGTAAAACAGTCAGAAATAAGAGAGAAATTACATTTTGGCAAATTTGACGAAAATAGAAATTATAGTGCACATTTGTATGCTATGCAAATTTACACACCGGTACAATATTTAGAACCGAAAATTATGGAAGAGGAAGTAGTTACTCTCTTATCTCGGCATTTCAGACATGAAATAAATGATGCAATTGCTATACAAGGTATTAGAACTATGGACAATTTTATTAAATATCTTATGAGGGTTGAAAGAAGTACCAATAAAGCAAAATTTATTAACAATAACAAAAATACTACAACTTATGCAAACAAAAATACACAAAATCATAATAACTGGTCTAATAATAACAATAGTAACTACAATAACTTGCTAAATAGACAAAATAACTCTTATTATCAAAATAGAAATCAAAATTATACTAATTATAGAGGTAATCAAAATAATTATCAAAATCAAAGTAGATACAATAATAACTACAATCAAAACTACAATCCCAATTATAGTAACCAAAACAATAATAATAGGAATAACACAAACAGTTATTATAATCGTAATGTCCAAAATAACAATTTTTCTCAAAATAGACCACAAAACGAAACAAGTCTGCCACAAAGAAGAGTTTATTTTCAAAGTATAAGCAGGGAAAACTCTAGTGACAGTTCAGACACTAGAAACAGATCAGAACAAGTGACAAATAATACTGATTTGAGTGGAAATCAGGAACCTAATGTAATTTCTTCAGATTCCCATTTTTAGATAGGCACTTTCCGAATAATAAAAATTTCAATGTATGCAAGTATGAACACTACAGAGAATTTATAAAAGTTGATGATAAATCAGATTTATCTGAAACATCAGAATTAATAAATATTAAAGCTAATTTTGGTAAAAATGTAATTAATATAGTAGTAGATACGGGAAGTGAAGCCAGTTTAATAAATCAACATATTATTAATAAATTTCCAGAACTATGTAAAAATATTTTCAAAATTCCAAAGGTTAATATTCTTGGCGTTAATAACAGAAAACTTTGTGAAGTCAATCAAATTGTAAACATAGATATTTATTTAAATAATGAAATAATATCACTAGACTTATTAATTTTACCTAATTTACAATGCGACATAATAATAGGTTATGATCAACTTAATAAATATCAAGCTGTCATAGATTTTGAAAATAAAAAGCTTAAAATTAATAACATATGTGTAAGTTTTGAATTAAATAATAACCTTAACAAAGATGAATCTATAAAAAGACAATTGTGTATAACCAATCAAATCGAGAATGATTTAATGTACAATGAAAATATTAATGAATTTAATGATGCACATAAAGAAAATATGGCATATTATGATTATGAAGAGTTTAATTATGAAGAAATAGAATTAAAATGTCCTAAAAATAAGGAACATTTAATAAGAATGTTAGTAAAAGAGTATATAGAACTTTTTAATAATGATTCTCGAGTTGCCAAAGATTATACACATAGTTTTGAAGTAAAAAACATTGAAGGTTTCAAAAATAAAACATACCCTGTACCATATTATCTTAAAAATGATATTAAACTTGAACTTAAAAATTTATTACAACAAAATATAATACAATATTCAGATACACCATACATTAATTCATTAGTAATTGTTAAAAAGAAAAATGGTCAGATTAGAATTTGTCTAGATAGTCGTACTATAAATAAATATTCGATTAAACAATATGAACAACCTATAAATTCAAACAACTTATTAGGAAGAATAAGCAATGCAAAAATATTTTCTAAACTAGATCTTAAACATAGTTTTTGGCTAATTCCACTTCATGTAGATTGTCAAAAATACACAGGATTCTCTGTAGATGGTCAAATCTTTTCTTTTAAAGTAGTCCCATTCGGATTACAAAGTGCTTCTGCTGCGTTAGTTCGTTGTTTAAACAAAATCTTGGGACAATATCAAAACTTTGCGATAAACTATATTGACGATATTCTTATCTTCAGTGAAAACGAGGAACTGCACCTGGAACATATTAGAATAATTTTAAAAGCGTTAGATAATGCAGGATTAAAGTTAAACATAGATAAGTCAGAATTTTATCAATCAGAAACAATTTTTCTTGGTTTTAAGATAGATAAACATGGTATAACTATGGATCCTAAGAGATTAGATGTTATTGAATCTTATAAAACACCTAATAATTTAAAGAGTTTGAGAAGTTTCTTAGGAATGATTAACTATTTTAAAAGATTGTTGCCAAATCTGACAGAATTAGAGTTACCATTATTAAATTTGTTAAAGAAAGGTGTAAAATGGTGTTGGAATAGTGAACATGAACTTGCTTTTAAAAAGGTAAAACATGCTTTTTTACAAAATATTAAAACATTTCATGCTGATTTTAATTTAACATTTATACTGAGATGTGATGCTAGTATGTACAGATTAGCTGGTACATTATTACAAGTACAAGAAGGGATAGAAGTACCTATTTCTTTTGTATCGAGGAAAACAAAACCACATGAACAAAAATATGGTAGTAGTGAGTTAGAGATATCCGCAATAATATATTCGATTGAGAAATTAAAATTTTATTTAGTAGGTAGAAAATTCATTTTAGAAACGGATAATAGTGGTCTAATATCTTTATTAAATAATAAATTCAATAATAGCAGAATATTTCGTTGGAGTATTTTGTTACAAGAGTATGATTTTGAAATTAGACATGTTAAGGGAATTTTAAATGTTGTGTCCGATGCAATCTCTCGAATGGATGGGTACAATAAGACACTAAAACAGGTTAAAACTGGTCTGAACATATTATATAATGATAATTCAGTATTTTCTCTTAATAGCATAATACAAGATCAAAATTTACTTGATATTAAAACAAAACAAAAATCATTATATAATGGACAAACATATTTTAGAAAGTCACAAGAAATTGAGTTATACGTAATCACAAAAACACTTGCTTTAGAAATTTTACATCAATTACATATCATGTATCATCATCCAGGAAGTAGAAAACTTTGGCTATTATTTAGGGAAACATTCATTACTTCAAATGATTATAAACTTGCGAAAAACATAACGACTACTTGTTCATTATGTCAAGTTTCAAAAGATAAAAACCGACATAACGAAAATATTGCAAAAACAATATTACCAGTTGCTCCTTTACACATTATCTCTATAGATTTTATTTCAAATTTAGTTAAAACAGATAATGGTAACAAACACATTTTTGTCATACTAGATATTTTTTCAAAATATGTACAATTATACGCTTGCAAACACACAAACACAAACACAGTCAAAACATGCATAAATAAATTTATAAATGAAGTAGGCTTACCATCATATTGTATCCTGGACAATGCATCGTACTTTTCAAATCAACGTATCATATCATTTTTCAATAGTCAAAACATCATTCCAAATTTCATTAGTTTTAGAAATCCTAGAGCAAATCCAACAGAAAGGTACATAAAGGAAATAATTCGGTATCTTCGTATATTAGTTGAAAACGAACATTTCTTGTGGGACACAAAATTAATGGAAATATCAGAATTCTTGAACCATACTCCAAATACTGTAACGGAAATTAGTCCACATCTACTAATTAATTCTTCACCAATTAACAGACCATGGATTTGTGAAAATATTCTCGATTATCAAAATCTTATTTTCAAAGTAGGACAGAAACTTCAACGTAATGCACACAGATACCTAAAAAGGAAAAATAAAAGTATTAAAAATAAAGTTAAATTTAATAAAGGGGACATGGTTATTGTAAAGTCTCTGCGTGTTCCTAATCCACGGAAAAGAATATCAAAAAAATTACTATTTCCATTAGAAGGACTTTACATAATTGAAAATGAACACGCAGTCAACTCATACATTTTAAAAGATCCTTTAACTAACCGAATTAGGGGAATTTTTAACATTACACAGATTTATTTGTTTAAAGATCCAAACATATTACATGATAACTAGCAATAAGTAAAGAGAACAAGATTTTATTTGTAAATTATTTTAGCAAAATAATTTAAAAATAAAATGGGGCAATTGTAATGATTTCATCATCACTCTGTATAAATGTTTTGTATAATTTAGATGGTTATTTATAAATATTGTTCAGGTCAACTATTAGAAACATTTTACGCTCCATGGTAGTTAAATCTACATCATTCAATGTCAATTTGATAATTTATAAATGTTTATTAAGAAATCGTCGATCGTAGTTTGCAAAATCACACTGTGTATTTAAAGCATGAACCACTTTGTATATAAAATAGTCACAAAACAAAGAGACATATGAAATGTCATAAAATTACGTTAGCAACAAATCAGATTCTGCATTCTGAAATCTTTTTGACAACCAATCAAAATTACAGGTATACATTGAAATTTGAATTATGAGAAACACTTAAATTAGAATTTACACAACCATTAATAATTTTGTACATACTATCGCTGTAAAATATTTATTTATACGTAAAAATAACATTCACGTCAATAAAATAATAATATCTAAGAAAAATACGTTTGACAGAAAAATATCATAACCGTGATTGGTTAGTTATAAAAAAAAGTGAGAGATTGAAAAAAAAACGGTTGCTAGGAGGTTGTTGACCGGCGGATGGGACCGGATGACAAAAAAAAAAGGTTATGGTAGAAAATTTTGGTGAATTAATTAAATTAAAGCATATTGGAGCAATTAAAAGGTGCTTAAAAAAGTTGAATCTAATGTACTGGAAGCACTAGTACAAATAACACAGTCAGAAGCTATAATTTGGTGAGATAAATCTATTAACTATTTACCTTGTCAGGGTCCCGTATGTGTTATCGCATACCGTTATAATAGTCACATCTTGCCACTGTGCACATAAAGCCGACTTTCGTGTGCATGAAAATACATTGCTGCATCCTATAAGAAAAATAATATTTGATCTTTAGACGTTATATTCTATTCACGTGAATTTATGGTAGGAATTTAGAAGTTAATTCAGAAGGCGTTTTTCAGGCTGAACGCATCTAGCGTTCAGTTGAAATTAGTAAATCTCCAAAATAAAACAGAGACTGTCTATAATTTGGTATCATCATTCGAATTAGGGTGATATAAGTTCATTGAATATATTTTAAAATAATATACCCGCATATTAGTAAATAAATATACTGTATGTTAAAATTAATACTTACCAATTACATAAAATTATTCGAATAATTTTCACAAGTGCACTCACGGTGTTAAAAGGTCTCCATTTCGTTATAGTTATTTAACACGTGATATACATTGATACCAACATTCGAACGGAATTAGAATCTACCGTGAGTGAAACTGATTTGGTAATAGATTTAAGGTATTAGTTAATCTTGTTTTTTTTTCTTGCATCTTATGATAATATTATATGTCCATTTACATCCAAATCATTATTATAGTTGTTGTGTTCTGATTCGTGTTTCATTATATAAAAAGATTTACAACTAAATAACAATTTAAAAAAAATTTGGTTAAGACATCTATTGGTGGGTAGTAAAAGTTCATCACAGAAGAATAAGATAGATTTGCAGAATATAGCAGAACACCTGTCTGAGATTAGAATCTCTACTCTTCGACTAGCTACAGACCAGGCATAATAATAATAAAAAAAAAATATTGAATAATAGTCCAGTCAAAGAAATTAAAAAAAAAAAAAAAAATAAAAAAAAAAATAAATTCATATAAAACTCAGGACAAACTAACAATTGAAACCAAATAAATTAATTCCCATATATTATTAAATAAATCATTACAATATATGTAATGTGTTTTGTGATTATGATAGACCAAAACCCAGAGTGAAAAAAGTGGTAAATTTAACCAAAAATAAATGTTAATTTGAGTATTTATTAAAAATGTTTATGCTTAAAACCGAAAGTAGTGAGATTCAATGGACAGCGACCATGATTAAGTTGAGCACAATAGTTGTTATTTTGTTTTTATCTAAAAATACAAACAGTCAAGCTTAATTTGAATACATAATTCTTGATTCAAGAGAGACCACTGGGTTAATTTTAAATTGACATTAGTTGAAAAGAGCACGTTATATCTTATACTCTTTTCTAAAATAAGAAAGGTGATGAGGGTGATGGTAGTGATTTAGATTAGTTTTACAAACATAATTTTTAAGAACTCATAAATAAAAAAATAAATCAGTTCTTTTAATTTTAAATTATATTTGCTTGTTAAGTACAACTCTGTACATCAGTATCAGCAGGAAAAAACAAATAATGATTTTAACTGACAAAAAATTTTACACTATATCTTGGCCGGTAGTATAATATCGTTTTTAGATTATTCTTAACGAGCTTACTCCTATACTTAGGGTCTGAAAGAATTTTAGAAATACACGTTTACAAAATATTTCTTATCTTCTGTAGAAAAACTGGTTGACTAGTTTATAATGTCATGGTAATGTTTACAGTTCAGTAATACAATTACAGTAAAATTATTTTTGAATTTATTGCTGAATAAATTGTAATATCGCGCCAAGAATTGAAATATTTATGATGAATGGTTATGGTGACAGATGAATGATATTAAAGGGGTCCTACACGCTTCGATTTTTGTGAGATTTGAACATAACTCAACGTGAAGTGCTCGATTTGACTAATAACTGGCATCTCTTCTTTTGTCTAACGTGAATACAAAGAGTGAAATGAGCTGATTAAATCTTGTGGGGTGAATACTAAAGAAGATGAGAACTTTTTCGAATATGAACTTTGTAGATAGTGACTAAAATTTAGTTAATATATTTCTTTAACCATACTTTAACCATACTTTAACCATACTTTAACCATACTTTAACCATACTTTAACCATACTTTAACCATACTTTAACCATACTTTAACCATACTTTAACCAAACTTTAATAATACTTTGTCCATACTTTAACCATTCTTTAACCATACTTTAACCATACTTTAACCATACTTTAACCATACTTTAACCATACTTTAACCATACTTTAACCATACTTTAACCATACTTTAACCATACTTTAACCATACTTTAACCATACTTTAACCATACTTTAACCATACTTTAACCATACTTTAACCATACTTTAACCATACTTTAACCATACTGTAACCATACTTTAACCATACTTTAACCATACTTTAACCATACTTTAAACCATACTTTAACCATACTTTAACCATACTTTAACCATACTTTAACCATACTTTAACCCTACTTTAACCATACTTTAACCATACTTTACTTTAACCATACTTTAACCATACTTTAACCATACTTTAACCATACTTTAACAATACTTTAACCATACTTAAACCATACTTTAACCATACTTTAACCATACTTTAACCATACTTTAACCATACTTTAACCATACTTTAACCATACTTTAACCATACTTTAACCATACTTTAACCATACTTTACCCATACTTTAACCATACTTTAACCATACTTTAACCATACTTTAACCATACTTTAACCATACTTTAACCACACTTTAAACATACTTTAACCATACTTTAAGCACACTTTAACCATACTTTATCCATACTATAATCGTGCTTTAACCATACTTTAACCATGCTTTAACCAAACTTTGATCATACTTTAACCATACTTTAACCATACTTTAACCATACTTTAACCATACTTTAACCATACTTTAACCATACTTTAACCATACTTTAACCATTCTTTAACCATACTTTAACCATATCTTCATACTTTAACTATAACCACATACTATAGCCATATTTCAACCATATTTTAACCATATTTTCACCATATTTTAACCATATTTTAACCATATTTTAACCATATTTTAACCATATTTTAACCATATTTTAACCATATTTTAACTATATCTTAACCATATTTTAAACATATTTTAACCATATTTTAACCATATTTTAACCATATTTCAACCATATTTTAACTATATTTTAACCATATTTTAACCATATTTTAACCATATTTTAACCATATTTTAACCATATTTTAACCCTATTTTAACCATATTTTAACCATATTTTAACCATATTTTAACCATATTTTAACCATATTTTAACCATATTTTAACCATATTTTACCCATATTTTAACCATATTTTAACCATATTTTAACCATATTTTAACCATATTTTAACCATATTTTAACCATATTTTAACCATATTTTAACCATATTTTAACCATATTTTAACCATATTTTAACCATATTTTAACCATATTTTAACCATATTTTAACCATATTTTAACCATATTTTAATCATATTTTAATCATATTTTAATCATATTTTAGCCATATTTTAACCATATTTTAACTATATTTTGACCATATTTTAACCATATTTTAACCATATTTTAAACATATTTTAACCATATTTTAACCATATTTTAACCATATTTTAACAATATTTTAACCATATCTTAACCATATTTTAATCATATTTTAACCATATTTTAACCATATTTTAACCATATTTTAACCATATTTTAACCATATTTTAACCATATTTTAACCATCTTTAACCATATTTTAACCATATTTTAACCATATTTTAACCATATTTTAACCATATTTTAACCATATTTTAACCATATTTTAACCATATTTTAACCATATTTTAACCATATTTTAACCATATTTTAACCATATTTTAACCATATTTTAACCATATTTTAACCATATTTTAACCATATTTTAACCATATTTTAACCATATTTTAATTATATTTTAACCATATTTTAACCATATTTTAACCATATTTTAACCATATTTTAACCATATTTTAACTATATCTTAACCATATTTTAAACATGTTTTAACCATATTTTAACCATATTTTAACCATATTTTAACCATATTTTAACCATATTTTAACCATATTTTAACCATATTTTAACCATATTTTAACCATATTTTAACCATATTTTAACCATATTTTAACCATATTTTAACCATATTTTAACCATATTTTAACCATATTTTAACCATATTTTAACCATATTTTAACCATATTTTAACCATATTTTAACCATATTTTAACCATATTTTAACCATATTTTAACCATATTTTAACCATATTTTAACCATATTTTAACCATATTTTAACCATATTTTAACCATATTTTAGCCATATTTTAACCATATTTTAACCATATTTTAACCATATTTTAACCATATTTTAACCATATTTTAACCATATTTTAACCATATTTTAACCATATTTTAACCATATTTTAACCATATTTTAACCATATTTTAACCATATTTTAACCATATTTTAACCATATTTTAACCATATTTTAACCATATTTTAACCATATTTTAACCATATTTTAACCATATTTTAACCATATTTTAACCATATTTTAACCATATTTTAACCATACTTAAACCATACTTAAACCATACTTAAACCGTACTTAAACCATACTTAAACCATACTTTAACCATACTCTAACCAGTGACCCCGGATTTACTTAAATATTAAAGGTATTATATTAAGCTAAATGTAAAATGTATGTATGTAAAATACATATCTTTCATAATAACATGCTTTATATTTAAGTATCTTAAAATGAATACGTGAGCATCATACACAATTCCCACAAAAATAAATTTATGGGCTGGGATTAAAAGAAACAGAAAATTAAAACCCAATTTTTTTTCGAAGGTACTGTAGACAGGCCATCGTATCTACAGTTTCTTGTATCTTTTTTAATAAATGTATTATCCACTAGTATTAATCCTGCACGTTTTGATAAAAGTTTATGGTTTCAACATGAGAGTCGTTAGACTCCCCATTATGCCTTAATTTTTCGAGGTATCTTGACAAAATTTTGCTAACAGGTGGAGTGGTAGACGTAGACACATTGAATGGCCAGCGACATCACCAGGTCTAAACCCGTTGAATTATTTTAGGTAGAGCCATCTAAATAACAGAACAAAAATGAACACTATTTCTCAAGAAACCATAAGCAAATTTTAACAAGAATTTTTTTTTAAATTAGTTGAATGGCTGTGGTAGGAGCCAACAAGAATCAATTCAATGTTTAGGGGACTGTCAAATACAACAAGGGCTACGGTTCAAACATATAAAATAAAGGCTATTATTATTGCCTTAGTTTTAATTGTTTAAATTAATCTTTAAAAATTATTAAAATTTATTTTCTAAGCACGAAGCTTTCAAATTCTTTCCATTATCATACTTTTTCGGAATCATCTCCTTAAAAACGCTCTAAAAATTTTACAAAATGCCAATAACACCATTGAATTATATAAAAAAATGGGGAAAGAGGAACTCTTTGTCTTGATCCATAGAAAGTGGAAGTTGAAGAAAAGTAAAAAATGAGAGCGAGGTAACCTTATAAAGAGCATTCAACAAGATTTTTTTCTGACACCCACAGGGCCAAAGCTTGGATTCATGTGAAAGAAATAAAAGCTGCGAGTGTAACATGGAAACTAGTGTAAATGCCTCCACCTAATCTACACATAATTGGAGGTTTGAAAAAGATAGTGTTGTTGACACCGGTTTATAGTGATATTTGATCCATGTAAGGTGATTAGCATAGGCGCCGGAACTCAAAAATTGCTTTGGGTGCCCGACCTCTATGCGAAAAATGCCCCCTTCCCCTCCTTCACATCCCACTTAGAGTCACCACCGGTTTTTTAAAAGCACTATATAGAAGCAATTTTAAAGCGTTAATTTTATGAAAATTTTCTTAAAAAAAGGTATTTTCAAAGGTCGAATTGCTGGAGTTTTGAGGATTGATGCGGCGGACGGGAGTATCAACAATTGGTAGGCTGGAGGCTCCCCCTTAAATCGAAATATCTGGCAAACCTATATGCTCGGTGCAGCCACCACTGGTATTTAGTGGTGTTGCGGTGGTAGAGTACCAATGAAATAATTAGAAACACAATTTAAACAATTATTAACTATATTGAATTAAGAAGGAGATTTTTGATGATTAATTACACATAATCGAGTATTGTATATACAGCGTGACCATTTAAAAATGAAACAGTTAATTAAGGGCACCCCAGGTCATTTACGAAAAAACACTTGGACACGTTAATTTTTGATTTTAGAAGGAAACATTTGTTTGCTAGTTTCACCCACTGAACGAAAACCCTCTAGCAGGGGTGAAACTTACCCTTCAAATGAAAGTATTTTTACCTAGATTATAACCCTAGAGTTTTAAATCACTACTATATTTCTAGCCATGATCTTTTAACGATTTTTATTTTCTTTAAATGCTTACCAATTACTCGAGTAAATGCTGGCCCTGGGCCTCTATGCAATAATAGAGGTTTTGTTTAAAACGCTGTCGGACATTTCTAAGCATCTGTGGGGTGATTTGATGACATTCGTCAATTATCTGTTGACGCAGATTTTCCAGTAATGTTGGCTGGGTGGCATAAATTTTAGTTTTTAAGTGGCCCCATAAAAAATCTAAAGGCGTTAGATCCGGAGACCGTCGGGCCACTTAATACTTCCTCTTCTTCCGATCCATTGACCTGGAAAAGTTTGATCCAAATACTGACGAACAGTCAGTGCAAAATGGGGTCTTGCTGGAATATTAAGTTGTTTGCTATGTACTAATCGTCATTCTCAATCAACTATAGTAATGCTGGATAAATGGCGTTTTCTAATAATTTCAGATACATTTCTGCGGGTAAAGTTTCAGGTAAAAAAAGGGTCCAATTATACGTTTACCAAAAATGCTAGCCCAAGAATTCAGTTTTTTCCGGATGTTGCGTATGCACTTCATGACATATTCTGGGATTTGAAGCGGACCAATAACGATAGTTGTGAAGATTTACCGTACTATTTAGGAAAAATGTGTATTCGTTAGAAAAAAACACCTTAAAAAAATTGCTGATCATTTATTGCCCGTTCAGTCATAATTTTACAAAATTGTAATCGCTCATCAAAATCATCTTCGTTAAGTTCTTGTATTTATGTATTTATGTATTGTATTTAGTAAGGATGAAACTTATGTTTTTTTCAATATCTTCTGAATGCTACTTCTTTTAATACCAGATGTTACTATCTTGTACTCAATGTGGGTTCTTAAATAACATACCCTAAAATCGTCACCTCTGTAGCTTCATTTACTACAGCATTTTCTATTTCACGTTTTTTGTTAGCTACTGACCCAGTTTCCCAAAATATACTTTTGATGGCCACAGGAACAAAACTAGAATTGTTACAAAAAATATTTTTTTATAACAATGTTAAACTAGTTTTGTACTTTTGGTGACCCACTGTACGGGCTACGTAGATAGTAGCGATGTAAAACTCAGGGGTTATATTCTTGCTAAAATACCTTCAAAGTAAGATATCATTCGACCCCTCTTTCCATTTATTATTTTAGGGGTGAGTCTCACACCCGCTAGAAAGTTTCTATTCAAAAGGGTGAAACTGGCAAAAAAATGTTTCTCCCAAAAATCAAAAATTGACGGGTCTGAGCGTTTTTTAGTAAATGACCTGGGTTACTCGCGAGCACTACTAGAGAGTTATTTGTGACTCCCAATGAACTTTAGCTCAAAGACGACTCTGTTCTTTATTCGAGCGCTAGCCATATTATAGAGACAAACGCATTCCTTCGAGAAGCTACCAGAGAAAGCATCAGAGATGACGAAATTCCAGAGTTTCTAGACGATCGAGAATATTCTAGTGCAGAGCTGGATTTATATAAATAACGTGAGTTTATCGATAGAAGCTAAGTTTCAATTTAAGTGCTGTATAGAAAAGATAAATTGTAATAAATAATAATAAGAGATAAATAAATAAATTAATTAATACGTTATAAATAAATTATAAATAAACTGATTTTAATAAATAAACTATTTTTAAATTAAAGAATCGTTACGCATCGTTCTTTTTTAACGGTGCTTGATGATCTGCAGCAACTTCCAAATCTTCTCCCCTCAAGCATTTGCTTGATAGCATATGTATAGAGCTCTTGTCTTGATAATTGTAGACCGTTATTAGTCGTTCTTTTTTGACATTATAAGGTTTTGTCCACCAAGAATAATAATTTCAATGCGATGTCAATGATAAGTGACGGCGACTTTTTTAACACAAAAAATACAGCTCCGAACGATAATATTTTCAGAATTGTTTTTAAAAATGGGTTCATAGTAAAGTAAAGAATGGTGGAAAGGCTATAGTGTGTTTTATTTTTAATACATAATATTTTTAATAAGTGATATTTAACAAATAATTAAAAGTTATGGACTTTTCACCATTTTTTATAGTACTTAAAAGTTAAACTCTTTTATTTTTGCTCTAAATATTTCAGGATTGTTTTGCATTAGCATTAGGATTATTGCTACGTGCAATGTCACAGCTTACAACTCTGACAGCCAATCAAACACTGACACTGACACCGCATCGAGACATCCTGTCGCTCTACCAACTTGGGCTACGACATACGACAGCTTCTTCATTTCACTTATTGGCACTTTTTATCTACGTTGTTCTATGGGTGCTCCGCACCCAGTTTAAAACTGCTCTGGGTGCTTGCGCACCCCGAGCCCCGAGGATTCGGCGCCTATGGTGATTAGAAACTGTTGGCGTGGAAAATCTTTTAGGGCTGCTCCCTGTGTTAAACGAAGTTTATATTACTAAGTGAATAATTAAATGATATTTTTAATGTCATTTTAAATATTGCTAATGTCATTTTAAACATTGTCATTTTAAACATTGTTAATATTATTTTAAACTTCGCTTAGTAATTTAACCTTCGTTTAACAAACCGGTGGAATCGGCCCGTAGTTATCTATATTATACAACGAAAACAAACTCATTTTTGTCTTTCTCCTTTAAATGTAAACAATTATCGATCGGTTCTAAAATTTTGTACTAAATGTAAAAAAAGTGACACAAAGATTTACGAAAGATGAATGATGAGTTTAGATACCCTGAAGTGTTCTAAATATCTCCAAAGTTTTATAGGGGCACCAGATGCCTGATAAGCATAAAAACGTTTTTTTTTTAAGGTTATGGGTCGTTCAGAACCGCTCGAGCTTTTCACTTAGGAAAAAAGGTAGGCTTTTTATGTAGTGAAGGCGGTATATAAAAATAAAATTTAATTCACAATTTTTTTATAGCAAAGCCAAATTAGTAGGCAATATTTTGTATTTTTTTATTGATCCTAAAAATGTCAAATATTCAGAAAAGTTGAGTACAATATTATTTTTGTTTACTTAGTGACACATTTTGTTATAATTTTTATTGGTTTATGACTTATGAAGCTCTTCACTCCTAAAGTTTTGTAAACTTTATTCTACATCAACATACAATGGTTGGAAGTTGTCATTTTTTTATTGAAATTATAAAAAGTCGATTAACAAAATGAGACATTATTATCATATTGAAGCACTTTCGTTAAGTGACAATAAAAAATATTCAGACACGTTAGGCCAATGCAAGCCTTTCCTAACACGAGATGGACCAGAGAAATAACCTTGTGCGTACTTGACCAATTTGTTATTTATTGTATTAAATTTTAGTACTTATTTGGAATTGTCTGGTTTGGTAAAAAAAAATTTATAGTGATTGAGCTCAAAAATGATTTAACCAGAATTTACAATTTTTCATAAAGGAAAATGGTAAAATTAATTATACTCAGGGATGAATTCTCAGTTGCTTGATTTGAAACATTTTATGATGGTTCTGAACTTGAACAAGGCGCCACTTGCTTTGACTATATTAAAAAATATACTTAAAAAACAAAACAATATAAGAAACAAAACTAAACTGTGACAATTGTCAAGATACAATACAATAAGTTCAAATTCAAACCAATATCAGGCAAATTAAAAACAGGTAAATTCAATCTAATGTTTATTTATTATTAATAAATTAATGAACAATGAGAACTGAAGGTTCTGAGAGCAAAATAACAAAATATTTAATTTTGAAACAAATTTATGGTTTGAAGTGAAGGTTCCTAATACATAAAAATCGAATTTTAAAGATAATGAACAAATAAATTATAAAATGTAATATAAATCTAAAAGTTGAACTTAAGGTTCTTATTGTATAAAATTAACTATTAAAAGACAAATTATGATAGACCAGGAAAGTTATATGCATTTTAAGTATCCTGTACCAATAATATATACAAAAAAGCTCGGCTCGGTTTTGGTTTAGGTTACCGGATGACTAAGCTAAGGGGATGTTCCTGCAGGTTCTGGAAGAGATCTAGTTCGGACGAGGTGGTATCGATTTCGGTTTCCGTAAAGGAGGGAGCCTTGTCACTATAAGGTCTCCAGATGCTCTAAGTTCTGGTGGCGACGTTCTGAGTCTGATAAACTAGATCCCCACTCGGACTGACTACATTCAACACTTTTCTGGTATTTTGGCTTAATTTGTCATCGGTAATACTCCAGAGCATAAAAATGAAACATAGGTATGTGTGAGTTACTTATATTGGAGACACAAAAAATGGTGGTTAAAAGACGTCTTTTACTACCCTTGAGGATAAGTAAATGGCCAAAAGATTACTAATAAATAAGGAATTATATTATTATGAAATAAAATGAATTTAGCTCAAAGCCGAATATCACATAAAATACAACGACCGTTTCCCCTTCAGAAAAACAACTACTCCTTTGGCTAATACCACAACAGGCATTGAATTACATCCGAAGGAAAAACAGCAGAGATAGAAATTAATTTTCAACACTCTCTACTTCAATTTTGCTCACCAAGGAGAACATCATTATTGGACCGGTTTCGTCCTTATTAGGACTCCTCAGCAAGAAATAGATAGGTTCTCAATTCCAGTCTCTAATGGAATTAACAAATGCTACACATTTCACCAGATGGTGACACCATTTTCACTACTTGAATTTTATTCTCTCCGTAACCAACTTTATGGTATACTGGTGAAATGTGTAGCATTTGTTAATTCCATTAGAGACTGGAATTGAGAACCTATCTATTTCTTGCTGAGGAGTCCTAATAAGGACGAAACCGGTCCAAGAATGATGTTCTCCTTGGTGAGCAAAATCGAAGTAGAGAGTGTTGAAAATTAATTTCTATCTCTGCTGTTTTTCCTTCGGATGTAATTCAATGCCTGTTGTGGTATTAGCCAAAGGAGTAGTTGTTTTTCTGAAGGGGAAACGGTCGTTGTATTTTATGTGATATTCGGCTTTGAGCTAAATTCATTTTATTTCATTTTGCTACTATTACATTTGAGTTTTGATAATTTATTATCGTTTTTAATTATATTATTACCTAGAAATATACCCACGACTAGGTCCTAGACCTTTGACTCTGCAATAATTACATCCACATGGAAGAAGCACTATTAAAACTAACTTAAACTTAAATTTTGATAGCGCTGATGCTTAAGTTAAGCTAAATTGGTAGGGTTAAACATCAAAATTATAAAATTATTTGAAAATAGTTAATATTCATTGGCAAAAATAAACCCTTTAATATTCACACCCCGGATTATTTTAAAAACCATGAAGTGGTACCACAAATAAATTGGAAAATAAATTAATTAATTAATTATTAATAACTTAAAAATGAGTTACTGATATATAAAATAATAAAATAGGAATTAATTGAATATAACTGATCTGTGAATAAATTAAAGATGGATTATTCCACTTGGAAAATACCCCATATTATAAAACGCTATATGACATTTAATTTGTCACTTAAAATCATTTAAAATAAATTATGTTCCCAAAACAGCAACCTACGGTTGCCAGAAATTTAAATTACATTAAATTAAATCCCTAAAGGATTTCAAAAAACTATCCTCTTATATAGTGAATTTCGACAATAAATTAACAATCTAAATTTCATACGACAAATAACCCTGTAGGTTTTATGAAAAATTCCCCCCAAAAATAAAAAATAATGAAAAAGGAAAATAGGATAGTAGAGATTCAAGTAGAGTAGGGTACCTTTTTTATTAACTAACCAGCATTAAGTTGTGTAGCTTCCTTTATCTGGAACTATGCCTAAATTAATTAATAAAAAGAAAAGATGAAGAGAAGAAAGAAAAAACGCTTTGTAAATAAGCAGTTTAAAAGAGACTTTATCTTCGCTGCATTATCAGTAAATTAGGTTTCATATTTCATGGCGATAAGTACAGTTGCAAATTTTTAATCTTCTCGAAATGCAAATTATTACCTAAAAACCGCACTAGGAATATTAGGATTTTCAAAAAAATTCAGATAACTTAGTTATTAGCGCTCCATTGATTTGTTACACGATAGAGAGAAAACAATAAACAAATTAAAATAAATTAAATCACTGCAAATAACATATCGATCAATTTAAATCAATAAATCTCCGCTCACTGAAAAATCAATATTAAATCACAAACGATAAAGGTTAAAATCCGTTACAGATGTTAAATTATAAAATAAAATATTTCAAATTACGAGGCAATAAAGGTCAAAATCAGTTACCTGAGTCAAAACGTAAATTGGCTTTTTCTCGAAAAAAACAAACCCCCCGAAATAGCTAAAAAATATCTTGTTCAACTCAAGTTAACCCGTAATCACGGACGACCGGAGAAACGTACTCCGAGCGGCCATTTTTTTGTTTTTGCTCTCCACGACGAGTTGTGATATTGGGGTTCTCTGTACCTTTAAATCAATCAGAAGTTAACAAGTACAAAGTCAACGCATACATATTATAAATATCACTGGTAAATATGTTTATTCGTCAAGGAGTGTCTGGTAGACGTCAGGTCTGTAAAAAATGTCACTCTTTTTAAATTTAAATTTTTAAGTTTTTGGGATGAATATTAACCATGCCCTTAAAAAGAAAAACAGCCCACATTTGTATGGTCTGTAAACAGCCAGCGTGTTTGTATTGCACAAAAAATTATGCAATGACTGCGCCACCTAAAAAATGTGGAAAAGCAGGCGTTGTAGTTTTGCACAAAATTGAGGTTTTTTATAAAATGTTGGTTTTATTAAATCAATTATGTTTATATTTTGATATCTCGTTGAGTAAATATTTTTTTCTGTTTTAGTGAGTTTTTAACTTCTTGTTATTTTTAAGAATTTCTACCATTTTGTTAAGAATTTATACAATAAAATTTTAGTGATATCGTATTCAATAATAGAAACCCCTTAAATCAAACCTTATATCATTGTTGTAAACTACTGTTATGTCGAAAAATAAATTGTTATAAAAAAAATTGTTAATTGTAAAAAGAAAAAAGGTGTCTAGGGGACGTCACGTTTATGGTAATGTGATTAAAATTTCATGGCTATAGTAACGGGTTAAATATCCACTTCTAACCAACGATATAGACCCAAATTAGAGAAATATACATCAGTGGACGTGATCGTCATCCCCGAGAATATTCCTGACAAGATCGCCAAAAGCATCGCGAAAATCATTATAGGGGCGTTTTTGGGCGCTTAATCCAAATTTTACGTCGCAAACGAACACCTAGTTCACCGGAATCTGGCCCTTAACGTCGTTTTCGAGGGTTTTTCTCACACAATCGAAGAAAACGAACCCAAAATCGTTATGGAGGGTTTTTTGGGGCGCTAAATCCGAATTTCACGTCGAAAACGACCTTCACAATATCTAGTGCACCAGAACCTCGGGCTGAACGTCGTCTCCGAGGGTTTTCCAGACACGATCGCAAAAGACTAATTTCACACATTCATTGATGTGTAACTCTCGCCTGGGGCCTTCGAAAAAGTTGATCCAGTTCTGTAAAATGACGTCTACATCCAGGTTCGGGTACACTAGGTGTCCGGGAGGTGTTCGACGATGCCACATTTGAATTCAGCGACTCAAAAGAGCTCCGGGCGCTGAGTTTCTCTCCTTTCCAGCGTGAATTTTGAAATATTTCCACGGAGATAACGTTCAAGGCCAGGTTCCGGTGCGCCAGATTTTAGGGGGTCGTTTTCAATGGAAAATTTAGATTCAGCGCCCCAAAAAAACCCATAACGATTTTTGGTTTGTCTTTTTCGATTGTATGTAGAAAACCCACGGAGATGAGTTCCGCGTCCAGGTTTCGGTGCATCAAGGGATTATTTTCGACGTGAAATTTGAAATGAACGCCCAAAAAGCGCCCCTTTAATGAATTTGGGGTTGTTCTTGGCGATCTTGTCAGGAAAATTCTTGGGGATGAGGTCCACGTCCAAATTCAAGCACACTATTTGTCAGGGGGTGTTCGCCGATGCCACATTTGAATTCAGCACCCCAAAAAACCCCCATAACGATTTTGGGTTCTTTTTCGATTGTGTAAGGAAAACTCACGAAGATGAGGTCCGCGTTCAGGTTACGGTGCACCAAGTGTTCAGGGGTCGTTTTAGACGTGAAATTTGGATTCAGTGGTCCAAATAACATCACCACAATGATTTTCGGGTTATTTTTGGCGATTTTGTCAGAAAAATTCTCGGGGATGACGTCCAGGTTCCGGTATAACAGGTATCCGAGGGTGTTCGCCGATGCTATATTTAAATTTAGCGACCCAAAAAAACTCTTGGGCACTAAGTTTCTCTCCTTCCCCGCATGAATTTCGGGAGAGTCCTACGGAGATGACGTTCATCGGCGTTCCTGAGCTCCAGGTCGACTATGGGGCAACTAAACATCATAATCGTGTTTAGCGACCTCGAAAATCTTCGAACCCGATTTGAGCCAGTTCTGAGCCTTATTTACAAAATTCTTTAATCTTCCAACAGTCGTCTTAAAAAATGCTTTTTTTTAATGCATTTTTGGCTGCAGAATTGCAATTTCCGGTTTGTATAAGATAAAAAGTAGGGGCATTTTTTCCAAAATATTTTGGAAGCGTATGCGAAAACCGCATTCCGATCCGCAAACTGGCAACTGACAGCTCTGTCGTACAGTTTGACATTTTTGAGGTCATGCGTACACAGAACGTTTTGACATACGAGCGCTATTTGTGTTGTTTACAGTAATTTAAAAGATTTATTTCGGCCAAAAAATTGAATTAAATCGTGAATATTTTCGTGTGATTATTTTGTACTACTTTCGACGTGTTTTAACTCAGCAACAGAGCATTGATAAACTTAATTCAATTTTTTTCGATGAAGCTTTATGAAGGACCAGTGTATATCAATGATATGGTGAATTCAATCGAGGTCGTAGTTCGCTCCAAGACGAATTTCGTAAAGGTCGTCTAAAATTAGTTGTTGTTCCGGAAACCTATAATGCTGTTCGCGAACCCATATTAAAAGATCGTCATGTGACCTATCATGAGATTAAGACAACCTTAGGCATTAGTGGGTCCTCAGAGTGGGACCAGTATACATTCAATATTGCATGAACATTTGAGTCAAAAAAAATTGTTCACGTTGGATCCCATACAATTTATCAATCGTTCAAAAAAAGGCTCGTGTCGATTGGTCGAAAGAAATGCTCAAAAACTACGATCGCAGTGCTTCGAAACACGTTTGTAACATAGTGACAGGTGACAAATCGTGGATTTACGTGTATGAGCCCGAAAGTAAACAGCCAAATCCAACAAAAGTTGGAAGCACTTCCAAGCAAATGGTCGCCTGTTTTTTCGAAAAAACTGGACATGTCGCAACCGTACTACTAGAACAACGCAGAACAGTCAATTCTAACTGGTACACAACCATTTGTTTGCCAGTTGTCTTCCAATAAATGAAGAAATCCAACTGCCGAAGACGGATCACTCTTCACCACGACAATGCGAGCTCTCACAAATCGGCCCAAACAACTGCATTTTTAAGCACTTAAAACGTCGATGTGATGAGTCATCCGCCGTATAGTCCTGACTTGGCATCCAATGACTTCTTTTTATTCCCGTACGTAACAAATAAACTAGGAGGTCAACGTTTTTCGGCACCTGAAAAAGCGGTTGATGCGTTCAGAATGCATGTTTTGGACACCGCCACACCTCCCGCCTCAAATGTTAAAAAAAGTTATTAGATTATGACTAAATTAATTTTTTTCTAATAGTTGAAGTCCTTATTTATCTAATACTAAACTTTTGACTATACCTTACCTTGCAAATTTTTGAGATTTTTTTTTTTTAAATGTGAGTATTTGTACAGTGCCTCACGAGAAAGTAAGTCCTCAACAACAATTCTCGAATTATACTATTATTTATTGATTAGATGGAGTAGAAAAAAACTAAAAATAAGGTTTTTGAAATATTTAGATTTTGTTTTATACAATAAAATATATATAGTAAACCGTGGAACTTATTGAGAAATTAATATTAAAAAATCACAAAAAATTTTCAAGTAACCTAGTTGAAAATTTTTTGTGATTTTTTAATAATAATTTCTCAATAAATTCCACGCTAACCTATATATTTTATTGTAAAGAACAAAACCTAAATATTTCAAAAACCTTATTTTTAGTTTTTTTCTACTCCATCTAATCAATAAATAATAGTAAAATTAATTATAATTCGAAAATTGTTGTTGAAGTCTTACTTTCTCATAAGACACTGTACAAACACACACATTTAAAAAAAAAATTCTCAAAAGTTTGCACGGTAAGGTATAGTTAAAAGTTCACTATTTGATAAATAAGGACATCTACTATTAAAAAAAATTAATTTAAGTCATAATCTAATATTTTTTATGTAACATTGGTGGCGAAAGGACCTCCTTAATATCAAATTGCTAAAAAGTATGCTTCTTTAAAACCAAATAGGAGTATATCTCTGAAATTCTAACTATTCTTTACAGGAACAATGATAATTATTATTATGATAACGTAGTTTTCTAAATAAATTAAAGGGAATCTACACCAAACAAGAAAATGAATTTATTAGCAATGGTATTTTTTATGAAATAAATGTAAGTTAACTATTTAAGTATCTCTTGAATTATTCGACACTTTTCAAAACAGATCTCACGAGCACTTAAACTTTCTCAGGACACCTAGAGCACAAATGTACCTCATAAATAATGTGAGAAAAGAAACAATCATCCTCCAGAAATGTAGCAGTTCCGGTTTTGGCTTACCGTTGACTAAATATCTTGTGTTATTTATTAGATTCCTTTGTGCTCTTGACAAACTGTCGATTTGCGGTAAATTTCAACCGAGCAAACTGAAAACGTTGACTACCACTAATACTACGTTCAAAAAAGCTTTTTTCATGATGAATAATAAAATAAGCAATTTAAGAAAATTAAGAAAAGGAAAGTGGATTATCGTTAGCAGACAAAGATGTTGGGGGAATTATCTTACACTTTAGCCCCAGAAAGAATCTCGAGTAACGGCTTATTGTTTTTATCTAAAACAACAAGATTATTATAAGATTTACTTAGATACTTAAAATTGAAATAAATATTACGCTTTGGAAAATAGTTATAAACATTGTCGCTCCATTGCTCAGTTGTAAAAAAATTGTAATTATTGTATTATTAAAAGATCAGTCGTCGGGTACAGTTGATTCTCCAGAAAATTTTCGCCTTTAAAAGTGAATTGAATTGAATTTTATATACATTACAATTAGTACAGTCCTGTTAGATATTCAGAAGAAAAAATTGAGGAATATTTGAATCTTCTGCAGGCAAATTTTAATGTGGCAAAAAACTGCTATTTACGTCAGACCATTTAGTTTTATTTTAGTAATCCTTTTTTAAATAGAATAGTAGTTTGTGCAACAACAGTGGATATGGATAATTCACTCTAATTGTACAGTATATTGTTTCTACGATCCACTAACGGAAATCCACAAATATTAAATATTATTTTAGTTTATTAAAATAAAATAACTAATTTAAAAATAATTTATGACTTTTACTAATTTACAAAATAAAAAAAAGGTGTAGTCAATTTATAAAAATTATTGGGACGAATACAAACAGTTTAAAATTTTTTAAAATGATAGAACGCCATCTTTCTATTTCACATCGTGTGAAGGTGTATTCGAAATAATAATTTGGTTTAACACGACAAAGTAGGGAAACAAAAAGATGAGTTTTTACAAAGTTAAAAATTACCAGTGGCGTTACAGTTGAGGATTAAAAAGATTACAATTATTTAATGATATTAAAATAAACGTTTGATAAATTTTTTGTCTGTTTTATTATTTACAGAGTTATTATTTTTTTTAATATGTATCATTTCAAGAATTGTTCTTTTGTTGAGATAAGGTCAATTTTCGAGAATTCTTAAATTTCAAATCGAAAGAGTGCAAATGCACCTTAAGATGGAAAAATTTTATTTCCCGAAACATATGTAGTTTACTAAATAATAGAAAATAAAAACATTTGAACGATTAAACTATGGAAATTTTTATTTATATAAAATTCTGCTACGCTCAGAAAATGATCCTTATTTAAATAAATATTAATGAGCTCAATTATTGCAAGTTAAATGAATAGTAGGTAGTCTCCCCCATTCTTGGAAAAATTGTCCATATTTTGTTTCCTATAAAAATAAAAAAGTGTACATAGGTCTTATTAAGCAATTTCACTTTTCAAATATTACAGCTTTTTCTCTTCAGTACTTAAATTTCTGACTTTACTTCTATTTATTTATTATTGCAAAACAGTTTTTCTTCATTTGGAGGGTTGTTCAAATTGTTCATCACTAATACGAATAAGTTTACGTTTGCAAATAATTTTTTGTTATTCTTTGGGGTTTAGTAAATCTATCTTATGCTGCTATGTTGATAATTCAGCCTCATCCTCAACATATTCTAAAATCTGATTCTCGGGTTGTATATTTAAACTGAATGCATTATGTAATGAATTGATACAGAATGTCCAACTAGCAGTTTACGTTTTGAGTAAACCTTACTAGAAGATTGTGGTAACAAATGATCTTCACAAAGAGAGCGAGTATTACTATTTAAAGTTAAATTTAAATTCTTAAACCAGTTCTGGTGAATTTAGGATCGGAAAGAAAATAAAAAATGTATTACTAAATATTCAACTTGTCGAATATTAGAATAATACTTATTTAAACAATTAGGATTTGAACAAGAATACTATCGAGAATACTTAACTATACCCGGGCCAGACATTTTTTGTTTTAAATATTGAAAAAAAAATTGAAAATTAATAAAATATGAAATTATATACCTATATTTTTAAGACTAAGAAAACAAATCTAAGCAACTCTAATTAAATTAAACTCTTAAATAGATTAAATCAACACTGTTTATCTTCTTACCTAAAAAAAACTAAACTTGCCTATCTACAAAACTTAAATCTTACATTATAATTCATAAAATACGTTTTATCATTTCTTTATCACATTTCGCCTTCCGTCATCATGTTTTTTTCATTATTTACAAGGTTGTCAACGCCTTCTTTTAAAAATCCCAGCAATAGTATTGACATTGTATAGGTGGTATGGTGTGCATGTAGATTGATAAAAAAAATTAAATACGAGGAATTTGAAATAACTCTTATCTCATTAAAATTTACGGAAACCGGCAACATCGCTTTTATACTATTGCGATCTTGGCACTAACTAATATTATGCTTGGAACTATAAAGTGCTGACAGAGCCGTGCATTTGAAAAATTCATCTTCTTTTATTAATTTATCTATGACCAGCGCAGTAGGCAGTATGCGAATAAACTGTAACACTACCACGCCAACATTGTATTTAAGACAAAGCTCCATTATTTACCTTTAAACCCAGTCATACATTGCAAAGAAACGTAGCGCGTAACTATTTCGTAAAAGAACCGACATGCGTGGCCTATTGCGCTGTTGTAAAAATAGTTTTTAGCTATAACTCACTAATAGCAACAGGTTTTATTAATTAGAATAGTTTCGAGATATACTACGACACATCAATCGTCCCAACCAATTCCTTTTCGTAAATAGTGCAGTTTTTCCCACTTCGACGCATTGTTGCAATATTTCCCTAAACATTTCTAATAGTATTCTCTAAATAAAATAACTTGTAATAAAACAAAAACGTATTAATGTGTACAAAGTACATTAAGCTATTCTAACTACTTTTAGCAGATTTGATATTTTAGCATCACCTATTTTTAGACCATTATGCAAGGCATTATTGTACCTATCATTTTTATATACATATAGACGGGGAGCCGACAGGGTTTTTGCATATGTATTATAGGCCCCACGCCAAGTCTTTGGGGGTTAACAGACAACGTTATTCCTCACTTTCAATTCCCGGTATGGCACCCCTAAAGTGTAGCTTTTAGGGCTGGTGAATTTTCAAACGTGTAATTATTATCCATGCCCATGGATCATAGGCCATACTTTGATTCTTGTTTTATGTCATCACTTACCGAAACGTGTATTTTTTCTACTGTGGACATGGATCATGGGCCTCACGCTAGTATTTCGTGATCTTTGTCAATAATAAACGGTAGAACAAAGATTTCAAAACGCCATATCTCAGGGATGTCACCAAGTGGCCGCCATAATGGGGCAAACATGTTATTTTTAGCAATGAACATGTATAATAGGCCCCATCATGGAAATGTGTCTCCTTTCTTAATTTTGATGTCCTGAACAAAGTTCTAATAGCACCATACCGATGCGATGTCGCCAACGTCAGATATTGGCTTACAAAGTTGTTGCATTTGTATAGGTTAAGTGTATTAAAGGCCCAATTGCCATACTAGCATTTTTATGTGTATTTGAGAAGAACAAAGCAGAATATATTACTGCCATACCGATGCGATGTCGCTAACGTCACATATTGGCTTTGCAAAGTTATTACATTTCTATAGGTTAGATGTACTAAAGGCCTCACTGCCATATCGGCATTTTTATGTGTATTTTAAAGGTAAAGCACGAATATATCACTGCCATACCCATGGTATGTCGCTAACGTGCAGACTTAATCGTATAATTAGGCGAAAAAATGTGCCGTTCTTTGACAGGTCTTCATGTAATGACCGGATGCGATTATATCCCAGCTTCGTACCGCAAAGGAAAGAAGAAGCCGTTGCAAATTGGTTTGCAGAATGAGGAATTCCAAGATGTTTTTATTAACAACATGAAGAGAACTTTTCCGTGCTTGAACGATTTGTGTGCAGGTTTGTTTTTTATTCCTATATTATATAGAATAACCAACAAGTGATACATCGATTCGTACGAAACGTTATATACATTGTTGCAGATTGTATGGTTAAAATCATATCAATGACGTTAACGAATTCAGATTGACTCTATTTTAAAAATCGTACAGCATGAAGAGTGATAAACAATCATTTAAACAAGACATTACGAAACTTTGATGCCTCGACTATTCCAGCATGCAAAGCTGAGTAATATCAACAACTATTGCGAGTATCTTACGTTGCCAACATTTAGTGTAACGCCAATTTGAAAGTTTCAACAATGCACGAAAATGCTTTCCATCACGGTTGGGATTTGTCTGACGATGGCTATACTTTCTAGTGTTTGACGGTGAAGCTATGCCAAACACCACACGTGAAATAGTTCTGCAAAATATTGAAACTGAGAAGGGTAACCAAGAGGAACAGGAAACGACACAAATTTATATAATATTTAGCCACTATTATTACTTACAATTCTAATTTATTTATATTAATTTGTCTTTACTGTCCAAGACAAATTGAATCTTTCCATCCGTCGACAAACTCGCGCTATTTATACAAAGCCAGCTCTGTACCAGAACACTTTAGGCGAGCCAGAACGATCGGGAACTGCATCTCTATGACTCATACACCGCAAAGGGATCACTCTGGTAGCTTCTTGAAGCGGTGCTTTTGTCTCTAGATGACTAACGGGCAAGGAGTAAACAAGGAACAGAGCCGTCTTCGCGTCACATTAATTTAAAAAACTAATATTACATATTTGTAAAGAAATATTTAATATATTTATAATTTATATTTAAAAGACAAAATGTTTAATAACAATAAAAATAATAAATAAACGAAGCTGTTACTTTAGTCATTCAATCATGCAACAATGACTTGAACTGAAATTAACAGATCAATGCATTTACAGAAAGAGCTAGTTCTGACGAAGAAACAAATGAAGATGAGGATGACGACGCTTCATCTGATGGCATTGCAGAAACGGATGTGGATGCATTTGACTACAATGCAGATGACTTCTTTTTTTAAAAATAAATTTCAAATAAACTTGAGTAGGTACTTTTAGTTAATACAGAAATTAATGTTTACTTGAATTCTTTATGTATACCAGATTATAATTTTATAATTATTTTATTTTATTTTGTATAATATTTTTATATACTATTAACAATTCTCGTTGATCAGTAGTTTAACGATAAACTTTAATGATTTCATCATGAGTGACCTCGACAACCTATAAGTACGCATTTTCAGAAAAACGGAAGCATTTTAAAATATTTTTTCTGCCATATTAGATCCAGCATTTTTAATCTTGAATATATTTTCATAAATTTCACAAGTAATGACCTCAAAAACATGTATATATACATGTTTAGAGCAATTTACGAATTTGGATATTTTTTGTCCGTCATATTGGGACTGCCAGTATGATTTGTACAAGTTTAACATCAGATTCGTAATCATCGATCTTAAAAGCCTGTAAATACAAATTTGGAAGCAATTCTGCCGAGCCATTCCAGAACAACGCTAAAAACAAAAAAAAATAGTTTTTTCGGTATGGTACCCCTTTAGCGACACGCTATCGATAAGGCAGTGTAATCCCCGCTAAAGTGATGCAACAGAACATCTTAAAACCAAAACGCCATATCGGTACCTATTATACATGTTCATTGCCAAAAATAACATATTTGCCCCAATATGGTGGCCATTCGGTGACGCCCCAGGGGTATGGCGTTTTAAAATATTTTTTCTACAGTTCATTGTTAACAATAATCACGAAACAACAGCGTGGAGCTAATGATCCATGTCCACAGTGGAAAAATTACACGTGGCGGACTTTAAGTGACACCATACTGGTAATGCATATTGAGTTCGCGGACTTTGGCGATCTCCTTGACGACATAAAACAAGAATCAAAGTGAGGCCTATGATTCACTGGCATGGATATTAATTACACGTTTGAAAATTCATCCCCCCTAAAAGCTACACTTTAGGGGGAATTCAAAGTGGGGAATAACATTGTCCATTACCCCCCAAAGCATCGGAGTGGGTCCTATGATACATGCAAAAACCCTCTCGGCTCCCGGTCTAATACGCCTGCTAAATAACAACTGACAAACACTATTAATAGGCCTGCAAATAAATGCATTGACACGTGACAAAACCGCAATTGAAAATAACCTTGTTTCATTTATACTATACGTCACGTATAGTATTTTATCGATCGATAGTTTGCGACATTGCCATCCAGTAAATTGTTTCAGATCGGTTGTTTTTGTTAATTTTTATACTTTTTTGAAAATATTTTGGCTTATAGTTTTAATGTATAGCTAACAACATAGTTTGCGAGTTCATTTTGTGCAAAAAAACTGAATAATGTGAGTGTTGAAGTGTCTTTTCATAAGTAAGGTTAGGTGATGTATTGCATTGTTCAGTAGTGTAGATTTAAAGATTTTTGCCGTAATGTCACATGCATTTGGTGCGTTTGAATATCCACATCCGATCCATTTTTTGAAACTCGAGCGTTTGTTTATCCACATCGGTACATCTGTCCTACTACATTTACGTATATTAAATCATGTGATTAAAGATTTACAACATCTCAGATGCATCCGATGTGGATATTCAAACGCAGCATAATTCTACCTTTATTTTACTATTATTTATTTCCTTTGATATTTCAACGTTATTAATTTCGCAAAAAAATGTTATTACTGGAAACACTTTAGTCTGGACTTTAGTAGTACAATAAATATGTTATGTTTGCTTTTTAGATTCCCAACTGATAGGTACATATACAAGAAATATTTGGCTATCACTTGTAAGACTAAGAAAATGAATGTATTCGAAAAAGAAAGTTATGCTCGGAGCATATTTTGAGAGTTTTGGATATATTAATTTTAAATATTGTAAAAACCTTGGATTATAACTTATAACATAAATAATTTTTTTTTTAGATCACATTTTTGATGATGATATTTTTGAAAATCGCACACTAGATTTGATAAAGCTGGTATTAAAACATTATTTCAATTTTTGCATTTATTATATGAGAGAAAAATGTTGCTTATTTTAAGAAAAAATAGAATAAGAAGCTAAATACAAAGAAGCCTTGTTAAGAAACAAATATTTTTTTCTTTAAATATAAACGTAGTTTTTTTTTCAACGCCTAACACTGACTTAGGTTTATTGTTGTATAGTTCTACGTGTTTTCGGATTTTACAAAATTTATTGATTTATTAACTTTTATAAATTTACTAAGTAGTCTTAAAATCTGAATATCTCTTATTATTACCAATTTGTTAAAGTGTTTAAATTAAGTCCAAAATTGGATTCGTTAATTTGTTTAAAATAATTCTTGAATTATTTATCTTGTTTTTATTTTAGTTTTTGTATTTTATTCTGTTTAACATCTTTATATGTAATAAATATTGTATTATTCTTGGAAAAAATAAATAGTGTTTTTAAGTTTTGGACCTATTATTCCAAATCCAATAGGTTTTCAAGTTTAAACCATTAAAAATTTTATTGCACACAGGTTAGTATTTCATGATTTATTTGGTTCAACGACATATCGTCCCAACGACAACTCATCCCACGACAATTCATCCCGACAATTCTTCCCAGGACAATTAATCCCTGCGACTATTCATCCCAACGACATTTCATCCCCCGATAACTCATTCTACGACATCTCATCCACAACAGTTATAAATAAATCGGATTACCGGTATAATCCACAGCGTAGAATCAAGCTTAAGCATGCTTTATCATGTTTTTAAAATAAATTTTAAACAATCCGTAGATCGGGCTTAAGCATGCTTTATCATGTTTTTAAAATAAATTTAAAATATCCGTAGATCGGGCTTAAGCATGCTTTATCATGCTTTTCAATTAAATTTGAAAAATCCATAGATCGGACTTAAGCAGGCTTTATCATATTAACTAGGATAGTGGATTTTTCAATCTCGAAATGATCCAGTTTGGTCTTGAAAAAATTCAACTTCAATTAAACTTAAATTAAACTTTCGATTATTTATTGAAACACAAATAACTGAATGATAAACTAAAACCTTTTCAAGTTCAATGACGGAACTGCAAATACATTTAATTTTTGAAAAAATATAATTTAAAGGTTTATAAATGTAATAAACATAAACATATTACTCATATTATAAGGCCCTCATATTATACAACAATATTTTTATTTATTTTTTTTTTTAATTTTTAATTTTAGCAATGTTATGAGAAATGTCAGTGAGATATTGTATGACACGATTTTTATCGTATTTATTAATTAAGTTTTTCAACCGTTCATCGTACTGTTTGTAACGCCTTTTCTTTTTCGGGGCCATTTCCCGACCAGCATTGTTTTGTTGAATTTTAATTTCAACCGAATTTTGTTCCTCTTTTAAAACTTTGATGAATTTGGCGACGCCTGCATGGGCAGTTCAAATTCGATTATTAAATGCGTTATGCCAGCCTTCCATAGCATTATTAGTGCGTGGGCAATCGTGCAATACAGAATCATAAACATTTCACATTTCCACTTTGAACAATGGTTCATTGCGCGTTCCATCACGTCTACGTACACCAATCCACGTTTTATAAAATAATCAAGCAAAGGCTGGAATTCTTCCCGGGCATCAGTAATATAATGATCGGAGTAAGTAAGGAAAGTTTCATAAGCGTCTATTACATCTTCAATGGGCACAAAAGCCAACGCGATCAAAATTTTCACTGCTCCCTGAAATTGCTCATCCTGTACATATTTTGTTTGAAAACCTAAACCTTGGACCTTTCTCCATATAGCTTGTCCAAAATGAAAATGACATCCTTTGATCGCAGTTCTCGGAAATTTTAATTTGCAAGCCTTATAAGCTGCAATTTCAAAGTTTATGATAATTTGTTCTGGGTTCAGATCTGCTTCCCCCAATAGCACATCAAATACGTTGGTGTATGTTGTTTTTTTCTTATTGCACAACAGTACGTAGACAAGAGAGAGCACTTTGCCCTCAGCGTATCCGTAAATTGTATATAATTGGCCAAAAATCAAAGGTACGCTCTCAAACGTTCTATTCAATAACCAAATGGAGCAAGTTTTCAAATACTCTAAATTTTCCGGGGTGGTAAAAATCATGATTCTGTTCTTACCGGCATCATTATCATATAGAAGAAAGTTCTTGTCTTTCATAGTCTTTTTATATGCATCGGGAAGTACAAGTTCTTCAACAGTGGCTGGATTTTTAAAATAATTCCATTGTTTCTCCCGAGCTCTTTGAACTGTTCGCTGTAATGAGCCTGGAGTTGGCAGTTGCACAGCAACGCTTACGGAAACATTGATTAAAGCCTGCTTGATGATGTTGTCTAAAACGGCAGCTTTTCTTTTTATGCGGGAAATAATACATTTCCCTGCAATATCGGCTGATTCAGGTGAGTGGTTGTGAGCCGTCGGTGGATCTATTATAGTCCCTAAAATGTGAGAAAAATGTGCATTATCACCAATCATATTTCACCAAATTAAATCCAGAAAACTTTTAATTTGAAATCTTACCAATTTTTTTTATCGATGTTGTGGAAACTCTACTCCCGCATTTTCTGGACTGGTAATGGACACTTCGCCAACTAACACGATCACTTGTTTCACGGTGACAACCATAAAAAAACCTGTCCAATTTTAATTGGTTTTTACCCCTTTGACTTTTAACAAACTCGAGCGGCATTTTACTTGACAATTGACAAGGAGGGTAGCCATGTGTGAGTTGAGGTAATTTTAAGGTGAAGGGGGGGAGAAAAAGTCCTTTATATCTCACAAGGAAAGTCAATGTTTAATTATTCAACAAAACATTGAGTGCGACCGGTTTCGAAGTATCATCACTTCATCTTCAGGCTCGCCTAGTGGAAAGGAGAATATGTGGTGTAAGGTGTGTTGACTTTGAGCCCACAATATATAAAATAGTAAAAAATAGAAAAATTCACCATACTCTCCATCCACTAGGGAATACTACAGACAAGTTTCATCAAAACGTGGGGGATGAAATGAATTGTAAAACAAAACAATGTTACAAGTTATAAAAAGTTAAAAATATTTGAAAAACAAATATTAGTCGATATAAACAGTTAAAAATTTTAAAATATTCAAGACTATACAAAAACAAATCACATACATTAAACAGATTAAAAGATAAGGCCTATTTTAAGCAACATTGCTGTTTTTTATAAAAATCTAACATTTTTGAAAGGAGACCTGTCAAGTTAAGGCCTCTACAGGTGGTGGTAAGTACTAACGAAAAATTCTTGGATAAACTTATGACAGGGTATAGGTAATAAGATGTAAACTATGAGGGAAGAAATATTTATTATTTATTATATAAGATTTGGGCCATGAACCAATCACCAAGTGTATGTGATGTTGTAGTATAAAATAAGAAAGAAGAAGAAATGACTGGGTTAACTGTTGTGAAGCAACTGAAAAATAAAAGAAGAAGAAAATGACAGATGTGAAAACACACAACTTAACCTAGTCCTTAAACATGCACGTTGGTTTTTTGTGGGAAGAAATTACTTACTGAAATGTACCCCTTGCAAGGAAATATGTGAATAGAAATAAAGGGGGAGGTTAAAAAGGAAGTTAGAACGATAAATTTAGATTAGTGTTGAGAAAACTGGAGGAGTTTCTGACATTATCTGGGCATTTAAGCAACCAACAGGATTTAATTTTAAATTTCTCAATATCTCGAGGCTTTCGAAGCTATTAAGAGTAAATCTATGGTAGGAACTATGTAGGATTTCGAAACCTTCAGTTGAATCGAAGTCGTGATTTGAGTCCAGTAGCTGGTTGGCAAAATGTGAAAATCCTGTTGTATTTTGGTTAAGACAACGCAAATGTTCTTTTAAACGGATCTTACCTTTATTGGAAAAGCATCCTATAAAGTGGCAAGCTTACTTAAAGACCACTTTAAAGTATCTTTCAAAACCCCCTCCTCATTACATAAGTTATTTGTTCATAATAAAGATAATTTAGATCCCTTTGACTTGTCTGGAATTTATAAATTGACTTGTAAATCTTGCCATTCTTTCTATGTGGGACGCACATTTCGAAATTTCAAGATCCGTTTAAAAGAACATTTGCGTTGTCTTAACCAAAATACAACAGGATTTTCACATTTTGCCAACCACCTACTGGACTCAAATCACGACTTCGATTCAACTGAAGGTTTCGAAATCCTACATAGTTCCTACCATAGATTTACTCTTAATAGCTTCGAAAGCCTCGAGATATTGAGAAATTTAAAATTAAATCCTGTTGGTTGCTTAAATGCCCAGATAATGTCAGAAACTCCTCCAGTTTTCTCAACACTAATCTAAATTTATCGTTCTAACTTCCTTTTTAACCTCCCCCTTTATTTCTATTCACATATTTCCTTGCAAGGGGTACATTTCAGTAAGTAATTTCTTCCCACAAAAAACCAACGTGCATGTTTAAGGACTAGGTTAAGTTGTCTGTTTTCACATCTGTCATTTTCTTCTTCTTTTATTTTTCAGTTGCTTCACAACAGTTAACCCAGTCATTTCTTCTTCTTTCTTATTTTATACTACAACATCACATACACTTGGTGATTGGTTCATGGCCCAAATCTTATATAATAAATAATAAATATTTCTTCACTCATAGTTTACATCTTATTACCTATACCCTGTCATAAGTTTATCCAAGAATTTTTCGTTAGTACTTACCACCACCTGTAGAGGCCTTAACTTGACAGGTCTCCTTTCAAAAATGTTAGATTTTTATAAAAAACAGCAATGTTGCTTAAAATAGGCCTTATCTTTTAATCTGTTTAATGTATGTGATTTGTTTTTGTATAGTCTTGAATATTTTAAAATTTTTAACTGTTTATATCGACTAATATTTGTTTTTCAAATATTTTTAACTTTTTATAACTTGTAACATTGTTTTGTTTTACAATTTATTTCATCCCCCACGTTTTGATGAAACTTGTCTGTAGTATTCCCTAGTGGATGGAGAGTATGGTGAGTTTTTCTATTTTTTACTATTTTATATATTGTGGGCTCAAAGTCAACACACCTTACACCACATATTCTCCTTTCCACTAGGCGAGCCTGAAAAAGAAGTGATGATACTTCGAAACCGGTCGCACTCAATGTTTTGTTGAATAATTAAACATTGACTTTCCTTGTGAGATATAAAGGAATTTTTCTCCCCCCTTCACCTTAAAATTACTTGACAATTATTAATATTCTCTTGAAACACGCACTCTATATTCTCTCAGTTTACTGTCATGCATGGAATTTTTGATTATTTATTTGAACACCAATAACTCTGTATTGAATAATAATGATAATCATAACAGTAAACAAATCTTTTGGGAGAGCAATGGCCTCGAAGCTTACCACGACTCTGTGAATTTATTGTCAACAATATTATTAATAAACGATCTAAAATCTAAACTCTGTGTATTTATTTTCAGTAATATTATTAAAAACAGCATAAAACTTTGTATTCATAAGAGAATCAGATTTTTAGAATATTTGTGGGATGAGTTGTCGTGGGATGAATCGTCGAGGGATGAGTTGTCGTGGGATGATTAGTCATTTTTTTTCTGAGATATGAGTTGTCGCTAGGATGAATTGTCGTTGGGACGATATGTCGTGTCACGATTTATTTTTTTATATTTATCTTACAGAAAATTAGTATTTACTGCAAATCATTAATCTTTTTTGCACAAAAATCGAGGTGTTATGATTTTATCTTTAATAAGATACGTCACTGGTATTGACAGACTTTTAGTTGGGTGTAACAGCAGCTTTGCCAGACGAGATCTAGGATTACAGTCTGGCTTCTTTCAATCCGCATAAATTATTTTATTTCTCTTTTCAAATAATGGGGACCAAACAAATGATACGTTGTGAATGATATGATTCATCTGTTGTTTCTTTTATCTAAAATTTGCGAATACTTAATCTTGAACTAAATCATTTAAAAAATAGTTTAGACCTTTTTATTAGGGATGGGACATCCCTTCTGTTTAACATATAATTATGCGAAAATATTGTGAGAGTCTAGTTCTAAGACTAAAACACAAAAATTGCAAAACATCAGATAGGCTTCCTTCAAAAAATTAACTTCTTTTTTAAATGGGAAAAAAGCAATATATTAAAATCTAGCGAATTAACATATTTGCTTTATTACCTAATCTTATAAATAAATTATTAGACTTTAAAACCTTTATAAACCTGTTGGATATATCTGCCTTGAGACATTTTCATGAATTCTGTATATTGACGGCAGTTAAGCCAAAGTCCATCAATGGATTTTCTCTGGAAGAGATTCTATATAAATTATGCATTGACCCGAACTGATGTTTGTTGAGTCGTAGAAAGGTAGTGGCTACAGATTCGCTAACATGAATGGAGCGAAGGGATAGGCCACATCAAGATTTCTAAAGAAAATAGTTTGTAGGATACAAACAAGACTAAGTTATACTCCCAATAAGGGATAAGTTCAAAACGGTGTACATACATCTTAAATGATTCCAATGCGTATAATCATAATTGAAATACGCCATTAAGCATATTATTTATTCATTCTAGCAGATTTTTTGTACCAATTCAATCTAAATGTTTAATTCAATTTCAATTTTTAATTTAATTAGTAATATAGTAATTAACAATTCTCATGGACCACTAGAACAAAAACGTTATTGAAAATACCAATTCAAAAAAATTATCCCTTTAATATATCAATTTTCCTATATATAATAACTTTTAGATGAGGGACACAAGAGCAAACGGCTAAGAAAGCAGCGAACCAAATACTTTTTGGTCTGACAAATTCGGTAGTGTCAAACCTAATTAAAGAACATTCCCTTGTGAAATGCAAGGAAAGATGGGATGAAACAAGAAACTGCAGAGTTCTCAGGGAACTTTTAAGTTATCCTGACACTGCAGCAAACAAATACTTAACTATGACTAGACAGAATCTGCGCCTAGTCACAGACATTCTGACTAGTCATTGCCAAGTACGGAAGCATCTCCATATCGTGGGCTGTCAGAATCCATACTCTGCAGGGGGTGCAAACAAGAAGATGAGACCCTCGAGCTATGAGTGCTCGACGCTCAAATTTGTTAAAAGATTTGTGTTCGGCGAGTATCGGCTAACACCGGCTGATATAAGCGACGCACCTCGTGATGACGTTGTCAACTAGATTAAATCTGTTGGCTGGTTCACGAGCTAGGAGGTGCCTATGCACTTAGAAGGATGCACAATAAATATGAAGGGTACATGGGAAAAATTCCGTCAGTCAATTTTTCAAGGAAACGGAATAATGGTGCCATCAAGCGGTTGCTAAAATGTACTATTCGAATGGCCTATCATCATTTATTCAAAACCCCGTTAGTCTGTTGAATTATATGTTTAAAAATAGGCGGTACTGGGGAAAAATCCCGTCAGTCAGTGCGCGTGTATGGAAAAACCCCGTGAGTCAATAATAACGGCACTTCTAGCGGCCAGCTTTGCAAGCCTGTTATCTCTCTCATTTATCGTTTTGTCCTCGATCGTTAAGTGTGTTTCAAAACTATGGAAACTGAGAACTCGGATAGTGGCAGTAAAGGCGATGGATTCTTCAATATACCCACAAGTAAGAAGCGGAAAAAAACTGGTAGAGCCAAGGATGTTATGAAACGTTTACGAGCCGGTACTCACGAGCTTGGCCCGGATTGTTTTTGCAAACGGCTTAAATGCTTTCAAAATGTTCCAGAAGAGGATCGTAAACGAATTATTCGGGAATTCAATTTGCTGGGAGACAAAGCTAAACAAAACGCTTATTTGGGTGGCCTCATCACTTTGTTACCGGTAAAGCAAAGACGACTAAGAAATGTTGACCCTAGACATAACGCTGCTTCATTTTCATATAGAGTTCGTGGAATAAAAGACAATGTTTCATGTGATGTTCAGGTATGATTAAAAGCATTCATGTCGCTACATGGTATCACTGAAGATAAAGTTAGGTACATAAAAGGGGGTCTCCTTGCTACTGGAACATCTCCTAATGACCGTCGTGGAAAACATTTCAATAGACCCCACAAACTTTCACATGAGACCATGGAAAAAGTAATCAGCTTCTTGAAATCTCTTAAAGGAAGAAAATCGCATTATTCATTGAAAGATACCAAAAAAATATACCTACCTGCTGAGTTAAATATTTCAAAGCTACACACCATGTATTTATCTCACAATCCAGAACATAAACTGTCCTATGAATCATTTCGAGGGATTTTTGAGAGCAACTTTAATTTTTCATTTGGCTACCCACGTAAGGACACGTGCAGTTCATGCGATTCGTTTAAAGCACAGATTTCAGCGCTTGAGGAAAAACTTAAATCCGACCTTGCTATCAACCTGGAAGAGACAAGAAAAAATCTGCTAGTAAAACTGAAGGAGAGAGACGTACATCAAAAGAGGGGTGAGCCTTTCTATAAATTAAAAAAAGGATACCGCAAACATTCCATGAAATCTTCAACGATGGAAGCCATCGCGATGGACTTTCAAAAAAATGTATCATGCCCCAATATCACCACTAATGATGTGTACTACCGACGCCAACTGAACTTCATTAGTTTTAATGTTTACATACTCTCAACGCAGCAGGCAGTTTTTTACACTTATGATGAATCTGTGGCGAAAAAGGGTGTAGATGATGTATGCTCTATGTTTCGGCATTTTGTATTTAATATTTTGCCTCTGGAAGTACGTAAACTGTGTATATTTTGTGACTCGTGTGCGGGCCAAAATAAGAATTATACCTTCATCAGGTTTTTACACCATCTGGTAACAAGAGAAGGACGTTTTGACACCATTAAGGTCATATTTTCAATAAGGGGCCACTCTTGCTTAGAGTGTGATCGTAATATGAGCATAGTTAAACAAAACTCATACACAGAGGTTCCAGACGATTGGAGGGAGGTCTTAAGGAATACTCGAGTGAAACCCAGTCCATTTACTGTGATTGATTGTGGAGTGGATGTGACTTTTCAAAACTGGACTGATCACCTCTCGTCACTTTATCCAAAAAAATGCTTATTTCCCACCAGACCAATTCGAATGTTGAAATTTTCAGCAACTGGAAGAGATCTTGTGTTTTATAAACAATCTTTTTTTGGCATGTATACATCTTCAGCACTTCAAGGGAATAAGAAACCACAGAGGAAAAACACCAAGAACTCTTCCGCTCCTGTTAAGCCACTGGAAAATTTGTATAGAGGAAAACTTCCAATAAAAGCTGCAAAACATCGCGATCTCCTCCATTTATGTCAGTTCTTGGAAAAATCAGAGGCAACAATTTTCTACCAAAATTTATCTTTAGACAAAGTTCTCAATGGAGAAAGTGATGAGGAATTCGCTGACGACCCCCCGATGGACGAGGAATTACCTGAAGAAAAGTGATTATTGTGTAAAAATATGTTCATTTTATTCATTTTGTTCAAAATATAAGATACTGATTTAATTTGATGCTATTGTGTTCTTTTTCAACCCTCCATGAAATGGAAAACATTCAAAAGTGATTTTTTCGCAATCAGCTGTATTTGACTAACGGGGTTTTTCTCCTGTACCCTTCATATAGTGGGGCCTAAGTGCCATGGGTCAACTTACCTTTCACACTTAGAGATACACAGATGATCGGATCATGTTATTTGTACGTAATTACATATTTTTTTTGTTATATTATCCAAGTTAACATAGACTTTAAATATAAACTGATTTTTCATGATTAACGTAGGTATAGGCAACACATTATACAGAACTTACGACACATTTTCAGTGTTTACATCTATTTCTTAAAATAAATGTATAAAAAATCTTGGGGCATTTTAAGCGAAAAGTTCTTTGCTGCTTTTGACAGATTGCCCGCGCTCCGCTACGCATCACACGAACATCTTTCTGTATCAAAAGTATCACTTTTCGCTCTTAATACACGAAAAGCTATTTCCTAGTTCTAAGTCCATTTTTCCTATTTTTAACTTACTATTTTTAATTGACTATTTTTAATTTACTATTTTTAATTTACTATTTTTAATTTACTATTTTTAATTTACTATTTTTAATTTACTATTTTTAATTTACTATTTTTAATTTACTATTTTTTATTTACTATTTTTAATTTACTATTTTTAATTTACTATTTTTAATTTACTATTTTTAATTTACTATTTTTAATTTACTATTTTTAATTTACTATTTTTAATTTACTATTTTGAATTTACTATTTTTAATTTACTATTTTTGATTTACTATTTTTCTGAATTCTAATATTGTTTTTCTGAGTTCTAAATATATTTTTTGCGGTTCTTCTATGCATCCGTTATTATTGGTTATTTTCCACAAAGCAAAACTGAATGTTTTGCTTCCTAAATACGTATACCACGAGCGTACAGAGCCACAGTTTTAGTAAAATTCTTTCAAAAGGAAATTGGTGTACCTAATGGATAAGCCGATACAAATCATCCGTTTAAATTTTAAATTCTTCGGTCTCTAGAGGATGTTTGTTTTTTGCCGTTTTAGGGTAAATTTATATTGAATGCTGAATAAATCGACCAAAAATCCTATAAATTTTGTAATCGGCCAAATCAGTTGAAATAACATGTTTATCTCCAACATTCGTGTCTGTCTATGTAGAAGGAAAAAGAGATATGTGCAAAAGATCCTTAAAAAATGTAAAATACGAATGTTTCCTTTGAGGATTTTGGTTTGATATCGTTCAAAAGGATTGAACACGAAGTTTTATTATAAGTATCTTAGGTATTACTAAACGTTTAAGTAAACTTATGCTTTATTATCATTACTTTTGTTATTATTGTACGTAGAAAAAAATAAGTTGTGTGGCTATGACTCCATTTTATTAAAAAGTCACCAAAATACACTAGCGTGCAGATTATACGGGATGCAATCATAAAGTATTTTCTTTAACGGAATAATCTGTATATTATTAAATTTTAAGATAATACTTTTTCCAGAACATGGAAAAGTTAACATTATTAAAGTAAGCTATGAAAATTGCAACTATTATTAAGTGACATTTGTTTAATAATAGCTATTTATGCAGCCAGTTACGAAATGTCTTATTTTATGTAACAAGTAAACATTTGCGGGACGAGCAGATCGAGGACCCATAACATGTACGAGTTACATAAAATGGCATTCCGTTACGTGTTACATACAATATTAATTTTAATTTTGACAATATTTAAAAAATTGTGTTTTGGTAAAAAATTATTGACATCTAGGCACACAATATTACTACTTTATTGCATGACTTCATTTATTTTATTGGCAAACAGAAAATCATCTTTATTTATTATCAACGACTTTTAGTGTGTTTATATTGATTGTTTAAGTTATTTCGTTTCCAAGAAAATGGGTTATTTTGTCTTATCTTGTGTTTAAATTATTTTGTGCTACTTTATACTGGAAAATAAGGACCCAAACAACATTATTACTAGGGGGAGTCGGGGCATATTGATATTGATATTTAAATATCGAGAATCGTTATTCGTGCTGCGATATCCCGCCTTACTAGCTATACATACGTAAATACAACAGTTGCTACCGCTCTGCTCTCCAGTTAGACGTTAGGCTTCAAAAGAAGCAGGTGTGAATTTGACACTGCCAACTAAAAAGTTTCGTGAATATTAAAAGTGTCTCAACGCTGTTCTGTGTCATTTAAATTAGTTTAGAAATTATCAATGATAAGATATTCCATTTAGTTATCAGGATTGCACGTGATTTTCAAATTATTTTAGTGGTTTTCTCTATGAATGTTGATGTTTTCAAAATGTCCGTGGGGGACTTTGATACAGTAGAATACGGGGCACATTGATGTGTATCAAAGTGCCCCGCTAGTGTACAATAGTGCCCCAATATACAAGTTTGTTTGTGATTTCTAAATTAGTTAATATTTTTCCAGAAAATGGTGCGTACTTACAAACCTAAGACTGATAGAGGAAATATTGATGAGGAGAAAGTGAAGACTGCTATATCGGAAGTAATATCAAAAAGACTGTCTATACGGAAGGCCGCTGATAATTACGGTATCAAAGCTGCAACTTTACAGCATCGCATTGAACAAGATAAAGATCTTACTGAATATGTGTTAAACTGTAGTAAAATGCACTACGGGCTGTCTTTGCATCAAGTATTGGTTTTGGCTTATGAATATGCGGAATACTTGAACTGTAAATATCCGGAATCCTGGAAAACAAACAGATGTGCTGGAAGAGATTGGGCAGCAGGATTTAGAAGGAGAAATCAGGGTCTAAGCCTAAGGAAGCCCAAAAATACGAGCGTGGCAAGAAGTTTTGCGTTCAATGAAACCGCGGTCAATGATTTTTTTGACAATTATGAACGTGTAATGATGCGCTACAAATTTACACCAGATCGTATAATAAATCTCGACGAAACTGGGATCACCACAGTCTTACCTACATCTAAAGTTTTGGCAGAAAAAAGACAGACACAAGTGGGGCAAATAGTATCAGGTGAACGAGGAGAACTGGTAACATTTTGTGGAATAGTTACTGCTACAGGTACTGCTCTTTCTCCTGTGTTTGTTTTCTTACGTGTCCATTATAAAGAACATTTTTTGAATTGTGCTCCTGAAGGAAGTCTGGGATTGGCAAACAGAAGTAGCTGGATGAATGCAGAATTGCATATTGAGGTTTTAAGACATATTCAACGTCATACTTTATGCACCAAAGACCATTTTAATCATTTGTGACAACCGTGAGTCTCACATTTCAATCGAAGCTGTCAACTATTGTCGTGAAAATGGTATGGTTTACTTGTCTCTTCCGCTGCATACATCCCATAAGATGCAACCGTTGGACGTTTGCATTTTTGGGCCTTTTTAAGGCAAACTAAAAATTGCTTTTAATGATTGGCATGTTCGAAATGTAGAAAAGACCTTGTCGATATATAACATTGCTGAACTAACAAAATCAGCGTTTCTGGAATCTTTTACTCCTAAGAATATCACAAGCGGGTTTTCAAGACCCGACATTTGCCCATTTAATAGACTTGCATTTGGCGATGATGATTTTGCACCAATACAAATATTTGATTCCAGTTCTCAAGAGATTGCTGACGTTGTATATGTGACAAACGAAGAAAATGCACAACTGAAAGGTTCTGTGGATACAGATATTACCAGAAACGATGTGGTTAACGATAACTGTGAATCAAGTGAGATACCAGTTGTTGATAAAGCCGGCCCCCATGAGACCCGATTGGAAGAGGATGTAACATCTCCTAATGTATATTCTTTACATTCTATTCCAATATTGTCCCCTGAAGTAGTAAGACCATGTCCTAAAAAAATCCTTGGGTCGTCCTCATCGAAGAAAGGAAGAGAGAAAGGAAAATCGAGAGTCTTCACTGATACACCAGAGAAGGATAGATTACAGGCGTTGTACGAAGAAAATGATGAAACAGAAAGCAAAAGAGTTGAAAACGGCAAGAAATTTATTGGGTTTAACGGAAACTCAACAACTTAAGAATAAAAAAAGACGTCATTCACAATCTGATTCTGATACCAGTCGCAATGAATCTGTGACATTAAGTGATGATGATGACATGGATTTTGTATCTGATCTAGAAGATTCGGATATATGTTTTGATGTTCCCAATCCTAAAAATATAAATGTTGCAGATTTCCTACTCATTAAATTTAAAAAGAAAAAAACTGTTCTTTACTACGTAGCCAAAGTGATTTCGATATATAATATGACCGATTATCAAGTGTCATACCTAAGGAAAAAACCAGGATCTTGTACGTTTGTGTTCCCCAATATAGAATATAAGGCAGACGTTGATTTCGAGGATGTTGTTCTGCAATTGCCAAAACCAAACTTCTCACAGAGCACATCTCGAACATCATCTCTGTATACTTTTCCTATTGACTTAGGTGGATATAATGTTCAATAAAGGTAAAATGTTTTTTTTTTTAAGTTTTTAAGGTTAATTGTTATTTCTGAAAATAAAAAACATGTTTTGGCCATTATTTTTAAAAATTATTTACAGTTCTTATGCAATTTACGCCATGTATTTAAGTGCCCCATTCAATGTATCTAAGTGCCCCGTAGATGGGGCAGAATGATACAAAACCAATTTTTCGCTAATTTCATTATATCACCCTCTTCTAACTTTAATCATTTCTTTGATGCTTATATAATACTGATTAGTTATGCTTAGCAAACAACAAAAAGATATTAATATTTTACTCCTTTTGCTTCGAAAAATATTGGATTGAATTTTTCTGTATCAATCTGCCCCACTTCCCCCTAAGTTGAAAGTTTAACCAAATTTAATTTTTATAGGTCAACGTGTTCTTGTTATATATAAACTTTTAATAATAATATATATGGGTCCCTACTATTTAATAGGGACATTATTGCTATTTCTTAAACGGTAATAGGTAGATAGTTGGTTAAATTAGACAAAAGTTGCGCAGTTTTATGCTCAATAAAATGGTGCCAAGAAACCTTTAATATAATATCTTTAGTCAGCATTATGGTGTACATACATATACATTATAAATTTACTTTTATTAGTACAATAATTATTGGGATGTTATATGTAGGTAACCTGGTAGCCTATTTGTGACCTATCGGTTGCGCATAGGCTGCTGAATTACTTAGTTTTACTACGCATGATTTAAATATATTAATGTTATTGTTTTCAATAAAATGATTTTAAAAATAGATATAAAAGAATATATGTCACTTAAATTCTAAAATAATTATAGAAATAAATTTAAATTAATTAGGTACTTTCATAAAACAACTCTTGATAGAGAAAAACAACAATTTTTTTTTTAAATTTTGTTATGATAAGTAAAATGTTAAAGAATACATAATAGTTATTTATGTACCAAGGGTATAAATAGATGTTTATGCCCTGAGGGCGACGTCTTACCAAAGAGCCTCTGGTCCGAGGGTTTGTGAGTCGCCCTCAGTGCATACAAACTTTTATGTAATACTAGTAGTCCATGGAACTGGTACTTTTTGCTTTACATCAAATGAGGTAGTTCTGATTTTTTTATATGTTGGTAGTGATGAGATGGTAATGACAAATCCAAATTTTCCACCTCAAAAGCCCTTCGGATCATTGTTAAATACTAAAGAATTCTTTAAATTTTAGGACTTTCTTCAGTTTTTGTCAATTTTTACCACCAAGGACCTGTGTTACTACAAAAGTAAACTACATTTGCAATAAAATAAGAACAATTTGGTTTTGGTAGGCCAAATAGTTTATAAAATGCTGTTTAAAAGTTTGCAAAAAGGAAGTATTACTTTTTTTTTAGTTTCAACAATTTTTACCGCTAAGGAATCGGTTATTGGGAAAAGTTACTTTTTTTTTAATTATTAAAGTCCACTAAATTACCAACAAAATGAGACCAATTATGTCAACTTACACCTGATAGTTCCTGAAACACAGCTGTTCAAAGTTGTTGAGATAAGTAAACAATTATGTACTAGAAGGGTTTGCAAAATAAAATACGCCCTGTTAGTAAAATAGCATTATAATTTATTAAAATAAGTATTTTACTAATTAAAACAGTAATATGAAAAATATAGGTAGAATTTATTCATCGAACTGCTCAGGAAGGTCGAAATCGTCATTTGATGGTGTATCATCAATGAATGGTCCATCAATGTCATCACACATCAGGTCTGATATATTCTCGCAAGATTGGTCAGTGCAGTAGCTGCAAACAGCCGACCATTGCAGTCCTGCTTTCCTGCAACCACAACTGCTGCTACAACATTTTTGGCATTTACAGAAAATCATATTTAGCAGGGCTTGGGGAGCTAGTGGTGCCATCATCTGTTGAGGAATGAGGCTTTGTGTACTCCGCATCTAGTTCCAATCGAGAGGATTCTTCTCATTTCCCAGCCACTTCTGTACTTGAAACAAAATCAACAACAAAATAAGGAACCATGTATAAAGAATGTGGTCTGAAGCAGAAAGAAATACAAGCAAAAAACTTATTTTCACCTGCTGGTATATTTGCAGAGAGTGAAATATTGCAGCATCCCTGGTTGGAGGCAATTTGGCGAGGTTCATGTTGGGCTTAACTGCCGCCCTGATGAACAACTAGAAGCAAAGATTGCTAAGATTTTGCAATTCTCTGTTGCCTCCATAAAGTGAAATGAGGAAGGTCTCCATGCGTCGGCAACTTACTCAGATGTGACATTGGATCTTAACAAAACCTCTGTGTTTTGTTCGAGGCGTAGCAGTTTTTTTATTGTCGATAGAAATTTCTGTTTTTCTTTGAATTTGCCGAGTAGGTGTCATCTGGGTTTTTTCCTCTCCCATATTTTACAAATATAATATAGTTATTTGGTCTGTTTGCTGGAAGGATGTGGTCTTCAACATTACGTGACAAACCACAAAGTAAGACCAACAAATCTATATCCTCGCCGACGATTTTCACTACTTCGTAGAAAGAGGATATGGAAATGGCTGTGGTAACTATTAACCTATCAGCATCTTTCTCTGCCTGTAATGTTAGAATTTTTTTCTTCTTCAGGTGAACCTTCAGCATGTCGATGAGTCTACCTTCATTCCTGTCATTTAATAGGAACTTCTCCTTAGCAACTGAAGCAATGGTTGTTTCATCGAATATAACACCCACAGGGTATTGGCCTTAGTTTGAAAATCAAATCGGCGACACAGGTGTTTGTTGTATTGTTTCTTCCGTGATATTAGTTGCATATTAAAAGTAAAAACAAATTCTTTTATAATATTTAATATATGTTATGTTACACATAAAATTAAAATCAAAACATACTTTCAGTAAAAATCTAGCGGACAACTAAAAAAAATTGTAATGCTTTCTTTTTTTTTTTGAAATTTTGTAAACTATCTGGTCTACCAAAATCAAATTATATAATTGTTCATTTACCTCAATAACTTTAAACCGCTGTGTCTCAGGAACTATCAGGTGTAAGTTGACATAATTAGTCTCATTTGGTTGGGAATTAGTGGAATAACTAAACAGTAACTTTTCCAATAAACCCTCTACTTAGGAGTCAAAATTGTCCAAAACTAAAAAAAAAACTGTAAAACTTTTTTTTGTATTTGTGTATCAATAAAGCAATAATATTTATGTGAAACTTTATTCTCTTTTGACAGATCCTTTATAATTTATAAAAAGACAACTAACATAATAACAACGATAAAACAAAAACATACATAGGTTGTGGGTTTGGTTCCATGCTCTATGTCAAATTTGACAACTCACACTCTTTGAACGCGTTAAATAATTAATTCCCTGGTACCAATCTCAGTCTAGTCATATTCTTTCAAAGACATACACAACATTTCTTCCCTCTTTTAAAAATAAAAGCGTATGTGATTAATTGGCCGAGAATCTGGATGGTGGGAATCTCGTCCGGTTTGATCTGCGAGGGTTATGTGGCGCAGGTATGCTTTGTTGTTTTGGGACAATTAGTGTCGCTGGTACAACTGACGTTTGGTGTCTCGGAGTAACTGGAGTAGCTGGTGCCCCAGGAGATGCTGCAACGAAGGATGTTATAACCGGACTATTTGAAGGTGCTGTGAGCTCATAGAAGCGTACTCGTCTTGGTAGTTGCGTAGTCTCTAGTTGTTTTGAGTTAGCTTCTGAATCACTTGGCAGTTTTTGATCTGTGGAACATCTAATTTGGTCGATGTGTCTTTTCGCCCTTTTATTGTCTCCATACTGTATCTCGTAATGGATATCTCCTAGGCAAGTAATGACAGTCCCTGGAATCCATTTGTTCAACCTTGGGTTGCCAGACAAGAAATAAATGGATTATCCTGGCTGAAATATTCGGAATGTAGAATCCATTTCGACACGTTGTTTCTGCGTAACTTTGGTGTGCGTGTCTTCTGGTCGGACCAACTCCAAGCGGGTGCGCAGGTTGCGTCCTAGGAAAAGTTGTGCCGGGGATTGGCCCGTGGTGGCGTGTGGGGCTTTGCGATACTGACGGAGAAACTCGTTCAGATTTGTTTGTAAGGTACTCTCTGTTGTTTCCATATTTCGAAGGGTACGGAGCAGTCAGTTTGTGGTACTTTACGCCCGATTTTTGAAGGAAAGTTTTGAGTTCATCTGATGTAAATTGTGTTCCATTATCGGATACAATGGTAACTGGTACTCCGTACACGGCAAAGATGTCGTCCAAGATACTGACAGTTGCGATTGTCGTCGTCACCTTAGTAGGCTTCACCTCCAGCCACTTGCTGTAGGCGTCTACGATGATCAGAAGCATTTTTCCGGCTAATAATCCCGTATAATCAACATGAATCCTGTCCCATGGTGCCTTGGGATACTCCCAATGGTGTTCTCTAAATTTGGGTGGTGCATGTGCATATCTAACACATTCGATGCAAGACTTGGCGGCGCGTTCGATGTCTGCATCGATCCCTGGCCAGAAAATAAACCAGCGAGCCAGCCCTTTTATTTTGACGATGCCGATGTGGGCAGCATGCAGATCCTGGATCATAGCGTCCCGTAGTGTTGGCGGTATAACAACTCGGTGCTCAAATAATAAGCAATTTTCCGCGAGCGTATAGTTGCTTCAGGAGCTTTAAATCCATGGCGAACAAGGTCCTGTCCCGATTCCAATAGTTTGGTGATGTTGCCAAGATGTTGATCTCTCCGGGTCTCCCGTGCGATGGTCTCTACTCGGACTGGTAACTGTGTAATTTGATGTACGACAAATTGGTCGGTTAGCGGTAGCGGTTTCTCGTATCCAATTTTGTTTGTAAGCTCGGTCTTCGCTTGTGTGGTATTTACCTCATCTGCTGCATTGCGCATGACTTCGCGCATGTGCAATTTCGTACGCGTCTGTGAATGATGTCGGTTTCTTCGAGATTATTTCGTCACAAATTTCTCGAGATTCCAGACCCAATAGTAGTTTTTCTATCAACATCCGGTCGAGAAGTGTATCATATTCGAAATACTTGGCGGCCTGCCTTAACCTCAACGAGAAGTTGGCAATAGTTTCCCCTTTATTTTGTCTGATCTGTCGAAACTTTATACTTTCGGCGAATTTATTTTGAGTTGAATCGAAGTGACGTATCAGTTTCGATCTTATTTCAAAGTAAGGGTTTCTGGATTAACAGGGCTCACCAAAAACTTCAGTGCGTCATTAAGCTCGAGCTCCATATAGACACGTGCGTACCTTGCGTGTCTGTCTTCTGGAATTTTGCTCAGCTCAAGTGCCCAAGAGAAGCGCATGAAATAGTCGCATCATGGTTCCATCGATGGAACGATACGATCCCATGGCGAACGGAGGCGGGCGCAGCAATGCTGCTGTGGCAGCGGCTTCTGTGGTGACATTAGTCGTGGAGGCTTGGATTGCGTTAGCTATCATGCTGGAGAAAGTCTGAAGTAGTTCAGGAGTAACTGTCGGAGTGCCTGGCATCGTTGGTGATCACTAAGTTGGCGCAGGAACACTAGATACTCTCGATTCCACTTCTGACACCAATTTTGTATTTGTGTATCAATAAAGCAATAAAATTTATGTGAAACTTTATTCTCTTTTGACAGATCCTTTTAATTCATAAAAAGACAACTAACATAATAACAACGATAAAACAAAAACATACATAGGTTGTGGGTTTGGTTCCATGCTCTATGTCAAGTGTGACAACTCACACTCTTTGAACGCGTTAAATAATTAATTCCCTGGTACCAATCTCAGTCTACTCATATTCTTTCAAAGACATACACAACACTTTTTTTTTAATTTTTTCAAACTTTTAAATACTATTTGGTCTACCAAAACCAAATTACTCTCATTTGATTGCAAATTTAGTCTACTTAAAAAGTATCTATGTTAAGTTCTGCCATAACGTAGGTCCTTGGTGGGAAAAAATTATAAAAACGGAAAAAACTTAATGAATTTCAAGTATTTAACTGTGATCGAAGGACTTTCGAGGTGGAAAACTTGGATTTGTCATTACTCATTTTATTACTACCAACTCATAAAAAAATCAGAACTACCTCATTTGATGTTAGGCAATACATCTTTTTTGCTACTATTTCCATGTACTATAGTTCGTTATTGCAATTACAATACTAAGCAGTATTTTAAAGACATTAAATCATAGTAGTCACTATCGTTCTGACAAACGTAAATGTCATAATATCACAATAATTTATATAATGTGTCAAAGATAGAAGTCAACATGAACGCAGATTTTACAATTCCTGAAGAAATTATAAAAAAAGCAAAGAAAGCAACTAAAACTCTAGAGACGTCTTCCGCCACGAATATGAACAAACTATAAATTGGTTAAAAGAAAACTGAGTAGAACAAAATATTGAAACTGTATTTCTTGGATAATTTGCCGATGTCGCTGATTTATTTTCTGAGAGTTCCTAATGGTCAAAATATCTGTTATTTGCCTTTATAGCCTCGTGGGCCATAAAGTGAAAACTATATGCCCGCATGGGCACGGGCACTCAGTAATTGGAATATCTTAATTGGTTCGGAAGATACAAATCCTCAAATGTGGAAAAATATTTTCAAGTACTCGTCTTAATGTATTAGGTATAGTTGAAAGTCGTAAAACAAAAATAATTATCCACAAAAAATTAATGATTATTATTATTATCGATATTATATTGCACACATTTCCGATTAATTTATATTTAGACAGTACATTCCTGTATAACTATTATAAGCTTTCAACTGTGAACTGAACTGGATATAATGGAAATTAAAATCCGATTCCAGCCGCGTTCTCCAAAACCAAACTTGCTTGCAACTGCAACATATGCTTCCCATTAAATGCACTTTATAATACTAATTTATTTTACATAGTCTCTAATGCATTCAATATTACAATTTATTTAGTAAATGCCCATAGTTACACTGAGAAAATAGCCTTAGCTAAACAGTTTATCTGAAAATTATTATCTGAAACAGTTTAAAAATTACTTAAAATATTTTAATTTTTTATTTGGTACAGTAAACCGTGTAACAATTTCAGTTAAATGGAACTTTCTTACAGCGTGTAAGATACTTAAAGAAATTGTAAAACATCTATTCCAATCACATTCATTTTCCATATTTTATTCGTCAGTAGATTTTATTTCATAGAATGTCGAAAATAGCCATGACTGTGATTATAATAATTCCTTTTTGCATAAAATATGCCTGCTCTGCATCGGCAGAGTAAACGTTAGGAATTGTACCTACCATGGCCATTATAAAATACCTTCTGAGGAACCCAGTTGCCATTAAATTTAACCTTTATAATAAAAACGGTTCTATTGTGTAAAGTATTTTTGTAACGTGATGTATATTTATTCTATCTACAGGTTTAATGTGTTTGAGCTCAATTGATTGGGCGTGGGTTAGGTTATTAAATAACTCGAATAACTTTGAAAAAGAAGTTGGGAACCACTATATTTAAAGCTTACTATACTTGATTTTAGATAAGTGATAAAAATATAAAAAATCACTATAGTCTGTTTAAAAACCAGGAGGAGCGATTTGAATTTAAGTTGGCAATTCTGGGGACTTCTGATTGGTCAGATTGCAGCCAGTTTCACACATCACTTTTGCATTAACATCAGCTGATAACTGACATTATTGACACTTCTGACATTTTATTTATATTTTTAGTTCTGTTATTGCTTTCGGTTTTTGTTTGATCTCTTATCATTATTATTTAGTTTTTCACTCTATTTCTTTAAAAAACAGTTCTTTTCAGAACTTCGGTAAGCAATTGTATTGAATATCTGCGATTATGGATAATTCTACACCGAGTACTAGTAGAGATAGCAGTTCCTTGCGTAGTCCACCAAAACAGCGAAAACGTTTGAGTTTAGGCCATTTAAGTCTCGCAGAAAAACAGCACATAATAAATATGTACAAACAGGTGTTGGATGATAAACCAAAAAACAAAATTGTGGATGTTGTATCCAAAATTTCTCAAGCCGCCGGTAAGTTATACCTACTTATTACTTTGAAATTAAAAATGGTATTAAACACCCAAAATTTTTTACAGGAGTTGTAAAGTCAACAGTTTACCGAGTATTAAAAGAATACCGTAAAAGTGGAACCATATCTAGTCCAAAAAATATAGGTGGAAGACCCGGACTTCTAAAAACATTTGATGATGGGTTCAAAAATGCTGTTAGAAGATTGGTACATAATTTCTTTTTAAAAAATGAATTACCTACATTAAATAAAATTTCACAAGCATTGAAGAAACGTTTAGATTTGCCACAAATATCTCGGTCATCTTTATATACTTGAAACTTATTAACTTTAGGTAAGTTTGTAACTTTGAAAAGTCAAATGAAATGTTTATTTATTATATATATTTTTTAGATATTTGAAAAGAAATCGTCAAAGTGTATTAATAGAACGTGATGATATCTGTAGATGGAGGTTATCATATTTACAATCAATCCTAACAATATAGAAAACAGGGGTGGACCAAAATGTAATCAGTAGACGTCAAGCATTTATTGAAGGTTTAACAATGGGCCTGAAAAGCCCGACAGGAAAGGGAAGACGCCTCATTATTTTACATGCTGGTTCTGAAGAAGGTTTTGTAAAAGATGCATTATTGGTCTTCGAAGGCGAAAAGACAGGAGATTACCATGAAGAAATGAATTCTGAAGTATTTGAGAATTGGTTTTTTACTTTTTTGACAAAAATACCTATTGATGCTGTAATTGTGATGGATAATGCATCATATGATAGCCGAAAAGTTGAGAAAATTCCCTCCTCGTCATCAAGAAAAGCTGAAATGCAGGAGTGGTTACATATGAAAAATATTAAATTTGATTTAAATATGAAGAGGTGTCAACTTTTACACCTAATTGGGCAACATAAAGATGCACATAATTTGTATGTTGTCGATGAAATGGCAAAAGAAGCCAATAAAGTTGTTTTGCGATTGCCCCCATACCACTGCGAGTTAAATCTGATAGAATTGATATGGGCACAAATAAAGAATGAGGTGGCAGCTAAAAATACAACTTTTAAGTTAGCAGATGTGAAAGGCCTTTTATTACAAGCTATTGGAAATGTAACGCCTACAAATTAGCATAAGTGTACAACATGTGATTAAGGAAGAAGATAAAATGAACACATCAGATGGAATAATGGATGACATGATAGAGCCCTTAATAATAACTGCCAACACTGGAAGCTCAGACGAAATGGAATCTTTTGAATCCGAATCGTCTGATGTTGATTAATATATTGAGTACCTGGTGTTTTTTCTTTGTTTCTATGTAAATGTCAAGATGAACTTTGGGTTTTTACTTAATATGTTGTATAGACACTACTTATGTATTTGTTCTGTTTGTGTTTTGCAAACTTATTATTAATTAAAATATTATAGCAAATTTCTAAAATAAAGATAACTACTATTCATGTTGTTTTTTTAATTCACATTTAAAAAAAAAAACTTTACAAAACTGTGCACTGTAGTACATAATATAAATTGGTCAACATTGCTTCTTGGTGTTCTAGTTAAACAAAAAAACAAATTTGTTAGTTTTAAAAATTGAGGAATTTACCTAAATGATTAAACTGTAAGTGAATATTCAAGTAATTTTTATTTATTATAAAACAAAACCATTCACAAAATTGTCACAATAAATACATTGGTAGGTATAAATAAAATACTTTAAATTTAAAAATATACTCGTAAAATCAAATCCTGACTCATAAACTTTATAGGTCTGTAAGCTTTTGAATATCTTCACCCAGCGAGCACAAAACGATCTATGAATGTAACAGCTACTTCCCCATAAAACATTGAACCCATGTGATGTACTTTTAATGTTAAAGTAACCAAACAAAAATTTAAAATAAAAGGCTTACACACAGTTTTTTAAAACCACAACCAATGTTGAAATGTTTTAAGAGTTTTTACATTCACAAGTTCTAGATGATATACATAGGTATAGGTGTATTATTCTAAACAATCACTATATTCTACTTATCAGAGTCATTACTATACTCTATTTACCAGGACCATATCAATGAATTTTTTAAAAAGATGTTTTAGCAGGAAATATAATCTTATATATTTGATAAAAACCGAAGTACCTACCTATATACTCTTTTTATTAAAACACAACTCACTTAATTCTTGAACATTTATTTATTTATTTCTTAAACCCTTGAATTGAAGGATTTCTTAGAAGTAGCACGTTTACTTCGATATACACATTACATGTATGTAACAAACAAAATATTCAATATAAACGTCTAATATTAGGGCCAAATCACAAATAAATGTTGATATAAAAACATCACATAATCGCCCAATTATGTTCTATGCACTTTAGTGTATTAACTATAAGTTAACACTAAATAAGCCACATATTCATATTACTCATGGGAGGAATTCCAGTCACTGTGTAATCCAGAGTAAAGAGTACTGTGTGGTAAAGGGGTCCAAGCCACTTATTAACTTTTACTTAAGTTTATACCTACAACAAATGTACCTATCATTGAAATGTAAACAGATCGTATTTTTATATTTTATACTAACCTGCATCTGAATATTCTATTAACATTTTCTTAAATATTCAATATCCATTTCAAAAAGATTAAAGTTATTCTCAAAAAGTCGATTTTCTAACAAAAATATATAATATACTTATATTTATATTTCTGATAACCTATAACATCAACAAAGTCAACAGCCATATTTAATTTCAATTTTCAATTAATTGACACTATTGACAGTTAGTTTTTGCCCAAGATCACAGAAATTTACTACCGTTGTCTGGGACCAATAAAAAGTTGACTCCTAGACATATTTATTTGTGTCTTGACCTCTCATTGGCCGTTCGCTGACTAGGACCAGTCGGACCGATAATGATAACTATTTTAGAGATTTTGAACGCGACTATTTCGGAACACGCTCTTTAGTAAATAATTTAGTTACTTTTAGTGGTGTGAGTAAGGCTTTTCGAATTACTCCTCCTGGTTTTTAAATAGACTATAACCGCTAACAAATTATATTTTAACCATACTTTAGATAAGGTAGATATCAAATTCTAATTAACATAGTTTTACTAAATTCCAATTTAAGTTGATTTATTAAATAAAACTTATCTTTTGGTAAGAGAAGGTAATATAAGGAATGTTTTATCGCATGGTATATCTTCAGGCAACTTCCTCAAAGGGATTCGGGATCCTTATTCGGAATTCTGCAACGTAAATGATCTCGTGATATTTGGTATTCTAACTTGTAATATGATCTTGTTATTTTATCTATTTTTATAGTGTTTTAAGCTCTATGATTTTGGGGAGTGGGTCAGGTTATTAAACAACTCGTATTACTTTGAAGAAGAATGTTGAGCGCCACTATATTTAAAACTTTCTAAACTTGACAATCGATTAGTGATGAAAATATAGAAAATCACTAAACATTAAGATATTATAATTAAATAAGGTTTCAGATAAGGTAGCGACAAATTCTAATTCACAGAGACTTACTTATTCAAATTTAAATGATTTATTAACGACTTATCTGTGGTATAACAGGTAGTAATTTAGGAGTGACTGTAGAGGCCTTCTTCTAGAGGATTCATATGAGATACTTCGGATATCACCAACTGTTCAAGTATAAATCTTCCTAGGTAAACTTAAATCTCATAAACTTCTTAGATGACTCGAACTAAACCTCTTGAGATACTTGAAATCAACTTCTGTAGCTGGAAGTAAACTTCTAAGTTTCTAGACTTCTAAACATGCAGCTAGAACGTTATTCCAAACAATTTTTTTCGATAAAACTTCTACAAAACTTCTACAAAACTTCTACAGAACTTCTACAGAACTTCTACAGAACTTCTACAGAACCATCTAGATATAGCCAGGCTATAAGAAAAAAGGTAAAAATATCAAGAAGGGAACCAGGAAGATTATATAGGAAACAGATAAGATGCTTTTTACTATTAAATGAACTATTTAAATTATTAAATGAATAGTTTCACAGATACTAAAACTAATAGGAAAAGAAAAAGTCTTATTTAACATATTTAAATATAGTAAAGCATATTATATCTTTCCTAACAAAATAATAGATAAAATTATATAAAACATGTGATTTTTTGTGTCATTCAATGTGTTGAGGTTATGTTTCAAATTTGACATTTTAATAAAGAAATTCTTGTACTAAATATATATTTTCAACAAAATATCGTTAGGAAATTTACCTTTTTAAAATCAGACGGTCATTAAAAATATTAAAGACAATTCGTACATCGGATGTCCAAGATAAAAGATAATTAAAATTCAATAAATCAACTTGCTCGATGACAGATATAGATCGAAATAAATTACCCTTTTGATATAAGGCATAAACGACAAATGACATTTGTGTCAAAATAACGAAAACGTTTACAACCGTTACAAACTTAAACTCGAAACTGTCTAGATCTTCTAGAGATGAATCAAACCACGGTCTTTAGATTGTACCAAAGCCAAAACAAACTTCCTTTATAGTTCACAATCATACACACTGCTAATAAAATACCTGCATACGTATTGTCTGATATAGTGAAGTTCAGCGGTTTCACGAAGAGTATGATGAGATATGAATATGGATATAAATATGTAACTGAGAAGTTTAAACTCATCTTGCGTCACGCCTTTCCACTAATATCCCAATACTGTATTTTACGTTTGTGCTCAGCACTGCATATATAGCAAAATCTTGGACGACAACAGAGCACCTGATATAAAGGGGGATGCCCGTTAGGCCCACTTTTGAGGTATCTTTTCTTAAGATCCATTCTGCCTCTCTCAGGCTTTTCTGTCCATAGACGTGGGGAAAAAGTACCATTTTTAGGCCCTACTATTGAGGTTTCGCACGTACTATGGTTGACTCAAGGCTCTTTTTCGGCGTTATCTCTTTTGCTCTAATTACCGACAAATCAATGCTATAAATGACAGCTCCGAAACCACAAGCTATAGTCCCATCAATCTCACCTCATTTTTCTAAAAGGATAACAATTGTACCGGAGTTCTATAACCTATGTGTTAAAGTGATGCCCAGATGAGCTTAATATCTCCGCTTATTTAAACATAATACCTAAAATTATATTGTTACCTGCCTTTGTACATATTCACTCTTTAAATACCCAAAAAACTGAAATCTCAATGTTTAGAAATAAGACATGATTTTACCCATTTTTGCATCATACAGCATGAAATAAAATAATATTACTGTAACTTACTTAACATAAGGACGCGACAAATAAATATAATACAATTTAAGCATCTCTCTACATCTAACTGAACGCAAAAGACGACAACTTATAGTCCTAAAAGCAGGTTATTGGTTTCCTAAACCCTAAAATAATAAAGGGCTTTGACACTTAATAATTACGATCATAAACCAGAAGGGCTTAGTTTATTAGTTGTTGTGGCTGGATTTACAATAATTGATTTTTACGACCGTAATTCTAATTATTAATTATTGCCCTACGAAATCAAATAAAATTCAGTGATAATGAAATGAAGAAAATATACACATAACTTAATAATTACTTACACTTTATTAATTTTTACTCCATAAGAACGGTTCCCCTTTTTATCACATATAAATTAATAACAAAATGATACCTGTAATCAACCCATGCTGTTTTAATTCTTCGCCGGCTCCTTCCATGGCTACTATCTGATGGTTGGAACACTAGATAAACGCAGAGTGCGTGGAAAATACTGTAGTTAAAAACTCGGAACGAAGAAAAATAATCTACGACAAGTTGTCACCTTATAGGTAACAGGATAAACTACCTTTCGATATACTTGAGGAATATAAAGAAAGCAGTTACCTTATAGGCAACAGTATCTCAAACTTATCACTGTGTTCCCCAAAACCAAAAGTAGTCACCTTATAGGTAACAGGATAATCTACCTTTCGATATACTTGTGGAATATAAAGAAAGGAGACATCTTATAGGTAACAGGATAATTTACCTTTCGATATATTTGAATAATATAAAAAAAAGAAGTCACCTTATAGGCAACAGTATCACAAACTTACTTATTGAACTTGCAGAAGGCAGAAAGACTTCTAACGCCTTTCTTACGCACGCACGCAGTAATAGGCCCGAGTCGAATAAGTTCCCATCCTGTTAAACTGGATCGAAACCTACTAAACCCTTCCATCCACCCCAAGCTTTTTCATCCGCTGCTTCGCCCTCATGTCAATAGCATTTGATTGGAACCCCATAATTTCGGTTGAGCGGTAAACGTTGAGGCGTTAACGTCATTTAATAAGAGTCGGTTGAGGACCTAAAACTTATATGCATTCATTCTCTCTTTCATACATTCGCAGTTTGTTGGTGCGGTGTTGTCCGTTGCTTAGTGAGGGCTTATCTCAACCCCTATGACGGTGACCAGATAAGCCAACAGTGTGCAGCGTGTGTCGTCAGTTGTCTGTTTGTTCACGTCTGTTGCCTACCAAAGGATATACCCTTTTTCGAGTCCCTGTGATGGGACTCTCAAAGGGGAGAAACCTGCAGGAGGTGGAAGTCTTCGCAATATGTGATGGTACCTAAAACGCACATTAATACACCTTATATGGTTCTGGGTACGATTTTCGCCGAATGACCGAACTAAAAACTATTATATGGTTTTTTTGTTTGGCCTACTTAATTAAAATCTAGCGCTCTCCCACATAATTATTTTAGTTGTCGTCGTTTGCGTAGTCCAGTTATTTTCTGGGTCGTACATGTCTCCTGTAGTCTGCTCTTTCGTAGTTTGTCTGGTCCCTCAGCTCGCGGTTAGGGTGTTGTTGTAGATCTTTAAAAATATGTGCGGCTCTACTGTTCATGATATCCAAAACCGTGGTGGTTTCAAAATATCTGAACAGATAGCGATTGCGAACGGAAGCATATGTCAGTATGTGTGTGATTCTAGATCTTATCACCCGTAGTTTGGTCTTGGTTAGTAACTTACTGCGTGATCCTATTACACTGTAGAGATTTCTCCTAACCGCGGTATCTCTTGTCGTTATATTTGTCACGTGTTCGGTAAATGTCAGTCCTTGGTCCAGTTGCACTCCGAGGTATCTCACAGTGTTTGTCCATGGTATGTTTCGTCCGTCCATTTGTATTTCCCCAGTTGGGGCGTGTCGTCGTTTTTTAAATAGTACTGCCCACTGATCTGTATTATTTTACTGGATAGGATATAGCCCCCTAAAAAACGTTCCGAAAAATTGGTCGATTTGGGCAAATAATATGGCGGACCGGATGTTATTTAACGTAACCTCTATTTCCATTTGTCATCGCATTTGTCATTTAATTGTATCAACAAGCTACGATGAGATGTTTTTATTGTGGAAAACAAAGTAAAAAGAGTATGAAATAAACAATAAACGTTCATTCCTGAAGACACAATATGCTTTACGTTTCCATTTTTATATTTTCTTTCATAAAAATTAAAATCATGGGTGAAATTTCCAGAAGGACATCGCCCGCAAAAGGAATAGAAGAATAATAAGAAGAAAAACTAATCAAATTATAGGTTAGGTATGTCAAATTATCCCAAATTTCAGTTCTGTGAATCCACCATAATTTGCCCAAATCGGCCAGCATTGTTGCACTTCCGGTCTCCTTGGTGGAACGATTTTTTAGTATGTTAAATATAGCCTATATCCTATCCAGTAAAATAATACAGATCAGTGGTACTGCCTGACTCTTGTCAGGGTTAATCTTCACCTTCCACCTGATGCTCCTGTCTTTGATTTTTGTGACTGCTTCTTGCAGGTATCGGCATATCATACCTGTGTTGGTACTCCTGGCAGCGATCGCTGTGTCGTCGGCGTTCACTGATGTGATGGTGTTGTTTGTCTGTGGTATGTCTGCTGTGTAGATTGTATACAGAAGCGATGATAGAACTGCCCCCTGTGGCACTCCAGCTTCCGGAGTTGCGTATTTATACAGGGCGGAACCTATCTTGACACGAAACTGCCTTCCACCTAAGTACGACTTGAGAAGCTTTGTCATTGCTCCTGTGTACCCGTAGTCTTTAAGTTTGTAAATTAGTCCTGCGTGCCAGACTTTGTCAAAAGCCTTGCTGACGTCTAGAAAGACAACTCTAGTTGACCTGTTAGTATTGAATCCCTGCGTGATTCCCTCTATTAACCTTAGCACCTGTAATTCCGTGGAGTGTCTTTCTCTAAAGTCAAATTGTTCGTCGAGTATGACGTTTAACATTTCGGTTTCTTCTTTGGGTCTTCCTTAAATAACTCGTTCTACTATTTTGCTCATTGCAGGTAATAAGCTAATAGGTCTATAATTCTGTGGGAATTTGGAATCTTTACCTGGTTTTTTAATCATTATAACGTCCGCTTTTTCCAGTTGTTAGGAAAGTAGTGAGTTCTTAAAATTGCGTTGATTATAGTGATTAAAAAAACGATGGCTTTATTCGGGAGATTTTTTAGTGCACGGTTTGAAATCCTGTCACACCCTGGCGCTTTTTTGGCTGAGATTAAGTCCTTGACCTCCTGTGGAGAAGTTATAGCAATGGTGTTCAATACTTCATCTTCGGATTTCATAGGTTCCTCTACTTTCTCCGAAAATTCCATATCTTCGTCTTCGTGTGATTTTCGGTACATTCCAGTTCCAGCGTTGATATGAACATTCGAACGTGGTTTTTATGCTTTAATTTTCTCATCAAGCTGATGCATTCGACAAAGAACGATTGAGTTTTTTTCAACTTTCACGCAATGAGTAGCCGGCTACTTACTACGCGTTACTTGCCAAGTACTTTGCAAGTACCATGTAATGTGTATGGAGACTTGTATAGACTCAGCAAGTTACTTGTACTTCCCGTCGGTTGTCGGTTAAACGGACCGAAGTCAAAGGATCCGAGTAAAGTGTTTCACTACCCTAAATTGCTACTTTAGAAGGCGCGCGTAATGTAGACGACTTACTTGTACTCGAACAAGTACTTGCCAAGTTCAGTCCAAGTCAAGTAACTCGGCAAGTAACGCATAGTGAGAAGCCGGCTTAATGCGCTTAACGTCCGCAACGTTCGAGCTAACATCTAAACAATTTAAACCGGACAAACAAAATACGTGAGAATAGAAAGCGATTGATATTTCTTGGAAGACGCCACAAAACATTAAAAAAAAAAACAAAAAAATATTAGACCCAGGGGCGTCGGGTTTTACTACGTATGGTAGTAGCTAAAAAAAATACGTAATTTATATCAAACTTTGTTGCCTGGGATGTTATTAAGACATTCAGTATTCGTGATTAATCACATTAAAAGCAGATATGCTCCGAGCTAATTATTGTAAAAGAAGGATCACATCACCATCGGATACAGCTGTTAATTTGCCATGTGGGTGCGAAAGCGAGATTAGCTACAGAATTGAAGTTTGACGAATAATTTGAGAAATTATATGAAGCTATGTTGATTATTCATGACCCGTGACCTAGATTTAATTCAATTACCACAAATTCGTCATTTCTCTTTAAACAGAAGTTACCGGCAAGTGGTTTTATGTTAATTAATAGTATTGTGACTTGACCTGTGACTGCTTTATTCCACTAATTTTAGAAGTATATATTTTTAAACGAGTACCTATTAAGTATATATATTTTATTTCATTAAGTATTATTTTATTTTTAGAGATACGACTAGATGAAGTTCGTTATTAACTGATAACAAGTGGTGCCTACATAAGAAACTTTTTACTGCCTGTGTCTATAACGTGAGGAGGGTATTTTTCCATATTAGGCCCATTGCACATGCTACTAAACTTTTTATTGTTTGTTACAAGTGTAACAATATAATAAAGTTCTTAATTATTATAATTGTATTTGAACCAGTAATAGTCCAATGCATATTATTTAAGGATGCAGTAAATTTTAAGGATACAATTTATTTATTTTTTTTGAAAGTTTATCATTTAAGATTATTTAAGCAATCCAATGATTCAATTTTACGAACATGATCTTCATTTTGAAACTTCAGAAAAATGTTTCCGAAGCTACATACTCGGCCTTCTTTACTAATCTTTATGATTGCAAATTTTAATAATTTTTGTTGTTCATTACTTAAGTCCTCTCTTATAATTATTTTACTGTTTTTAAGTAACTTCTTGCTAAAAAATACTAAATTTCTTTGACGAGTATTACAAAATTTTATCAACACTGCTTGGTTGTTTTTATTTTTCCCTAGAGTGTAGCATCCTTCGATATCAATCTCTTGAATGTCTAGTTTCATTTTATCATTAAAAACATTGAAGACGGCATCGGCGACCTTTGAATTTTTACTTTTCTACCTGTGTACAGATAAGGAAAGTATAGGAATCATGAGTTTTTTCGACCTTGAGTTTTTGACGGATTTTTACGTTTTGGGGTCTCCTGAATCCGTTTTACTATTTTCGCGATTATGTCTGTGTGTGTTTTTGTGTGTTTTTGTGTGTGTTGTGTGTGTTGTGTGTGTTGTGTGTGTTGTGTGTTGTGTGTGTTGTGTGTGTTGTGTGTGTTGTGTGTGTTGTGTGTGTTGTGTGTGTGGGTTGTGTGTGTTGTGTGTGTGTGTTGTGTGTGTGTTGTGTGTGTGTTGTGTGTGTGTTGTGTGTGTGTTGTGTGTGTGTGTCTGTGTGTGTGTCTGTGTGTGTCTGTGTGTGTCTGTGTGTGTGTGTATGTGTGTATGTGTATGTGTCTGCGTGCGTGCGTGCGTGCGTGCGTGCGTGCGTGCGTGTGTGTGTGTGTGTGTGTGTGTTTGTGTGTGTGTGTGTGTGTGTGTGTGTGTGTGTGTGTGTGTGTGTGTGTGTGTGTGTGTGTATGTGTGTGTGTGTGTGTGTGTGAGTGTGTGTGTGTGTGTGTGTGTGTGTGTGTGTGTGTGTGTGTGTGTGTGTGTGTGTGTGTGTGTGTGTGTGTGTGTGTGTGTGTGTGTGTGTGTGTGTGTGTGTGTGTGTGTGTGTGTGTGTGTGTGAACGGATACAAAGAAAAACACCAAAATTTAAACTTAAGCTTTGTTCCGGCCCACGGTAAACTGTTTAGATTTTGGGCAGAGTCGGAGCATCTGGGGGGTACTTTATAGATGAGGATCATTTTATATTTTATAAAATATGTCTGTTATTTACGTTTATACAAGAAAACAGTTACTTCTAATATTATTTTGTATAATTTTTCGGATAAAGAAAAAACCTTAAATTTTAAATTTATGCTTTATTTCGACCTGAGGTGAACTAATTAGATTTTGAGCAGAGTCAGAACATCTGAGGGTTACTTTATAGGGGGTCATTTTTATATTTTATGAAATATATCTGTTATTTACGTTTGGAGAAGAAATTTCTTAAAATAAAAGTTACTTCTAATATTATTTTGTATAATTTTTGTTTTATGCAACATTTTCCTAAAATGGTTTGTATTAGAGAAATTTAAAAAAATGTAAAAAAATTTGACTTTTAAGAAAATTATTAAACTAAAAGATGTTTGCGATATCGATTCTCTAAAATGAACCGTAATGAAAAATTGGAGAAAAAGTATAAAATTTAAATTTTTCAGTATTTTCGTTGGCAATGAATGTACTGAACGTTTAATATTAATAATATTTAAAATCTATATAAAATATTCTGTAAAGAGAATAAATCTAAAGCCCGATTATATTTAGTAGAGTAGTTTCTCTCGCCCAGCTGATTCTGGTTACCTGAAATTTAAAATAAAACATACCTTTAGTATTCGAAGAATCAAAATCTAAGTCTTAAAAATACTGACCTACTTTAATTAGATTTTCCACTTTAATATCCTGTTAATATTAATATTCTGTTCATTTTTCCCATGCCATTGAGATTTCTATCCTAAAATAAGTAATAATAATTCTAATTATTTATTTTAATAATAGATAGGATTTGTTTCTTTTTATTGTGTCACTTGTCCTTGTGTCATTGTTATTTAATCCACTAGATTGACAAGATTTGGTTCTGGGTGAACTAAAGTACAGTCAGAACTTATTAGACAAGGGCAGACAATGGGAATATACTAGTTATTGTTTAGAAATAGAAAGAGATAGGTACTTTTGTTCAACATTTTTAAAGAGAACTTGAACTTTCAACCTTTAAAGGGTTGCCATTCTGACAAAACTTGCTGAATTGCAGAGAGCTCTTTTTTGACTTTTCGTAGAAAAGGATTCTTTTAGCAAGATATATCAGAAACTCAAAAATGTTGTCTAAAAAATCACCATTTATATCTAGTTTGATAGATATTAAATATACCCTTTGGCTAGGGATTAAGTTTGCTAAGATACTATTGAATATTACAATAAGGCCACCCACCATCTTCGGTAAGTCTCTTTGAAATTGTAAGATTAATATAAAAACCTTCAATCACTTTTGTTATGCATATTTTCACATTAAATATTTAATTACATTGTTTACTTACATAAAATTGTTAGATATTCAGAAACTTAGATAGTTTTCACCCTTTTAGGCCTGCAATTTTCACGTTAACTTTTCGTTAACTGCAATTTCTACTCAACGTCACATTGACTCCTTGTTAACTGCCAGTTTTACTTTTAACTTCTCGAACTAACATATATATTAACTCTGTGATTTGGGATTCGATATATCGATATAAATCACTTAATAACTTCACTACAGCGGCCAGTGTCCGAGTTCTGCATACATATTGTATACCTGGATGATCCTGAAAGAAAAACCAGAGTTACCAGTTAACTAATCAAATAAGAAATACCAGACTTACCGAATGTCATTCAGGAATACTAAGGCAGGGCCTTCCCATATTATTAGGCCCTCAATATACCTAGGATAATCTTCATTCGGACCATCCAGTTAATACATTGTCTTTCTAAAATTTAGATAGTGAATATCAGTTGTTTGTGTTGAACCATTAGATTACAGTAAACGCCAAATCTAAAGAACCAAGGACGCGCATTTATAATACTACGAACACGCCTACCGATGAATAGAATTGGTAGCTTACCTAGAAAGTTGTAAACCAGAGGCGCGTATATTTTAAGACAAAATAAATGGAAAATAGTAAATGATGCTTGTTCATACATAATGCTTGATGTTATTATTAGTACATAATTCTATAGTCAATTAAAAAAATCATTATTTTTAGGTAAGCCGACTTTAGGTTAAGGAGAGCTCTGGTGGTCTAGTATTTTATATTTTAACTGACATTAATATGAAATACATATGAAAAAATATGTGTATGAAGTAATATATCCTTCCGATTTTTTATACCGGGTCTTCATTTCAAAACTGGATAATCCAAATAACTTCTGATTTTACGTAAATTTAAGAAAAACAAAAACATGTTTAATTTTATATTGTATAGGCCAAAAGTAAATACAAACAACGTAAACAGTAAATCACAAATAAATAATGTTCATATGTCTTCGTCAGATTCTTCGTTGGATGAAGACTCGTCACTGTCGTCACTGGAATCCTCATTAAGATTAATGACGATAGGATTACTTTCCGAACATAAATCAGTTTGTATTTCTCTTTCAAAATATTTATCTTTTATCTTTATAACATGATCGCATCGCTTTTTCCATTCCTCCATACCGATTTTGTTAAATTCTTCTTCTGCTAATTGTTTAACGTCTTCTAATTTAAAGGTAACATTCCTTTGACTGACATTATTTTTAACAGTTGCCCAAATCAATTAGATAGGTTTCAAGTCGGGGTGATATGGGGGTAACCGTAAAGCGGTGTGACCGTATTCTCGACACAACTCATCAAATGCATATGTTACATGTCGGTCCTTATGAGATTTAATCAGTTCATATAACTCTGGTTTCAAACTTGTTGGATTAAAAGGTATGTTGTATTTTGTCAACCATTCGATCATATCATTCTTCAAAGAATTGCAATTAGGTGCTCGATTTGTCTGTACATTGTGATAACTAGCATATCACAAACAATTACTGAATTAGGTGGAAGATTAGGTATTAACTTCTCTTAACCATTTGCCGTAATTTTTCGAATTCATTTCGGAATGATAATCTCCAGACTTGGTCCCTAATTTGAATATCAACAAACTATTTTTGATAAAACCCATTTCTCCCCCACCGTGAAATATAATATGCCTTTAGTCTTTAGAAATAACAGAAAACAAACCTTTTGTTGAATCGTCTGTCCAATTCTTGGAAGAAGTATGTCCGATGTGTATATATGTTTCATCTAAATAAACAATTGGTCTATTTTGACTTCTAAAATATTTTATCTGTCTCAAGTATTTTACTTTTAAGTTCTTATTTTTATTTTTTCCACCCAAACGATTATTTTGTGTTTTTCTCCACTTAAATTATAATTTTTTAAGGACTCTTCTTAATGAAGTTTCTGATATGTGGATATCTAAATCTTCCTTAATTTTATTATTTAACCTTTTAACAGTAACACGAGACTTTTCTGTTGTAAGAAAATCGTAAATTATTTTTCGAATGTCCCTCAATTGATATTCAGGGAGATTCGTAGCGGTTTTTCCTAGGAGTAGAAAATGTAAATTTTTCAGTTGTTTCCATTGACTGTTTACCTTCTTTCAAAATTCTATGAACGGTAGTATAAGAAGCACCTGTAAAAACGTAATATTATATTAATGTTAAATTTAGTATTTTTTTACATTTATTGGGAAACAAAAATCTTTAGAAACAGAAGATGAATTTAAAAAAAATAAATATTAAATATTAATCAAAAATAAAATGCATAGATATGTGTGTAAAATACAAAAAAATATGGAAAACTACGCAAGTCTAATTGCAAATAAACTACAGAATATGTTTACATGTTGCTTGTGCAGTTTGAAGTTTGATATCATCTAAAGTATCTCCTTCCTTTTTTGTTGCGTCAAAATATTTAAAGACATTGTATATTACTTCACAACTTTATCCGTTAATAACAGATCTGCGCTTTTTTCACTTAAAATAGAATACACTATCAAAAATAAAACCAGTCACTTTAACCAAAACACAGAAACAAGAAACAAACAATGATCTATTCGTTACGCTACTGACCGTAAGCACGGACAAGGTTTAAATTGTGAACGGGCGTGGCGATTTTTAAGTAAACGAATTTGAGCATTTGCGCTGGTTCTTTAGATTTGACGTTTACTGTACTTAAATGTTAGTAGCCTACTAATCTCTTGTAAATATATTTAATCGTTTTAAAAGCACTCTCATAGCGGGTATCTTTTCTGTGTATAGATTAGTTTTATTGGTTAATTTAATTTGTGCTACATACACTTCAAATCCTTACATGTGATCCAAGAGTACGTACTTGAGGGGCACCTACTCTAATCATATTTAGAATTGTCTTGGTAAAAATTACACGAAGATCTTATTTTTTTATGTATATGCGCTCTCATAACCTCACAAATCTAACAGGCACGAGATACATACTTTGACGTCTGGTCAGGGCTTACAACTTTCCGATCGTAATAGAAAATATAATAAAAGGAACCGAATACTCCATATAGCCTTGCATTTTATTTGCATTATAACCCGACCCTCCTGACTCTTTTCTTTCTTTTTTTTTTATTAGTTATAATAAAATAATTTTATAACTAGTGAAAATTATATTTAATAACAAGTCCGAATTAAATTAGATGTATGTGGAAAATGTATATAATAAGTTAACCTCTAAAAATTTACAGAGGTGATACAATAGGTTGTACAAAATAACCGAAAAAATCCTGTAATAACTAGATAGGAAAGTCATGTGTTGGATACATCAGATTTTTAGTTTCATTTACAATAAGCCCAAAAAGTATAATGTTCCTGCGGGTATATTTTTCATCGTTTTTCCAATGTTTCTATTATATTACTTTGATTATCCACTGTTTCTTTCAGCTCATTTATTTTTTCCACCAATGTTTTTAATTTACGATTAAACTTTTTTATCAGAATATAAGATACCGCATCACTCAATTGTGAAATGAACTCATGGAAGTACATATTTTGGTAAGAAATATTTATACTGCTGCGTACAGTTCATCGTCTCCCCTTCTTGTAATTGGCAGTATTTTATACAATTTGGTTAGAATTGATTACAACACCAAAATTACTATGTATAACCTTTTTTTGCACAGGATCTGATTGAGGTAGACTATCAGACGTATTTATGCAGAAAAATTTAATTTTTTAAGACTGTATTCCACCAAAGATTTAAAACTTTTAACAGAGCACGTGGCACGTTTATTCATCAGACATACCGACACACTAATACATACTAATACAAAATTCTGAATCTATTATAATACATACGATACGGCTATAAATAAAGTCTGATTTTTCGGTCAGAAGAAAAATTTATTACAGTAAAAACCATGGAAACAATAAATTCTAACCGAAAACTCTTATTAGGCCGATCATGTGTATTAAAATTTTGAAAGTCTAAAATTTGAAATTCTAGTAATACATTTTTTAAATATACTTTATTTATATTCAATAATACTTTGTTCTTAAATCCAATACAACTAATATTGTTACAATATTAATATGATCTCTGACATAAATATTGTTACGCAGCACCCTGTGTAACAATATATTGATTTTGGTTGAATTATAGGATAGTTTCATTGAAGAAATTAATAATTTTGAAATAAAATCAGGCTGTTCTTGCTTTTTAATAGGGTTCTCACATTTTTCAAAATTGTTTTTAGTTAATATACCAAATTCCTCTGTCCTCTGAGGTGTAAAAAAAATAATTTTATAACTTCAAAACCTAAATGGAACATAGTTTGTCCTAATAAGATAAGAAGTCGTATCTACTAAATGAATATTTTTAGTAAATGTGGGTAGGTAGATAAGTATGTCCTTTTAGACTTCGCAAATAAGTTTTACATATTTTACTAACCTTTATTATTTTGTGTTATAATAAAATAAAATATAAACTTATTAAATTTGTAAGAATCTTAAAATCAGAATTTTCGTACATATGACCTCTTGTCTTAGCAAGGCAGAAGTCGTCTTTCCAAAAAGTCGTCATCTAGCATCATACATTTTTTTTACTTCTATTCCAGTTTGTTTCGTGTTCTTATGATTACAAATTTACTTATATATAATAATACCGTCAAACGGGGCTACTTTGACATTCTTTTAAGACATTTTTGAATACTCTTCCGTTATTTATTAACCAAATGTTAATAAAGGGGATTATAACAAATCTGGCTTACTGAATCCATTGCTGCATTCCAAATTGCTCTTAAAATAATAACTTTAAAGAAATAAAATAAAAATGGGTATGTCAAAGTTACCCGGTGTTTGGGGCTACTTTGACATACCTATTAAATGTAACTACCACTGTATTTTAAAGCGTCCCAGTGTCAAAGAAGCCCCGTTGATAAACGCGAAATTAAAAAATATGACAAAAATTAAAGATGTTTTTTACAAAGAAAAATAAGTTTATTTACCAAATATGTCTATTCAAGGCCCTTAAAACAGGTAATTACAAAAATAAAACGTTCTTATTTGTTTAATCTTTGAATAAAACAAGGAACTTAAGGAAACAAGTTTTAGCCTACGTTTAACATATAAAAATAAAGTAAAAAAAACGTTTGTTCTTCAAAAACGGCAACAAAAAACCCTTTGGCATGTAGAAACTAAAAATAAAAACTAAAAAAACATTTATGTTTTAACCTACCTACGTTTAACATTTAAATATGTAAAAAACTTTTGAAAATAGTAAAAAAAAATCCTTTGGAATCTAAAGATAAATCACAATTTAAGGATGAAATGTTTTAATCATCCTCGTTGTTATCGGAAAATGGTTCATTCTGATCGTCGTCTGAGTTTTCGCAAGCAGGACACACATAAAATGGATCGGTGCTTTCTGAATTGCAAATACCACAAATCCACTTGTTGTACTGCACACATTCAATCCAGTCACCCCTTGCTTTGTAGTTTTTAAAAAGCGTGAGTAAAATGGCACATTTATCGTTTAAATCTCTTTTACCTCGCAAACTTCCTCTTGTTATGGTAGGTTTCTTGGCTTTGTTTGTAACCACTTTTGATGGTATTCCCGATGGCCCTGAAGTGCTTTCAGAGAAACAAAGCAATTCTTCGTCGCTGTTTGTTGCGGGGATTGAGATTCTGCTGCATTTTGGATTTCATCACTATCATCACAGTCATCTGCTTACCAGCTATGAACTTCTTTCCCCTTTTTCTTTTTTTTGTCTTCGATTGTTACCCTCATTTCTTTGAAAAACTCCACCAACGTTCAATCGAGCACTCGGGCAGTTTCCTCCACATTTAAAGGCCATCCTCCAGGAATCTTTCTTAACACTTCATTAACATTCATTGAGTACAATCCTGTCGTTCTGAATCCAGATATTAAATTTGCTTTTACAGTGTCAAAGTTGAAAGTAATGAGGGGAAGTGTTCTTTGGGTAAAGTCCCAGAATATCGGCTCTCCCTTCGCCATTTTTCTAATATTTCGCGCCGCTTTCTCTTAAGGGGTGCAAATACAGACACATCTAGTGGCCGCATTAAATGAGTGGCATTGGCTGGAAAGGGGCACATGTATATATTATTTTCTAGGGCTGCTTTAATAACCTATGGTGAAAAATGGCTTGCCAGGTTATCGCCAACTACAACTGCTCGTGTTTCCGGTTATTTGGTTGCTGTTATGTGGGGTAAGAGGAATTTAAAAAACCATTGCTCGAAAAGGTTCATGTCGTACCATCCGGAAGGGCTGTTCCCATAAATAGTACCAGTGGGTCCTCCAGTACACCAGTTTTGGCGCTTTAGTACAGAACATTAGGCGGAAGGAGGTCTCCATCTGCATTACCACAGACCATTATGCTAACACAGGACCGAGAATAGTTTTGTACCCGTTCTACCCTACGAAAGTTTCTGGGAATCATAACCTTCTTTGCACCGAGATCATCGGCGATATTAGTGTCATCATAATTGTAAAGTTTTTGTTGTCGATGTCACCTAGAGCTTCTCTGAATTATGTTTGTCCTATCTACGTAAGGACGCGATTTTTTAATATTTGTTGCGATTCGTGTGGAAAGATTTTTTTTTTCATAAATTTTTCGACAAAATCAGGTCCAGTATAATTGTCTTTGATTAGACGCACTGTTTTGCCCTGTTTATCTAAGAATTTCTTGACACTTGTTGTACACCGGCAGTAAGACCACTTGGATGACCTACCGACCGTTGGTGTCTACCAAGAGACTTATTTCGAAGAGTTATTCGTGGGATTTTGTAAACAATTGCCGCCCTTTTAACAGGAATTCCATCTTTAATGGCCTGAAGTGCATTTGTTAAAACTTCGTCCGAATGGTTTCTGTAATTCTGGGTTCCCGGAGTTTTTTGGTAGTTTTTTACCATATTTAATTACTTAGTACCTGTAACAATAAAAACCAGTATTAGTATATAGCAAAAAAAAAACAAAAAAACAAAAAAGAAAAAATGTTCAAAGTGTCAAAGTTGCCGATTGGTGTCAAAGTAGCCCCGTTTGACGGTACCTAACAAGAAGTGAACTAAATATACTTACATTTAATTATTGGTATCAGGTCGCTGAGACCCCATTCATTTAACAAAGTTCCATTCCAATTTAATTTATTCATACACTTATTAATTAAATCACAAAGAATTTCTAACTAAAAGGTATACGCAACCCTTACGATACGATGCAAACATGTTAGAAAATGGACAATAGGATGAACACGTGCTAATCCCAATTAGCCAGATTCTCTATAAATGCATTGTGTCTCTGACTTCCGAATAATAAGTATCACATCTTAACATCTGCGAGTCATATATCTACCGTATCAGTGCAGTGGGTGCATTTTGAAATAAGTTTCAGCTCGCAACACCGTGCTGTGAATTTGTAGTCGCTAATCTTTTGTGAAGTACATAGGTTTTTGATTTAAATTGTTTAATTCTTGTTTCGAAATTTAAATGCTTTGAATCGAATCCTTTTATAACATTGAATTAAGTACGCATTAGTCGGTTTTAAGAGCATATCATACTTATAATATACGTAAGAGCTTTCTTGGATTAATTCACAATTCTATAATTGAATAAAATAATTTATTCTCAGATTATTTATCATAACTCTTAAAATACAAGAATATGTATATACTCTCAACATTTATTTTCTTATTGTATCGAGAAATATTATTTGAAGCAAACTCTGCTTTATTTCAAACAAATGTAATCTTCCTTGAATGTAGATGATAATATTTTTCTGTGTATAGACTGACCAGATACCTGTGATTCTGCTTTTTCTTGGAAAATATTTCTCGCTTGTAATTACTTTTCTAATAGAGGCAGAGTTTTGAAATGACCCCGCACAAATCTTATGGAAATTGGGTCCCGGTCAAATTCGCTGAATTTTTGATATGTGATAGAGTTCATCATACTGGTCAATAGGCTCGTTCAATGAAATTTCTATAACCGTGTTTTTTTTACATTTTTATCAAGTACTACCTACATAAAACACACAAAAAAAAATTCAGCTTAATTGAATGAAAATTAAAAAAGTTACACGTCTTTAAATATTAAAATATTTTATTCGCGGGAAATTTACCACTGTGACGTCATAGGATCTTTCGAGTCAAGACAAGCTAAGCAGCGCGCTGCAGCGGTATTCGCACTTTCGTAGTTTGGTGTTGTTTTCTAGTATAGTTCTTGTATACGTTTGTTATAAAAAAATGTGTGATGCGGATTATGTTAAGGCCGATTCCTCCAATATGCCGGAAGTGGATGTCATTATGGTAATGGACTACTTCAATACAAACCGAGATTTCATCAGTGCAGAATTGAGGGGTGTTAAAATGCAGCAGTAAGTCATTTATATCTATTGTTTAATATTATAATATATTAAATATAGTATTATATTATAATGTATTATCACTGTTACTATTATAATATATTAAATATAGTATATTATAATGTAATATTACTGTTGTTCATGTCCAGGTCATTTCCTTTTCTTTTTAAAATGTAATAAAATGAACACGCAGCCCACTGGAGTGGTACACGTTTACAACAATTTTTGAAACTTTTACTTTTCTATTATTTCTTGTTTTTTTTAAGAAGCTGTAATAAATTTTGTTGGACTTACTAAATATTCTATATGCCCAATACAAAAGTCTAAAGCTGGAATGAATAATTATAATAATTTATAAAATTAATATGACTAGCTTGTTAGTAAGTGGTTTTTATATTGTTTTAGGTCTGCCCGTAAACATTATGGAGACAATGCTGTTGGTTATGTTCAGCTCAAGCGTACCAATAATATATGCTATTTAAAAGCGAGGGTCACTCCAGAACACAAAATAAAGGCTAAAAATTATCAAGTATCTTGTGTAATCAACGAATTGGAAAAAAAAGTTGTTGAGGTAAATTGTCATGATTGTCCAGCTTCGGAGGGAGGTTGCAAACATGCAGTGGCTTTTTTAATGTGGGTACACCGTAGAAGCGAAGAGCCATCTCCAACCGACAAAGTATGTTATTGGAAGAGATCAGTTTTAGCAGGAGCTTCAAGTACAAAAAAATTTATAACCACCGAAGATTTTGGCGCCAAACCATCTACATTTTCAAATGATTCTTTTTTAAATCAGTATATTGTTGAAGCAAAAAAAAGAAAAATTGAAAATAGCACTATGAGGTACCATATTTCTCAGAATTACGATTGTGTTTCCCTTCATCGAATGAAAATTGATTTCATGTCCACTAATAATATAAATGACGCATATATATTTTTGGATTATTGCAAACAACAAATGGACGAAGATTTGCTTAAACAAATCGAAATTAAAACTAGGAACCAGTCTAGGTGTAGCCTATGGTCTGAAATGAGATACGCACGTACAACAGCCTCGAAAGCATATGATGCTGCGCACTGTGCTACCTTAGATGGAACACTAGTAGAAAATATTTTGGGTGCCAAAGTTTTCCAAACGGAAGCCATGAAAAGAGGTCTTGATTTAGAGGAAGCTGTCCTGAAGGTACTTTCCAAGGAAACTTCCCAAATATTTCACAAATGTGGACTCTTTCTTTCACAAGAGTGCCCAGTGATAGGTGCGAGTCCAGATGCCATAAATGAAGAGTACGTTGTAGAAATAAAATGCCCTTTTTTAGATAAGACGTTTCATAACTTTATTGATGTTGATGGTAATATAAAAAGTAAATATTACTACCAAATACAAATGCAGATGCATATTACAAAAAGACAAAAAAGTTTTTATGTTGTAGCAAGCCCAGATTTTGAGAAAAACAACAAAATAACTTACAAATATTGTGATTATGATAAAAAATTTGTTGATACAATGTTGAATAATTTAACAAGTTTTTGGATTAAGGCTATTTACAATAAAATTTAAAACATATATTTTATGGTTTTATTTTAGCAAATAATCCTGTAAATTTATTAATGCACATACTACTATTACAATATTATCTAAATATTTTATTAAGTTCGAATGAACACAAGCATGGGGCTCTAAAATGGCATATTCGCGTATTCTTGATATGACCCTTTCGACGTGAATTCGCAAACTAGCAATCCTTTTGGACTGTTTGACTTCTTGCTTCGAATTTTTCTTATTTGCCGAAACTGATGGTGGTCTAATTAAAATGTTATTTTTTGTCATTAAAAGTTCATCGATATGTTTAAAACCACGGTCTGCCATGACATGTGCTTCATTTTCTAACACATTTAAAAATCCAGATTCTTCCACGATCATTTTATCGGTAGCCCTGCCACCAAAACCTCTAGATACATAGGATATAATCCCATCAGGAGTACAAGCTATTAAGTATTTCATGGTATTGCTTTTTTTATATTCTGACCAAGAAAGTGACTGCAGGATTGGGTTTCTTGGTTTTTGAATGGATATTTCAAAACAATCGATTATACACTGCACATTTTTGAATCTTGCTCGGAAAGGTATTGGCAAACATTTTTGAATTTCCGAAAGAGATTTCCACTGAATAAATGACTTCAAATGTTCAACTAATTTTGGCATTGTTTTTTTAATTATTGAGCAAACTGTTGCAGCCGATATACAAAAATCATCTGCTATTATTTTATATGGAAGATTAAGTTTAATTTTTTTCAATGTTACAAATATTTCAATTTTTGTTAGCTGACAACTTGTGCAAAGCATGTCAACTATAAAGAGCGAGTGACTGGGTATCCCAATATACATTTTTGGATTTTTTTTTATAAGAAAAACAGTTCTCTTTTCTATATTTTCCTTCTTATTAAATTCTTTTTCAGCGTTTTCCGTTGACGAAGAGTCATCAGATGTAGGATTGTAGGACGCTGAATGATCCGAATAACTTGAATTACTGGTAGGGGAATAACATGTGTTCGGTAAATTTTTTGATGGTATTTGCTTCTGTTTTCCCTTAATTGTTGCCCTTAATAAATTACACTGAACATATTTTGATCTCATTGTTGTGGCCTTTATATTAACTTGAACACATTTATTTACCTGCCGACTTTCCCTCTCGGTATTTTCAGAACTATCTAGTACGATTTGCGAAACATTTATGCTAGATTCGCTGCTTGACGACGAAAATCGAGTTCTCTTTATACTTGTGGAAGGTTCTTCTAAATCTCGTTGCCGTTGTCTCTTAACAAAAACACTTCGAGAATCTCTAGTGTGCGCAGATTTTCGTGTGTTTTGGCAGTCAAAAATATGAGGAACCACTCCCGGCTTTATCTTAATTCTTACATTTTTCATTAGCTTATAATACGTGTAATTTTCCACATCGTCCTCAAACTAAAACGAAATATACATCATTAATAATAATATAATTTATATAATTACAAAAAACACTTACATTAAAATGATCCTCACAGCAATACTTTGTTGAATTATCGCTCACAAAGTCAATTCTACGCATAGCTTTTTGCCACAACTTCCTTGTTTTTATATTTTTTGGCAAAGTAATAAAAATTTTAGCAGGGCTTGTCACAGTAGTGTTTTTACAATTCGGAACTATACAATATTTATAATTCTTCTTTATCTGTTCTACTTCCATAATTATGCTATAAATACTGAACGTCAAGGAAACAATAAAAAATCAAATATATGATTCAATAAACAAACAGCCTGTTCGATCAGATGCAAATACCAAACTAATAAAACTTGTTAAAGCAATGCCCGTGGTGAGCGACGATATCGTTTACCCTGCACCTGTACGACGCGAGAGATGCAGTGACGTCACAGTGCATAGTCAAGAGTGCGACGTGTTTTAAATTGGCAGCGTTTAGATAAATTATTTAAATATGAAAACGGGCACAGAAAATTATGAAATTTTGCACAACTACTAAACTCAACACGCTCTTTTAGAATATGTAATAAAAAAAATGGGCTGAACGAGCCTATTGTCTCAATTGCCACAAAGCTCAAAAATGGATAGTTTGGCCGGTACAGAGCTTTAAAGCTCCGAGTATCCTCCACGGATTTATGTATATGCGCAGTGTGTATAGACTTTTGAAATAGCCTATTTCATTTTTTTTATTATCTAGGTTTATATTTTTGAGGTTGCTGAATTCAGATATGTTGTTAGATTTTAAAAAATTGACAGTTGGCAGCTGTCAAATAGCTGTCAATGTGCTATAATAAAGCCAAAAACTTGTTTTTTTATGTTTTATCTCTCTTTTTCTTTTAGTTCGATAAGTTTAAAGATGATATTAAATCAATAACAATGACTAACGGCAGCTGTCATTTAGCTGTCAACAATTCTTCAAAGTCCAGTAATAAAGTCAAAAAATTATTTTTTGTTTATAACTTCAAGTTTTTTAGATACCTAAGTGAATATAAATATAATATAAAATTATGTAGTCATCAGCTTACAGCTGTCAACAAGCTGAGTTCAAAAATGATGTCATAAACTTATATCATGTTTGATTTCTTATCCACAAAGTTAAGCACAAAAAATAAGTTACTTGCTCTATTATTGCATTTTGACAGTTAGTTGACAGCTTGTTGACTACATAATTTTATATCATATTTATATTCACTTATCTTAAAAACTTGAAGTTATAAACAAAAAATAATTTTTTGACTTTATTACCGGACTTTGAAGAATTGTTAACAGCTAAATGACAGCTGCCGATAGTCATTGTTATTAATTTGATATCATCTTTGAACTTATCGAACTAAAAAAAAAAAGAAAGATAAAACATAAAAAAACAAGTTTTTGGCCTTATTATAGCACATTGACAGCTATTTGACAGCTGCCAACTGTCAGTTGAATCGGTTATTGTATAACGGGAACAAGTCCATGATAACTACTTTTGAGAAAAATGAAAAAAAACCAACTAGCTTCGAAATTTGAATACCTATTATGTTATGTTCTATGGATGAAATGTATTAATTGAGTAGCAGAATGATATGCGATAAAGCTATTTGGATTTTGAAAAGTATTAAGATCATAAGGGCGATTTTTAACCCTTGGACTTGTTTCCTTCATATAATAAATGAAAAAAACATAGAACAATATTACTGATGCTTTACTGTTAATTATTTTATTTATAAAAAAGGGATTAAATGATATAAAAAACCAAATCTGCATTCTAAAACTTTAAACAATTATTAGTCAGACTCATATTCTCTGTCGGTTGTTGGCCATTCCTTGAACTGTTCAAAAAATTCTTGATCTTCCTCAGGAACGTAGGTTAAAACCTTCATGAGATCCTCCAGCTTTTTAGCCTTGATTGGTACTTTTCCGTTATAAGCCCTTTCATTTGGAAAAGGAGGAGCTGTAACATTATTTTTTGATAAACGAAACTTGGATGTCGTAATGCCGTCTATAAATTCCCGTGTTACTATGAAACCGGGCTGTTCACTTTCATAAGTCAAGTGTTTATATTTTGCTATGCTAAAACTTTCTTTTATTGTCTCTTTATCTGTAACTATTTCCTTCGTAGTCTTTTTAAAATAAGCTGGCCACCATGCTTTAAAGTTTAACACTTCATGTGTATCTATCACTTTTATAGTAAAGTTTGGCTTGGATGTTTTAGCTTTTGCTATTATTGACACATATTGCAATGGTGTACATATCCTATCATGGCGCCTAATAGCTCTTTTGATTATTCCGAAGTCTCTGTCGCATGGCAGAAATGAATGCCCTCGAATAGGAAAATATTGGTGAATCACTTTAAATCTTCTATTTAGGGTAAGATTCAGGAAAAATCGAACAAGGGTATGATTTCGATTCTGGCCTCCGCATGCATCACTAAACACGTATAATTCGGTGACAGTTTCTGGAATTTGCTTAATGTAGTCCTGTAGGAAAGAAGTTACTTCGTTCGCTCCGCATTTAGCTGTGCCTTTATGGTATGTATAAAATGTTGCATCATTAGTTTTTATATCATGGATCCCAAAAACGTATTGCCATACTTTTCGTAGGTAAAACATGTCATTCACTGGCATAAAAGGTAATGGCAAATTCTGCATGTAATCGAAAACGATTGCTGCTACATTTTCGTTGTTATTTCACAAATCTTTTACAGATTTAATTTTATTGTAGAACTTAGCAGCCCTTCTTTTATGCACAACTAATTCCGCAGCTGCTACTCGTTTTGCAGTATCGTTTAATACCGACGATTTTAATTTCACCCCTAATTCCTCGCACTTCTGGCATACGTCCACCTGTGGTCTACCAAATCTGTATCCAAAATTTTCATTAAAATGTTTTAAATAGTACTCATACTTAACAATGGTCACCAAATCTGCATTTTCCCAGCAAAACATCTCGAACATCTTTTTTACGGTCAACGAAGAATCAAGATAGTTAAGCGGTTTGCTTCCATAATGAGTCTCTTTTTTTGGAAATTTTCTGATATGCTCATTTATTTTTAAAATAGCAGAATCAGGTAAAGCATTACCACGTTTAAGGTGTTGACCTCGCCTGTCAGTTGGCCTATCGCCATTTAACAGAAGTGAAGTTAAACGGAAAACTGCCTTTACTGACAAGGCATACAGACTAAGAAATGCTTTTTTGCATACTTGGACACGCTCTTTTCCGTTTAATACGTGAAACACAAACTTGCTTCGGCGCTCTTGCTTAGGCTCTTGATTCCTTGACCTACGTCTCTTAATTTCTTTAGCATCAATAAGACCCATTAAAAAAGTGTCTTGTTCATTCTTTGGCTTCCCAGAATACAGCGATTTAAAAATTGTCTTCTTCTGCTCATCAGAGAACTTCTCTGTGCATTTAAATTTACACCTGCAAAAAATATCGTCTTTAAACTGACTAAAAACCCCATAAATACATAAAAAGAAGGCGAGATCCTATGACTAGTCTAACACCCTGTACAAGTACATACCTGCAGTCTGGCCCAGTTTGTCGACTGGTTTTACAACGCCTTTTTGACTAACATAGTTTTTTCCAAGTAATCGGGATTTAATTCGTACATTATTTTCATATTTTTCACAGTTTCGCACACCCTTTTTCCGTTTCGGTTGTAACTCACTACTTGTATCAGAGATATCAGACATAATTCTAATAAATAATGTTGTTTATATTCACAAAAAATGATATTGCAATAATTGCCGAACCAGGCACATGCATGTATTTTCTTTAAATGAAGTAATAAAGTAATATACTGTAAACAAACCACAAGTAGCGACGCTAGCGCCACGAAAATTATTTTATAAAGGTAACAAGTCCTTGAATAGTTCCCTTTATAGACTCAACAATAAATTTCTGCCCATGATATTTCGAAACAGGCGAGCGGTATAAGTTTCTTTTATAGACCCACAGGTCCGTTGACTTCGATTTTACAAAATGTATATATCAGTTTAATTTTGAAGAAATGTGGACTTGTTCCCTTTATACAATAACCGATTTAATTTTGAAAATCTAACAACAAATCTGAATTCAGCAACCTCAAAAATATAAACCTAGATAATAAAAAAAATGAAATAGGCTATTTCAAAAGACTATACACACTGCGCATATACATAAATCCGTGGAGGATACTCGGAACTTTAAAGCTCTGTACCGGCCAAACTATCCATTTTTGAGCTTTGTGGCCATTGAGACAATTGACCAGTATGATGAACTCTATCACATATCAAAAATTCAGCGAATTTGACCGGGACCCAATTTCCATAAGATTTGTGCGGGGTCCTTTGTCAAAACATTTATACTTTCCACTACACCGTAATTATATCAATTTTTTTTTTAGTAATTTTTTAAGTGGAGAATCGCACATCCACATACCAATTTTTTTGTGAATTATAAATCTATTACATACCTTCTGGTACGACTACTTTTTGTAGTACATAAATAAACGGAAAATCGAAATTCAAATCCAATTAAAACACTGGACGATGTCACAATTTTAATCAGCAAATTGGATTCCTTGAAAACGAAAATTCGACCGATAAAAAACTGCCCTATAATTATCTTACATCCTTTAAAGAATCCTAAAGAAATATTTACAGTAGAGATAATCAAACGTTCTTATAAAATATTAAATTAAAAGATTTGTAAAGAATTCTAAGACATTCAATTTTATTAGAATATAGAACAGTCTGGTATAAAAACCGGAAAATTTTTGCCCTCTCAGAATTTAATAATAAAACAGCCGTCTGGGTGTTGGAAAAAAGATATAGGCACGAGTGATAGATCCTTTAAAAGAGACACAATAATAAAAAAATAAAAAATGTTATAAAGAAAATTAAATTATGACATTCATAAATGTGAAGATGGTCTACACTCCTTAAAACTTTCGCGTTTCTTTCAAATTAACAAAAAATAAAGTGTGAAAACGCTTTAAAAAAATAGATATGATGCTCTGTAATTATGTTACATTCTTATTAGATACTAATTTAATTTTTTACCATGAAGAAATTGAAGGCCCGACGTTTAAAAATGGTTTCAGAACATTATAAATAAAAATTCCAGTCAACGTTGTTGTTTTGGATAATGCATTCTGTCACAGTACATTAAAGGAATCACTATCTAAACAAGATGAAAAAAGAAAGATATTTTAAAACGGCTTCATTCTTAAAATAGTATCAGTCCTAAATGCTTGAAGGCAAAATTACTCGTAAAAGCGAGGCAATATAAAAACAAATTCAAAAAATATATTCCAGACTAGATGGCCCTAGAATAAGAAATTGAAATTATCAGATTGTCTCCTTACCACGCAGAGTTAAATTCCATTGAACTGATCTGATCAAAATCTAAAGGTTATGTTTCCCGAAACATATAAATTACCTAATGTGCGAAATTTGTTTTTAAAGGCAGTTTCAGATGTGAATGAAGAACATTGGAGGAAATTTATTGCTTATTTTAAAAAAGTACAAAATTCATTTTAGAAAGTGAATATAGAGATGGAAGACTTAATATACAATAATATACCTCAGAAAAGACAATTATAATGATACTAGTAGTTAGATTGAAGACTGACTTTTAAAGACAGTTTTTGACTTTTTTTTATTCTCTAATTTTAGGTACTAAAGTGTTACTTTTAATACCAAGAGAATAAAAATAGTTTTTTTCCCATTAACAAAATATAATAATGGCTCAGTGGTAGAGTCTCTGTCTGTGGATCCAAGGGTCCCAGGTTCGAATCCAACCGTTGGCCGGGATTTTTTTATTTAATTTAATTATTTAAAATTAATTCTGATGCCTTGGTAGGATTCCCCACTCGACCATTCACTGTTGGGCTCTAATTAACAGTGTTGTCTCTAAAGTGGCGCTGAAAAACAGTAACAAAGCCTACACAGAACACGAGGCGAAATAACCTTAGCAGTTGAAGCCGATGACAAAAAAAAAGTAAACTTTATTCACCGATAGTATTTACAAGTAATAAAATAACAGTTTTATGAAAAGGTGCAAGATTAGTTATAAACTGTTCCTATTTCTTAAACAAAAGAAACAAAAAAACCATTAAAATAAAAACAAATCTGCAAAACGAGTGGTTTTTAGAAATAGATTGAAAATAATAACTGATTGCTGATAACATAACATACATTATATTATAGTAATTTATTAAGAATAAATCTATGAAACTGGTAAACTGGTGATTTTTTAAAAAAACAATAATTGATTAACATTATTATATTGATTTACGATAATTTATTAAGAATTGTGGCACTGGTGTAAAAATAAAAGTTCATTGACGGGCTTTTTAAAATTTTTAAAAGACAAATTTTTTAAGTGTACACGCAAGTCATTGTAAAATTTTACTAGATATCGTCAAACGGGGTCAAATGGATCAAAAATATCGGGTTTTTCAAGATTCTGCCTTTATCATTTGATTTTTCTTAACGAAAAAATTAATGTAGAATCTTTGGGCATTCAGTTGTAGTTTACATTATGTAAAAAAAAATTAGTAATGAAAACTTTTGGTATTTTTTGTGTTAAAGTGTGATCTATTTCACCCTGATATATGGGGTGAAATGGATCACCTATTTATTTAACTTATAAATCCATTTTAACCTCGCCAAGTTTGAATTGCATCAAAAATTTCAGTTTTAAAAAAATAACAAACTTCACAAAAAAACTACATAATTTTTTAAATTGTTTTTAGTCAAAAACTACATCAAATCACAACTTTTGATTTTAAAACACAGTAAGAGAAACAAAATAAACATTCTTAAAATATTAAAATTTGCTAATGGTGATAATTACAACCATCCAAACAAAAAAAAAAAAAAATCTTTAGCAATAAAAAAATACAAAAATATGAAATAAACTAAATTCAATTATTGTAGAACGAAAGTAGAAATATTTTTGAAACTGTGGTTTCCTCTTCTCCTGGACTTTACAGTTAGTTTTTTTATAATTTGATTTTTTTGAATGGTGGAAATTTTCGGAATATCTGGATATATAAAGAAATTTTCTTTGTTGCCGATACTGAAATTTTTTTTTAACGAGCCGACTGTGCACTGTTCACCATCTTTTTCTAAAATCTCCGGGTGCTTAGTCTTCTCTGTTATTTTCTGAAACTGTTTCCTCCCTCTTTACCCCTGACACTTGTTTCTTCTCTTCCGAACTTTATTTTTTATTTTCTGAGAGATGTTCTCCCTCATCACTAGAAAGTTGTTCCCAATGTTCTGGATGGAGTTTATTATTTTAATCCAATTTTTCATTTTCTTCAGGTTTTATTAATGTCGGTTAAAGATCTGCTACAGACACTTTTTTCAGAAGGCACATTCATCTTCTTACCTCGTTTTGGAGCCGTTTCACACCCCCTTCTCATTTCCTTTAAATGTTCAATAATTGTATTTGTCCAAGCCATATTCACATCTTGACGTTCTTCTTCTTCTTCTTCTTCTTCTTCTTCTTCTTCTTCTTTTTCTTCTTTTTTTTTTTTTTCTTCTTCTTCTTCTTCTTTTTCTTCTTCTTTTTCTTCTTCTTCTTCTTCTTCTGCTTCTTCTTCTTATTGTGGTGTGCGAATATATGCTATTTTTCTCAAAACTACTTTGGGATTAGATAGTAAAATGCCGTAGGACTTGAAGCCCGCTTCTGTATTTGTTTTTGACTTAGCACCAACCTTATCCATGGTCTCGTTTAACAGCTTCGGAAACAAGGTCTTTGGCAGTTTCCACTTTTCTAACACATTTCGCCATGCCGCCTTTAGAGGCCGGAAGTAAGCTACATCTAATGGCTAGAGCAAATGGGTGGAATTTGATGGAAGCAATACAAATTTTATGTCGTTTTTTTTCTCGCAATGTTTAATTACTCTTACGGTCAAATGACTACATAAATTATCACCAATCATTACTTTAGTTCCATCAAGTGATTTGAAAAAGGGCAAAGCTATGTTTAAAAACCAATCTTTAAATGTGGTTGCATCAAACCAACCATTTATTGTTCTATTGTATCTGGAACCTGGAAATCCCCATCAAATGCCTCACTTTATAAACTGTATATGGGGGTAAGAGGGTTCCATCGCCTGCTATAGCAAACATTACGCTTGTACTGCTTTTTGATGAACCTATAATTCTATGCGAATGTTTCAAACCCCTCCTAATCACCACTTTTACCGCACCAGGGTCGTCTGTGAAATTGGTCTCATCGTAATTTACACTATTACACGCCGGGACATCATTGATGGATTCTTTGATATGATTAAAATAAACTTCTACAATTTTATACGTCACTGCTGCTCTCACACGTTTTGTGTTCTCGGCTAGTTTAATAGATAAATTGGGGTGCCTTGTCATGAACAATTTAAACCAATGAATTCCTGGTAAATTGTCTTTAAAACGTTTCTCACGTTTACCACATCTATTCAGGAACTGTTGAACCATAAATCTGATATCAAAACTTTTTAGGGTGAATCCCCATTCAGCACATACTAAAAGCACATCCACCAATTTATTTTCTTCTTCTGAGGTTAGTGCTTTCTGTTTACTCTGTGATTAAAGGTTGTATAAGGAACAGCATACGTTTCCGAAGCTCTCCTTATGCCCATACGATCCGCTGTAACTGCCTGTAAAGCTTTTTCTAGAAACACGGGATTATAATTTCTTCTTCGTCACAACCCAAATACTTTCTTGTAATTTCTTGGCATTTTTAACCTTATGTTTGAACATGTGTATGATCGTGATCATTGATAAAACAGTTACTAAAATTATATTAATATAATTAACATAGATGATTCAAATCACCCCCATATATTTAGATTAAAAAAAATCACAACTGCTAACTAAATGAATAAAATGAAAATAAAGTATCACCCATGTCTTCTAGAAACATAAATAAACATAATAAAAAATCTCAAAAAACTTCAACTATTATCAAATTTTAAATATAATAGTTTGTTTTCAAATATTTTTAACTTACTTATTTTCACTACTTACGTATAACAATTTTTATTGACACTGCAAACCAACTACTAACGTCTCTGTTCACATCTAGAGAAGTACTGACCCATGGAGGAAGGATTATTAAGAGTTGCCGTTTCTTTGTAGAAATTTGGCAACATGTTTGCTTGCAGCGACCTGTGGGGTGGTGGAGTAGAACTAATCTTACTCTCTCGGTAATGTAGTTACCAGCAGTATTACCATCAACTCTTACTCTGTTACCCATAATTTTATATTTAATTTAAAAATTGGCGGGTTTTTTTAAAGAATTTACTTTTGCAATTATTTTCTAAGTAATACGAAATATAGCCATACAAAATTTTGGTAGTAATTTTTTTAAATTTTTAGTGAAATAAAAAACAAGTACGTGTAGCTAAAATATGTTCCTCTGGGTCCCCTTTTTCAAAATTTAATAAAATTTTGATGGCAATAAATCGCAAAATTTTATTTTTATTGAGAAAATAATTAAATCAAATTTCGGAATAGTGGCTCCAGAAAAACGGACATTTCACTTTTACCTGAAGGTACATATTTTTCATTCACTAAAAAGTAAAATTAAACTATAGAAATATTTGTGGCTCTATTTCGTATTGTTTAGAAAAAGATAATTGCTTAAGTAAATTTTCCTTTTTTATTAGCTGTTTGTAACAATTATGAAATGCCCAATAAAAATGTAAAATTCTATGACAAATAATTATGAGGGATAAAATAAATATCATACAAAATTTTATATAATTATATTTACTAAAAATTCCCAAGAAAAATAAATAAAAAATATATCAAAGAGATGGCAAAACAAAAAATTATTTTTCATGCACTTCACCCCCATACAAGCGAGCTTATGCGAAGCAAGAATGTCTATTATTATTATTATTGTTATTATTATTATTATTTACTATGGCGCTCCCGGACGTCTTATTAATGATTCTTTAAGAAAGTTACTCTAATATCACAAACATTACATTTCCATTTCGGTACGTTAACTATCTTTGGCTAACAAAAATCAGAAATTGCACAACAAATAATTAATTTACTTGATATGAAAACTAATGCCTAATTAAATAAATTTTTAAAATAAACAAAAATCAAAACAACAAATTCTTCTTGAATCTTAGGAAATAAGACAAAAGCAACCATCCATATAAACTGAAACAGAAAAAAATTAAATGCAGTAACTTCAAATCATTTTGTTTGTTTTTTAGACATTGCAACAGCCTTCATACTATCATTTTAATACTTTCTTGTCATTAATAGTAGACAAGTTTCAACTAAATGAGAAAAGACGTCTGTTTTATTTTTATATGTAAACCAGAGACGGCTCGTGGCCTAGTCTGCGAGGAGGCTGGCTCACCCTATATAATTTATACAAATATATATTTCTATTAGAATACAATGTAATATTTCTGCTTTTTGTATTCTTATAGACATCTAGGAGTAGTATTTACTTCATCAGGTCTTTTTAATGAAATGGCTCATTTTACTGCCAACAAAGGTAAACAGGCTATAGGTTCTCTCCTTCCGATAATGTCGAAAGCTAAAATTAATACTTGGCATCCTAGAATCAAATTATTTGAGTCACTTGACCTTAGTGTTATGTTTAATTGTATTTCTGTTTGGGGCCTAAGATACTTAGATGTATTGGAAAGAGTCCAGTTATATTTCCTTAAAAGAGTTCTTTTAGTTCCCATCACTTCTCCTGATGCTATAATCCGTTTAGAGACTGGAAGAGTAAAGTTTGCATTTAATATTTTTAAAATGTCCCTTAATTGGATACAAAAAATAATGACAATGGATAATCATCGATATCCAAAGCTTTGTTTTAAACAACAATTGCGTTTGATCAACTCTACAGATATAAAGTATAACTGGATAGTACAGTTAAAAAAGTTCTTTGTTGATATTGATTGTGTTCATAAATGGAACAATTTAAGCCATCCTTCTTTTAGTTCATATAGAAAAGAATTGTTTTCCAAGTATTTTACACATTTACATGATTCAGATATTAGTATAGCGTCTCGCTATCCTTTTATGTATTTATCTAATTATGTTCCTACAAGTACATACTTACTCTTTAAATTACCAATCCAGGTTACCCGTACTCTTGCTCAATTGCGTATGTCCAACCATTTTAGGATTAAATTTACATTAAATGGTATTAGTTATGTTATTGACCCCGAACTAGATTGTACTGTGTGTAATACACATGAAAAAGAAACAATTTTTCACATACTTTTTGATTGCCCTATTTACTCAACAATGAAGCAAAATATCGCTTGCCTTGAAAATGTAAACTCATTGCTGCATACTTTACAAAATATAACAATTTTTGAAGCTAGGAAAATTGCTGAATATATTTGGAATATATTAAAATTGCGCTCTTTTGTACTGGAAGAATAATGTTGTTTTTATGTTTTAAGATCTAATTTTTTTATATCTGTACTCATTGCTGTAACTCAGGTTTAGAAGCAATAAATATTATTATTATTATTATTATTATTAATATAGACATATATTTTTATTAAGTATATAGGGTGTGCCTTTTAAAAGTAGTCTCCTCATAGACTAAGCCACGATTCGCCTCTGATGTAAACCATTTAAAATCAACATGGTTTGGCAAAAAAGTTTAATTTTTTGAATTATGTTGTCAATATGACCCTAAAGTGGTAAACTATTTCATGAATTTTTGAAAGAAATTCAATAACATTTCTTTGTACATAAATAAAACGTCTTTTATCATCATTTTCTTTAAAATAAGTAAAAGTATCGATGGTCTTCTAACATGTCTGTGAATTAACTTTACACTCTTTGCAGTCAAAACTATTAAGTTTCATAATAAACCCTGCAAAATAACTAGTGGCCTGACTCAAATTCTGCTTCATTTATCAATTTTGTTTATATTATTAATATGAACTTTATCTTTGGAGGTGTGATAACAATATTACTAAGTACTACTATCTTTGGTGTATCTGGTTTTGAGGATGCTAAAGCAAGGCAGAGCAAATCTTTTAGCAGTCTTGAACGATTTGTGTTTGTAAACGATTTTGTATCAAAATATGATTTTCGCATAATGTATAATGATTGGTTGTAAGTGGAATGAGTGGAATGTTTAAAATACGACACCATTCCTTTCCTTGATCAATATCAGAAGGAAATTTAAAAATGTTTGTTCTTAAAATTTACGTTTGAAATATATAGGCCTTATAGAATGTACTATAACAATTAGAAATTATGCGTTTATAATGAATTCTGCCTGGTAAAGACATGTTAAAGCATCAAAATACCTTTAATTGATTTTAAATAATCCTAAATACCTAAAAAAATAAAAGTAGTTCTACTCACATGTTTTCGTCGACAACCAAAACCATAACATAACCTCAAATTTGTTTGATTTTGATGTTATTTGTTGACAGCGCGCGCGGGGCCCGCTATAGCGGGCAGCCAGCAATTATGCAGCGGACAGAAAGCCATCTTCACATAGTACAAATAACTAAGTGAAGGCATGTTTTCTTTAATTTGTTGTAATACATGAATTAAAATTTTTGAAACAACACTTTTTGTGTGTTACTGAACGAGATGTTATTAAATTAATCAATGTGCTTTACATTTTAATACAATTTTGCTATTGTAAAACGGACTTCAGAGCACACAAGCGCGGAGTTGCATGCGCAGAAACGTGTTTACGTATTGTGCATATGATATAAACCCCCGTGTACTGACCTCGCGGCGTCAAGATCTGTTCATTTTGCTACCGTTCGGTTCGCGTTTAACGAATTTCAGCCGAAGATTTAAAAAAAGACGCGAATGATCAATTTCGCCCACCGTGATCCATTTCATCCCGTTTGAAAACGAATTTTTAAATTTGGCTGTTCGATGCTGTGGAATTGTATTATGTATCCATGTCTAAGGTTGCGGTTGTGTGTGTTTACCCTGAACCTTAATTTATCAAAGAGACGTTGGTTTTTGACTAATTACAATTTCATCGAAAAGGCGGAGGCCATGCAGTTTCCTTCTGTTTTTAATATTTAGCCATTTAGTAATAATTAATGTGTGAGATATCCGTTCAAATTTCCTAATACCAAAAATTAGTTTCAGACAGGAGTTTTGTAATTTTTGTAATCTGAACTCACTTCGCTGTGAGAGGTATAGTTCGTAGACATAATCACAATAATTAGCATTGGAAAGGATAAAGATATCACACAGTTGAGTCTTCAGATATCTACTAAGCAAATGTCTATGAGCGTAGAGAGTTCGCATCCTCCTTGTTATTAATTGGTTAAATTTAATTCGTTTAATGTTAAAGTGCAACAATTTTGTCAGAAGCATGAGGTTTATTTTTTATATAATATAACTTATTTATTCAAAGTTTTATCTACCAAGTGCGTGTATACCATTTTATATACCGTGACCTTATTTGTATTATAGAAAATTATTACGAATATAGAATGTGACATTAAATCCCATTTTTTACTATACTCTTTTATTCAGACTATAATTGATTCACTGAATCATCAAAAAACTTTAAATATTCTATTACGTTCAGTAAATATATCGTTGTTTTTTTGTTTTCAGGTTCCCGCCAGGCTTAGAATGTCAGCGTCAATATGGATCAAAGTCTCAGCGTCAAGCGTCGTGTGTTTAATGTTTCTGAACTTGGTTGTGGCCCAAACTGGGACGAGGGGGCCATCGACGAAGCCACCGCCTTTGGGAAAGTGCAAGATTTCCGAGTTTAAGTGTAATAATGGGAGGTGTATACAACTGAATCGGTACTGCAATAATAAGAATGAGTGTGGCGATGGATCCGATGAACCAAGGTATTGTACAAGTAAGTATTATTATATTAATTATGCAGGTTCGGTAGTGTAATGTAATATTTAGGGTGTCCAGACGTCACGCTTTAGGCGTATTTTCCACGCTTTTTGACTTGCTTGTATGCTCAGCGCCACAGTACGACAATGTCCCGCTTTTGACAAAAATGCCACTTTTTTTATGCAAATGCCACTCTTTTTATGAAAATACTACGCTGTTTAATATTCAAAGCCGTAAATAAAAAAAAAACTTAATTTATAGAAAAATAGAAGGTAATGACCTGTTTTTGTTTCTTTTTGTTTTTTAGAAATTTCACAAATAATGGACCTGATTATATAAAATTGCTTGGTATTTGAACCTGATGCTCTGTCGTCACGGTTGTCACGCTTTTCACTTGTTAATTTGGCAACCCTATTAATAATAATAGGGCACAGGAACCTCATAAATAATATCAGAAGACAGGTCTGTTTCAATGTTCTTTTCATCATATTATCAACTCTTGGATTTTAATTAGTAATAAGCATTATTTCTTTTGTATATTAGTTATTGGGTTTATTTGTATCCTAGTTAAACAGTTTACTGGTGTTGGATTATTTATTAATGAACCTGTATACGAATTCTATTTTTATTTATACTTTTCGTTATTTTTTAAATCAATATAGCCACTCACTGATTGCAAAAAGTGGTATGTCATGTTTTTTGCTTACTATATGTAGTTAGGTATCTTGGAGGAAGGTAATGGGAGCAATCGTGTGACCTATAAAATGCAAATAGGCTTCTAGACGTTAATAACAATGAGAAATCCCGTTCTCTTGTCTGGTTTTACTACTTCCGGTGTAAGGATTTTGGTCACTTGACCGGATATTTACGTTTCTCTACGAAATTCGGGAAACTGCTTAAAAGTTTTTTTTTTCGTCGAAAGGGTTATTATGCAAAATGCAACCTGGTAAAAAAATTACCTGTTTTTTAAAATACGTGTTAGGTTAGGTACAAAATAAGTGGGATGATCTTATCGCCTTCCACTGCGACCCAGTTGGATCTAGTTTGGCTTATGGCTAACTTATAGTTCACCATACAAGCCGCACCTTCTGATGAAGGTCATGGTTGAATTGGATGAGACTTGTTTAAAGTCGAAAGGGTGAGTTCGATGATCTGGAACCTAGTTTTTTTTTCTACAGCGAAGCAAGTACATTAAATGTGCTCTGCAGATTCATCTTCTGTTCTTAGAATCGACAGTCTGATGTTTGTTGCAGACTCATCTTCTCATGTGGTTACCCAGACGACAATGTCCTGTCAAATCTAGTTTTTTTTTTTAAAGTGGAGCCGATACATAAAATGTGCTCTGCAGATTCGACTTCCATTTATAAAATCAACAGTCCGATGTTTTTTGCAGACCCATTCTTCTTTTGCGGTTACTCAGACAACAACGTCATGTTATCACTCCTATGCAAATTCGTAGATCTTTCCTACTTCATTCTGAACATGGAAGGGTTAGGTATAAACGCCTTTGAATGAGTTAACCAGTTCGTGACTGTTGCACTATCAGTCCATTTTGAGATGATTCTTTTGCCACTATTCTTTGCAATGCCTAGGATTGGTTCTAGTCTTATGAACTCAGATTTGATCCTCTGTGTCCCGGAATCCAGATTAAAGTAACTTGGTTTCGGACACCAAAACACTTAAGGTTGTTTTTACAGCTAGCTCTAAATTAACTTAATTAGAGCTTAGGGCTTTGATGGCTGCCTGGCTATCTTAAAAGATATTTATAGTCTTGTTTGCAAAGAAAAAAAATTTTATTTTAAAATTTTTGTTTTTATTCAAAAAAAAAAAATAAAAATGTAGACAATGGCTATATAAACTCCTAATTAAACAATATTTTAAAGAAAATATCCATGCAAATTCAACAAGGTGGGGCATTGCAACATTTAATGTTCGGAATTAAGATAAATGTTTTGGATAATATTTTGGGGATACTAAGCACTGAAGATGGAGTTATGCTGAAAGCACTTTCCATTTTAAAGTAAACAATTTTGCAAGAAAAACAAGTCCCTTTTTTTGCTAGTCTAAGTTACGTGCACACAGCCACTAACCTCTTTTTGTTCCTTTATTACTAGGAGGAGTTTAATGGGCTTGTCCAAAGGCGTCCTCTAATATGGCTATCTAGAATTCGCTTTAGTGTTCTTAAGGATGTTTGGCATATTGGACGATAGGAGCTTGGTAGAGAGGTATCTAGTCCACTAGCTTTGTATATATACACAACTCTTGCCATCATCCAACTTAGCGGGATACAGCTTGTGCAACGTAGTCCTTCCTGGGTCGTGTGATTGATTCCCTATAAGGAACAGTACGGTTTGTCTGTCCTTCAGAATTGAAATAGGCGTAAAATCAAATCAAAATTCAAATAGTAGTTTAACTGCTTTAAATATGTTTGTATGACTCTCAAATAAGCATTCTTTTCTTTCAGTTCTTCTCCCCTTTTCGCAATAAATTAGACTATTTTAATTTTTTGTTTTGTAATCCTCGAGATGAATAGATAGTTAAATGGAATAGAACTAGTAAGTAAAAAATGCGTGCAATACTCTTAGTAGGGAATTTTCTTTTACCAATCATTAAGGAAAATTATCTGGATTTTCTACATAAGTACATAAGAACGTTACATTAATTACTCAAATGCCTGAGGGTAAACTATGCTTATGAGAGCATGATTTTGAAGTTATTACGAAAACAAATTACATTAAAATTGTTTCGGGCTATGGAATTTCTTGTACAGTTTCCTTCGACGGTTTCAAAAGAATTTTGATATATATCTTTTTATATTTTCTACGAGAACATTGTCTTAATATTTATTAGAGACATTCCCGACACCTCTGAAAGGTCTTAACAGCGTTTCTTAACGTAAAATAAATAACATTTAATTCAGCAGCCACTTCACTTAAAAACCGATTTTATTCCAATTTTGCTTCAGAACTCGACTTTTAATCCTCAGTTAAGGGCTGCGACATTTTTGAAATTTTATTTGACATAAATTTTTAAGAGCTCTTAAAGTTGAGTCGACTAACGACTATGCTGCAAAATCTATATCACACCAATAAATGTTGGCGTGCACATTTTGGCTTCATCAAACGTTCTCCAGTATTAGGGGAGCTTTATTGAAAAGAATCAGATAAAATTTATACAGAATTATCCTGAGATTTTTTATAAAATAATTTAGATAAATTTGAATTTTGTTTATTTATTTTGATAAATTTTGATGAGAAAATGATTTTTATTCACTTAAGCAACCGTAGATTTTAAATTGATATTTTGTATCAATAGAAAAAAAAACTAGAGATAGGATTTTTAAAAGTAATTTGGCTATGGGAGTCTGAGGTATCAGTTCATTTTGGCAAAGGGATCTTTTGTCCAAAATAGTTTGGGAATCCCTGTCTTAGAGTATCTTCGAACTTGGAAAACACAGTATGTAAGCTTTTCAGATATTCACTCTAATACGTTCAACTAAAGACGTTCCTATGATGTGTGCCGCTGGCATGCAAATCAAATTATACCACCAATGGGCCAAAGCAAAATTCAAAACCATAAAAGTCCAAACAACAAAAACAAGTCTTGTTAAGTCAATAAAGGAAAAATCATGCCTTCATGTAGGGAAATATTTTAATGTCTCTGCGTGTAAATTTTCACATTTCTTATGTTCTACTTTTTAATAATTTTAATCATTTTTACTTTTGTGTGTGTGTGTGTGTGTGTGTGTGTGTGTGTGTGTGTGTGTGTGTGGGTGCGTGCGTGCGTGGGTGCGTGCGTGCGTGCGTGGGTGCGTGCGTGCGTGCGTGCGTGCGTGCGTGCGTGCGTGCGTGCGTGCGTGCGTGCGTGCGTGCGTGCGTGCGTGGGTGCGTGCGTGCGTGCGGGCGGGCGTGCGTGCGTGTGTGCGTGCGTGCGTGCGTGCGTGCGTGCGTGCGTGCGTGCGTGCGTGCGTGCGTGCGTGCGTGCGTGCGTGCGTGCGTGCGTGCGTGCGTGCGTGCGTGCGTGCGTGCGTGCGTGCGTGCGTGCGTGCGTGCGTGCGTGCGTGCGTGCGTGCGTGCGTGCGTGCGTGCGTGCGTGCGTGCGTGCGTGCGTGCGTGCGTGCGTGCGTGCGTGCGTGCGTGCGTGCGTGCGTGCGTGCGTGCGTGCGTGCGTGCGTGCGTGCGTGCGTGCGTGCGTGCGTGCGTGCGTGCGTGCGTGCGTGCGTGCGTGCGTGCGTGCGTGCGTGCGTGCGTGCGTGCGTGCGTGCGTGCGTGGGTGCGTGTGTGTCTGTGTGTCGAATAACTCATGAACCGATACACAGAAAAACACAAAACTTAAGCTTTGTTCCAGCGTCCAATGAACTGATTAGATTTTGAGCAGAGTCGGAACATCTGGGGGGTACTTTATGGAACGCCGTTTTTATATTTCATGGAATATATCTGTTATTTATGTTTGAAGAAGAAAATTAATTAAATAAAAGTTACTTCTTATATTATTATCTATAATTTTTGCTTAATGTCAAAATTTCCTGAAATGATCCGTATTCGAGAAATTTGACAAAATTTGCAAAATTCTAATTAATATGAAAATTGTTGAACTAAAAGTTGTTTGCGATATCGATCTCTATAATTTTTGTTTATACATGATTTTTCTAAAATGGACCGTAATGGAAAAATTGTAGGCAAAGTGCTAAATTAAAATTTTTCAGTATTTTCGTTTTCAATAAATATCTATAGAAAAATGTTTCGAGATAGATGTATGTGGAAAATGTATATATTTAGTTCATTCTCTAAACATTTATAGAGGTGCTACAATAGGTTGTACAAAATAACCGGAAAAAGCCTATAATAACTAGATAGGAAAGTCATGTGTTGGACACATCAGATTTTTTTTAGTTAAGAAAAGATCGCTGTACGCTGCCATTCGAAACAGGCAATAATAAAAGTATAGGAGGGTGGGCGGCTTAGTGGTAAAGTCTCTGCGGAAGGGATTTTTTTATATAATTTAATTATTTATTAATTCTAATGCATTAGTAGGTTCTAATTAACAGTGCCGTTCCTACAGTGGCACTGGGAAACAGTAACAAAGCCTACACATAGGACGAGGCTAATAACCTTAGTAGTTGATGCCGATGACACCAAATAAAAAAAAATATATAAGTTTTAAATATGTCTGCTAAATCGATAGTAACTAATTCTAGACAAAATTGAATTAGCTTAGATGAGAAAAATGAATTTGTAGTTCTTGATTTGAAATTTTTTTGTAGTTCTCTAAAATAATACAAAAATACGAATCGGTCATCATATGCTTTTTTGAACCCAAAAGATTCTTTTATAATGGGGCATTCGGATCATAACCATTTTAAATTTGTTGCAGGTGATCAGCTAAGACAGAATTAATATCACATTTGAAAAATTTCCTTTATTTTCGTTAAACAATTTGAAACTGCTATTTTAAAGGCTAAAATGTCGTGTCTCAAAACTGTTTATAATCATAAGTCATAATTGTGGATCAATGGATTTGATATACCTAAGATTGAAAAAAATATCCAAATTTTTTTTGTTGATAACACTAAAGTTCGTCAATAGCCACTAAACAGAACAAAACAAAAAAAAAGCAAATCGGGTTAAAAACAGATGAAAAAATGGCACTGAACTGTTTTGTCTTTGCCTATTTATATATGGATGGTGATATAGAAAAAGGAACCACCGCCATAACAAGATTTCTGGAAACAGCGAGAAACATATACATATTTTTTTTTTTTCATTTTTCACTATGTTTTAAATAATTTTTTAGAACTGGTACATTAAAGATAAGTAGTAGAGTGGTTACTGCTGCTACTGAATGTATTTTTTTTTGTAAAATTTTATTAAAGTTTGAATAAATTCCAATAAATTTATTTTCAGATGTTTTTTCAACTATTAAAAAAATCGAAAAAAGAACCAGGCGCTTGGTTCCAGTCAAATTTACGGATGTTTTCGTTTTTATTAGTTAAAATTAGATTTTAACATGTTTATGAATTACCAGTATCGATATTCGAAAATTAACATAAGTTAAAAACTAACTTTTACGAAATTTTAAAAATATGGTCGGTGGTTCTTTATTCAATAATATGCCTAATCAAAAAAGTAATTACTATAGAATTACCAAGAACCTTTTTGTATTATGAAAATTATTATTTTGTAATAAACTGGAATTTCAAAATAAAAATTAATTCTGCATCAAAACTAAAACTTTAATTTTTGTAATAATAAGAAAAATTATATTGAAACTACTCAGTAAAAAATAAGAAATTTTACCTACTAACATTTAAAAAAATATAATGGATTATTTGTTATAAACTATGTAGGTACTTTGGCAAGATAATACTGTGCCAAAAAATATTAGGTACAACGATAAGTAACAAAAACCAAGTATAGAACTAAACCTAAACACTCTGACTTTCTTTGGTAAAAAATATGCATTTTCTTAAACTGAAACACGCTTACCTAACTTAACAATAATAAAAAAAATAATTCTAAACCAACAAACGTAGTATATCTAGATAGGTACTTGAGTAATAAACAACGTGTGTAAAAACTACAAAAAACAAAAATTTTTTTTGGAAACGATCACTAGACATTTTTAAATTCAAAGTCAACGTCTGCATTAAATCCATTAATGACATCAACGACAATATCATTTGATAATAAACTGGTATAGAACTCTTGTTCTGATGATGGTATCAAATGCAGAATTCATTGGATATCCTTTAATTTTGGAGTAGAAATAGCCTTTCCTTCGGGCCATAGTAATTCTAAGCTTTCTGGAAAGGGCTGATATTTTTTTATGTTTTGTTTGGGTTTTAGGTAAATTTCCTCAAACGGTTTTTTAGTAGAATGACAGGTTCTTAAAAATAAACTATAGGGATGATCTTTCCTCAATTGAATTTCTTTTGCGGAGAGCCAGTTTATTTTGTTTCCTTCCGTATTAACTTTTCCATTAATAATAGCTTTTTGCATACCTTCAGTATTTTGAAAGTCCATTTTTTCCATTGCGGTAACCTTAAATGGCTTTTTCTTCCTACATGTTTTAATTACATTAATATTATCTTGAGGGACGTATAATCTTTGCTGATATTTCAATGCTTTTTCGAAATCACTAAAATCTGAATCATCCGGCAAAAAGCTATGACCTGATTCTAAAAATTTCATAGATATCATTTTTAAAGAAGGATGATGCTGAAGAATAAATTTCATCATGAGGCACATTTTGATATTTCTATTTTGACCCCCACACGAGTCACTCCATAATCGTAGTTCAGTGATGTTCTTATCTAGTGCATTTCTGAAAACTTTTTAGACAAGAACCTACCTCTTGAGCTCCCTTTCCATCCATTGCTTCTGTCTAAACAAAACAGTATCCTTTATCAGTTTTTCCCGAATGAATCTCTAGGTTGTAAAATCACAACTGCCTTTTATAGAATATGATGTTCGTCAGAATTCGCGGAAGGGGTAAAGTTTGTTCTAAATGAAAAGTTAATGTTTCAAGTACAGGGTTATCTTTGGCTTCTTTAATATCTAATTTCATTCTATTTCTGGCGTTTTCAGCAGCTTTTAAATGTATATCGTGTTCTTCTTTAGCCTGAGGGTTTACTTCAGAGATGTTGCTGCAAATGTCGCATTTGTTACAGGTGTCTTTTTTTAAAGCTTTCCTACTTAAGTTAAATTTAGTTTGAAAAATATTTTTATATTTTGACAAACTAACTGGATCTTCCACTTCTTTTTTATACAAATTATTACACATGAATTCTACCGTCATATACGATGGCAAAATCTCTTTTTCAGTAACAGATCGACGATAATGTGATTTATATTTTGGGAGTCGGCTAATTTGTTCTATTAATTTGAGTATTTTATCATTTGGTAAAGTCTTGTGGTTTTTATGTGCCCTCCGATGATCTCTTATGTCCAAATTTCGAAACTTTTAAAGGGCAGTATCAACACGTTTTGTGGAAACCCTTAATGTTTTTATAAACATAGTTCGGCAAACGGTAATATCTTCTATGGCATATTCCCTGGTAAAATATCTCTTAATAGATGGATTGGCATTTCTTCTACGTTTAATATCATTTTGTGTAACACAAGCAGATATAAAAGAATTTTGCCTTTCGTAAGATCCACTATTCCAAAACTTGTCAAAAAAATATTTCCTAATTTCCATAGAAACCTTCTCAAAACACTTTTCTTTGCAGTTACAAATGTATCCAACAAATGGTTTTGGCATTATTTTTTTCCTGCTTTACTGAAGTAAGCTATATTTGAATTTTTATTTATTTTTCGAATTTCTTCTGTTTGATTCGGAAATTTTCTTTTTCTTCCCTTTTTCGGTTTTCCTTTATTTAAAGTTATTTCATCATCATCTTGGTCGCCTCTGTTGAAACTAGTATTGCTTCTAGACGCTGAACTTATATTATTAATATTTCTTGTGATATCTGTGAGAGGATTCCGTTTATTTTTTCTCCTTACTAAATCTTCACTATCGGAACTCTCCGATTCAATTTGAAAATCAAGATCGCGAATATCATCATCAGAATCACTTTCTGTCAGAGCTGAGATCGATTCTTGGGGTAGTCTTGATGGGCCAGGTAAGCTTAAACAGTTATTTATATCATTATGATCCCAAGTCGTATTATTAGGCGAAACAGTCGTATCACTGGAAGATACAGGTACTTATTTGCATGGCAACGATTTTCTTCGAGGATACATTGGATGGCATTCTGAAGCTCAGTCTCGGCAGGCAGCTCTGCAGGAAGCTCGACAGGAAGCTCGGCAGGGAGCTCGGTAGGCAGCTCGGTAGGCAGCTCGGTAGGCAGCTCGGTAGGCAGCTCGGCAGACAGGGACTGAAATAACTGAACGGTATTTTCATTCTCGTTTTCATTTTTATTTTCATTAAAATATGTGGTGTTTGAGGCTGAAAATAAAAAATGTAAATAAAAACCTTATTGGTACACCCTAAATAATTATTTATTTATATTTGGCAGACCTTAAACATGGTGTTCCACGATATTTCAACACCTAACTCTACCATGCTCTATTACATACTTAGTGTTTTCCTAAAAGTTATAATGGCTTAACATTGATCAAATACCTACGTTAGAACACGCAGTATTACTAAAAATATCTAATTGTTGGTATTATTATAATAATTATTATTATTATACAGGAATACCAATTTTGGAATACAGAACCAGCCATCAATATCAAAGGGTCCACGAGTAGAATTTTACCAAATTAATTTTCGAATATAGAACAAAGTACACAAATTATTTGGAGGTTATAATAATAAATTATGATAATGTTTACTTACCTGATGTATTTTCAAAGACTGAACTGCATTTTCTTGCTTCTCGAACACTAATCTACACATTTCTTTGCCTCTCGACATATTTTACCCGAGATTTTTGCATTAAAACTACGTTTTTAACAGGTCGATACACGTGCTCAATGAAGTATTTGTGGTTCTTTATTCGAAAACAAACGTAACTGAATAACCGTTTTCGAAATACAAACTTCCGTTCACAGATTTCGCTAGTATTAATCAAGCCTGATAAAAATTGGTTTGACGATTGGTTCCATTTATAGCAATGTGCTGACGTAGACATCTCATTTTTAGCTGTTTTGCGGTTGGTTCCTTTTTCTATAGCACTATCCATATAGATTTTTAAAATTGGGTGATGTAAAATATCTTTTTCAACTAAAGGTATAGGATCAAGGATAGGATTGGCCAATCCTATCTAGTAAGTACATTTCACGGTGTTACGTCATTGCTGGATCAGATTTTTATAAACTTATATGTTGTTTATACGTTTGTATATAGTTTTTAGTATTATTGGAATTGTTTTTCTAATTGACTGGACTTTTTTAAAGAGTAGGTATTTTGGTAAATCAACTTAGTTTTATTATAGGTAAGTTCTACAGCGGCAAAAAATGTTTGTTTTTAACTAATTATAGTGTTATTATTTTAGGGTTTGAATGTGCCAGATAGACGGTTGTCAGTAATGGTAACAATAGCCGTGTGAAAACAAAATAAAATAACCCAGATATAATTTATCATGATTTTTCATTAGGGAAAGATTTTGTTTTACACGAAATAAAACAAAAGTGGATTCGGAGGTGCAGTAGAGCCAATAAAGGGAATCCCACAAGCCAGATTTGTTCTTTCCATTTTATCGGCAATGATTATGAAAGAGATCTTCATAACGAATTATTGGGTAATTGGGTTTGCCAGTGAGGAGGCGATTAAAGAAAACTGCAATCCCTACTTTATTTTTTGGGAATAGTAAAGGAAGATAAAACTTTAAAAATAAAATAACGGGAATGTCGAATCTTGAAAAGAACAGAAAAATAGGGTGGATGATTGTTTAAAACAATATACCAAAATTTCTACACATTTAGAGGTTAATTAAAGCAACACAATTGAAAGCGAAAACAGTGTCGTTGAAAGTGGTAACCGGGAGCAAACATATAATAAGTTTAAAAATGATTTTAAAATTATAAACAAAAAGGCCAATATGTTTACACAGGTAAAGCAATTAAATGTTTATACAAAGCAAATATCAGGACTATTAAAGCAAAACAAAGAACTAAATGCCAAGAAAAATATTTTTACTTAAAAGCAAATGGACTTATTGATAATAAAAACAAAAAAAAGTTACGTGTTGACTGGACATTTGAAGTAGTTTCATTTGCTTTTAACTTGCGATATTACGGCAAAAAAGACATATCTGTATGTAAAACAACAATTTTATTTTCTACTTCCTGGTTTGTTTTCTTTAAGACGATGGACTAATAAATTAAATTTCACAAATGCAATCTTATTGCATTAAAAGGTATGCAGTTGGACGGAGAATTAATAATGGGCTATTTGAATTATGTGTACTATTTTGTACTAATTATATATGATATTGAACAATTCAGCGATGTTTACCCGAAAAACAAAATGTTTGTTGAGGAATACACGCAAATGACCTTTTTTGCCGTAAAAATTAAAATATTTTGATATGTCCTATACATAAAGGATCAATAAAAAAATATTGTTTTAAATTTGTGATACTTATATTTTTCGTATACCCTGCAATTATTTCACTGGGAATTTAATAAAGGTATGACTGATAATTTTTAAATATGTGTGGTATTAGCCTTCACCTGGCCTCGTGTGGTACGTACATACCCCACCCTCTTTCTCGTCGATTTTCGATATCTAAATCTTGGAAATCGAAACTCGTAACGACATCTATCGGTAGTCAAGGGATATACTTTTATACATATGCCAGTGGGATAGCGCTCTCAAAATAAATACCTTTTTTAAAGACCCATGAAAACAGTTATTATTCTTTTATAGTGATGTAAGAGAAGAAAAAACAGCTAACATGTCAGCCCTTTTTATCAAAAAACAAAAAAGTTATGATTTTTTTGTCAAAAACGGATTTTTTTCAAGTTTTCCAGTTTTCCGAATTATTTATGAACGCTGATCTTTATTTTTTCAACTCGGACTAATCTGCAGTTTAAATTGGTATCTAAAGAGCAACTCTGATTTTTTTTGAGACAAAATAATCAATATTTCAATTTTTACAAAAATTTTTATCACTAGGATTCGTACGTACCCCACGAGTCCAGGTATGTTACTCAGGATGAGCATGCCAAATGAAGGTTAGAAATGTTCTGAAAAATATTGTGCCGTAACCGCCCACAATTGCTTTTATTGAAACGTGGTCGTTGAAAGAGAATATACCCATATTTTGTTTCATCCTGTCCCATTTATTTCGAAATAGGTACCTCGGACGGTTTATATTAACAAAAATGAGTTTATTACATGACATTCACTATTCTTTTTTTACACGAAATATAAACCAGAGCAATTTTAGACCAGAGCATACTGGCGCATTCGTTTGCAAAATTGTTTTAATTCGTAATTTTTTTTTTTTTTTAATGTTCGGAAGGCTTTCCTGGTTATAAAAGTGTAAGATGACACTCGATATTTGTTAATGTTGTTTAAACAACGAAAAATTAATTAAGCCAGAAAAAATGCATTTTTTGCAATGAATTAATTTATTTTATATTCTTTAGGATATTTCGAATAAAAAAAGTCCTTACGCCCATCATCGTATCTTCAACCCTTTAATCGTTATGAATTTTTTAAAATCCAAAATTGACGAAAATTCTAATTTTCTTGAATTAAATAATATACCTTAAAATTTAAAATGCTATAATTTTAAATTTTTTATCGAATATACCGACTATAATAAACAAAATTACCTAAATAAATTTTTAAAGTTTTGTTTGTTGTTATGTTTTTTTTTTTACGTTATAACAATGTGCTTCCTACGCGCCACGATGCCACGAAAAAGATTATTCACTTGTATTTTCATTAAACAATAAATTAAATCGCGTTATCGTTTCGACGAAGAGTTGCGTTTTTTAATTTTAAATATGTAACAGGTTTCGGACACTTCACTAACGCCTCGCCATGATTACAAAATAAACACTTTTTGTCTTCATATAATATAATTTTTTTTTAAATTAAAGAGAACGACATTATTATTCAGAAAATTACACGACTGCAAAGTAAACCAGTACATGTAGAATCGAGCAAGACTGATTAACAACTGAAAAATAATTTTCAAAACAAGCCAAAAATTCTAAGGTAGGGTTGAATTTTCTATTTGGAAGGTTGTAAAAATTGTTTATGACAGAAAAAAAAATAGAAGAAGAGTTAAACGTACAATTTTTTCAAAATACGAAATAAGTCCCTTTACCTATTTGTATTCATAGTGCAAAAGATTGAAAATCATAAAAAAAATTTCATATTTATAGAACTTACTCTCAATATTAGAAAAAAAAATGTTTTTCCTTATTTTTGTTAAATGGAGAAAGGCTTGGATATTTATGAAATCATAAAATTTTATAACCTCGTAAGCCTACTATGATCATTGTAACAGGTAGAAATTTTTCACGGATACGACAAGTGCATTTGGCCTTTTTATCATATTGAAAAAAAAGGTTGAAGAAGATTTTACTTCTCAGGCAGTATCTGACAATAATTTTTCATAAATAAAAATAAATGTTAAAAATAAATGTTTGCGTTAACTTTAATAAATAAAAAAATTATCAAAAGTATCTAAAAAAGTAAAAAAAAGCACATGATTCAAAACTATTAATCGGAAAATATAACAAAGTGTTATGAAAAATGTTAATAATCATTTTTTTAAACTTATTACCTCTGAAAAACAGCAAAAAATTTATATAGCGCGTCATCGGGCTTTCTCTTACCCATCTTATACATTGAGTTTGAAGTGAGATAGAAGTACTTCTCTTTAAAAGTACACGCGCGTAGGAAGCATATTGTTATAACGTAAAAAAAAAAACATAACAACAAACAAAATTTTGAAAATTTATTTAAGTTATTTTGTTTATTATAGTTTGAATATTCGGTAAAAAATTTAAAATTATAGCATTTTAAATTTTAAGGTATATTATTTAATTCAAGAAAATTAGAATTTTCGTCAATTTCGGATTTTAAAACATTCATAACAATTAAAGGGTTAAAGATACGATGATGGTTGTAAAGGCTTTTTTTATTAGAAATATCCTAAAGAATATAAAAAATTAATTCATTGCAAAAAATGCATTTTTTCTTGCTTAAATAATTTTTCGTTGTTTAAACAATAACATCAACAAATATCGAGTCGCATCTTACACTTTTATAATCAGGAAAGCCTTCCGGACATTTGAAAAAAAAAAATACGAATTAAAACAATTTTGCAAACGAATGCGCCACTATGCCCTGCACTATTAATAATTGTGTTCATTTTTAAATTCGCGCATTCGACGGTCCGGCAACTATGTCATTTTCCCGAATACTTCCGATGATACACGATGTATTGTACAATCCTATAGATAGTTAAGTATTCTTGTACTATACTAATATCATTAACAAATTAACTTGATAGAAACAACTAATGTTTTACCATACGAATTTTTAATACTATTTATGCCCTCTTAGAGTCATTTTGGGAGGTTAAAAATAAGTTTCAACCATTTTTCTTGGCCAGTTAAAAATACTTTTTATCTTTGATGTACAGATAGACACTTATTTATCTTTATTCACATTTTGTGGTATTGGACAAAGTACAGTCTGCTACTCTGTTGAATTGAAAATTCGATAGTCGTGGTCCTTCGCGCTCGCTATGCTTGCATTTCGAATTTTTCACTCTTATCGAATATTTATTCCACGCTTGTTAAAGAATATACTATGTTGAATAATTTCAAGAATTTCCTGTCAAGTAAATATAAAAAATATATAATATTTGAATTATTAATCTTGTAAATTAATTCTACTTTTAGGACAGCTCAGGAATATTCATGAAATATTATAATTCCTCTAAAATAGATGATAAAATAAAATTTAGTTGATGTAACCCTTTATGAGAAAAGTGTGAAAGAACAGCTTTCAGTTTTCTATGGTAATATTTTCACAAATTCCACGTCACACCAATTTTACCGAGGAATTTTCCAACGAACATTGTCCTTTTGGCATGGCTTTGCATTATCATAACATGATTTGTTACCCGAAGTAATGGTTTTTGTTGAATTTACTGCCAAAAGGGACCGACTACGAAGCCTTTTTGTTATTACATAGGAATGGGAATTATGCATTGCCACATTCAGAGAATCTTAGAAAAAATAAATTTATGTGTGGATTATACAAAGATATTTGTTTTAAAAATGTAGAGGCATTTTTACTTTTCGTTCTTCGCAATCTGTTTTTTACCGTTAATAATTATTACAGCACCATGCCTAAAAGGCAATAGGGTGATAATTTAATTTAACCTGGATGCACGTCAAGAAAAATCGACTATCTGATGACGGTTTAGAAGATAAATAAACGTAGTATGCCATGTTCTTCACATTTTTTTAATGTTTTTTTCATCAACAATTAAACATCAGTTGACTAGACACTCATACGCTTGTCAACTATATTTTTCTGCCTTTTGGTGCTGCTTGGTCCTCCCATGTTAGTCAAAATTCTTGACAGAGCTGTTACTTGCTTTTCTGCCTTTTCTGCTATCTTCTTGACATGAATATTAAAAATGCCTTTGTCATCAACCCATACCCCTAAATATTTGACTGCCTTAACTAGAGTAATGACAGTGTTCCCTAATTTAAATTGAATACCTTCTCTAACTATGTAGAAAGCTTGACATTGATTTTTGTGTAAAAAATTTTATAGAAACTTTACCTACTATTTTTTAGTTTTTATTGAAAGTTTAATCATTTTCACAATTTGTCACAGATGTCAAATAAAAAATATATTTTTTAAATACCTTTAATTGGCAAATAAAATAAAAACTAAAATGTTTTAAATGTTTATTTTATAAGATCAGTCCCATCACAATACATAATATTACACAGACACAAACTAGAATAAAGATATATAATGCCTGGCATTTTAAATGATACTCTTCGCAGTTTAACAGACCCCATTAACCCCCAATTTTAAGCAGATTGTTTTTTTTTAATTTTAACCCCCTTAAATCCCCCTTATTTAATCAGATTTTTTTTATAATGAAAGGGCTTCTTCTCCTTTTAGAGATTGATGTTTGCTAGAAATTTCAAGTTTTTCAGTTAGGGTTTTTTTATATTTTAACCCCCCTTCACTCCCATATATTCATATTTTATTCAGTATCAATAGGCTTTATCTTCTTATAAAGCTTCATTTTTACTAAAAATTTCATATTGATGTTGCTTTTCGTTTTTATTTTAGGATTTTTTTTTTTAATTTCAACCTCTCTTAACCCCCTAGTTTTAATCAGATTTGTTAAAAATCAATAGGCTTTGTCCCCTTATAGATCTTGATTTTTGCTTAAAATTTTTAAGTTCATATCATTTCTCGTTTTTGACTTATCTTGCAGACAAAAAACGTGACATCGGACAGACAGACAGACAGACAGAGTAAACCTATATTACTCTTCATATAATACTGTATGAAGAGTAGAAAAAAAAATGTATAAGGTAAAATAAACAATTTAAAAAGTTCAACAATAATATTCAACTTTATAACCTATTTTTTTCTTTTGACAAAGAATTTAGGTTATATACAGCACAGCAGCTCTACCGTCGGTGACATAAAGGTCTGAGTAAGGATTTGTTTTTTTGAAATTTAATTATTTTAAATTGACTTTAGATACACTTAAATAAAATACAAAAAAGAGTATTTAAACCAGAGATGGACGCCACTGAATTTTTTATAGATTAAAAAATTTGGTATTATTTGATAAAGAAGTTTTTAAAACCTAAAGGTAAATTCAGAAACTATAGTAAATAAAATTTAAATAATTAAATCATAAATACATGAATCTGCAAATAGACACTTGTAAAGACGGTCATGATATTTTGTGAAATAAAAGTCATACATAATTTAAATTGAATTTAATAGAAAAATAAATGAAAGTGATATATTAACAATATTTTTTCAATTTGTTCGAAGAGCATTAAATTATACAAACGTTCGTTGCTCAAAAGAGAAATAATGATATATTAACAATATTTACCCAATTCATTTGATGAATCAAACTCTAAAAGTAATAAAATTGGAAGTATTTTCTCAATCCACTTATTAACATTTAAATTTATAAACGGTAGAAACAATATAATTGAAAATACTCAATTTATTTTTAAACAGTTAAATTTATAGTCAACAGAGATGGTGTAATTGAGAATATTCTCTCAATTCATTCGCCAATAGTTGGAGAAATATATTAATAATAAAATAAGAAGGTTTATTTATACCTATCCGAGACGTCTTGTTAAAATTAAGGTATATTGTTTTGAGTACTTAAAATAATATTTACAAACTGGTTGTAAATGAAAGAAACAAAAATTATTCTTAAAACTAAATCTTACAGAAAATAAACACCCATTTCAAAATATAAGTATAAGTATTTAAATAGACATTACGAACATATTGTTAAAATTAAAGAAAAAATAATAAATACCAAAATATAATCCTAGGTCTGACAGCGGCACTAGAAAGAGCCCTCTGTTAGGCTACACAATGCACACCGAAACTCATCATGTTACAGAAAAGGAAATCTCTGCTTCGCAGGGTAAATAAAACGGACCAGCATATTGGCAAGTTTCATTCTGTAGCTTTCTGAGAATAACCACCCACGGTTGATGTGGCTCTCTTGTTCATTCACGGGAAAACCCCTATATATATATTAAAATATGAGTGTTTTGCCAGACAAAGAAAATGCAGGGTTTTCTCTGCTATAGGGATCCAGCAACACGTGGAAGAAAGTATCTCTCGGCGTCTCACTTGCCTCAGATTTTGGTCAAAGACCAGGTTCATCCAAAATAAAAGTAACCTAAATATTGGCATAGGGGCCCTTGGACAAAACAAAAAGCTAAGAAACTAATTATTACTCAACACTATTTAACACAATGCGGAGCTAAATCCCAACGGCCATCTTCTTCCAAAAATGAAATCGGAAAGGGCCAAAAAAAGTTGTTTTTTTTAAGTGACAGTTCGATCATAGAACTGACAAATTTCTAACGAAAAATGTTGCCAACCTATTAAGACCAAAAAGAAGTAGTGTTCAGCCAGTTTCTCGTGTCTCATATTTATGGTCAAATATAATTAAAGAAAAATTATTATTATTATGCAAAATAAAAGAAATGGAATGATAAAATATTAAAATATAACCCTTACTCTATTCCTATGGTTATTTAAAAAATTATGCTGTGCCTGTAGACAGATCAAACGAACGTAGCTATTTGTGAATTGTACTAGACTGGCAACACTGGTTTGGCAACCTTGTTTGTGAGCGACGCGCCAATTAATGTGTTCTTTAACAGTTTGAAGGATCTATTGGCGTGTTGTCTTCTCTTTTTAGCTATATGCATTCGGCATATCGTCTCACTCGTGATGGGCTCACTTATCATAATGCGCCACAGACACAGTATACTTAGGTATACTATGATACAGAGGTGCGATCAGCCAGAGGACAATGATATACAAAAAATATAGATTAACACGTATGAAATATTAAAATTAAATTTATATTTTTATGTTATTTATGTAATATTAAAATAATGTGTACACTTTACAAATGAATCAATGGAGAAACCGCCCCTGATAATAAGTAATATGGATTGTAATTATTGATTTTTTTTGTAATTAAATCAAAATATTTTTGTATTATTTTTGAAATAAATCTATATAGGTAGGTATTTTATGTTTTTAGTGCATGCTATTATTTTATATTTTCTGAAACTTAAGGTCATGTTTTTACTTTATCATAAAAAAAATCAAGCCGATGGCTTAATTAGTTTTTAATTTACGGTAAATAATAGTAATATTTAATAATTGCTTATTTTTTGTTTTTTTGTTGTAAAAAATATCTGGCCTACATAGGTACTGAAAAATGTCGTAAGTGGCCGTTTCATGTACTACTTATTTATTATTCATAATACATACAGGGTCTGATTTGGTTCTGCGTCAATTTTTAACATCTCTAGCAATAACGACTTTTGTACTAAATTTGGCTTTACTAAAAACTAAAACGCGCACCTGAACCCAACTTGAATATCTTTCAGAGAAACAACCTTCAAACATCGAGCGGGCGTCGTTGCCAAATTGGGCTAAAAGGTACTGCGTCGCACATTATTTAGCAGGTTTGAAATGTGAGTTAGGAGTGTACTGGATAACGCTCTTAAGTCAGTTTTGTAAAAAATTATTGATTTTTCTCATAACTGACTTTAAGCGTCATGGGACCGTAGCACCTATTATTGCACTGAATACCCTCTCGACGTTTACTCCCATAGTTCTGATTCACCCAGGAGTGCCTGATTTCATAAATTGACCATTGCATATTGTACTTAAAACGTTTATGTTAAAATCAATTAACGGTTTGTTTTTGTTTGGCACACAAATTCAGCTTAATTGCAGCATTGTTCATTTGAACATGCATTTTGCGTGTTATAATAAAACTCTCATTTAATATGCATTGGTCTTTTGTGCATTGTTTAAAATTGTACATGTTAAAATTCTTTAAAATTAACCTATTTAATGTTTGAAATAAATAATTCTGTAATAATTGAAATTTATATTTAAACAACTTGAATTTCTTATGCAAGAATGGTTGTCTTGAAGTTACAAAAACAGATTTGAAATAAATACATTTATATTCAGGAAAACCTTATTCAGAGTTTACAAAGAATGGGGCATGTTCAAAAATTTTGAATTTTTTTTTATGAATAATAAAGTTGAAGATAAACCTACATTTTTTTTAATTTTTTTTATCTATTCATTTTCCGGAGTTATGAATTTTTTAAAATTTATGACGTCACCGGGAATAGACCAATAGGAGCTAGCGCCACAACGTTGCCGGCTAGAAGGTTTACGAGAAGTGATGTACGTTCGTTTGTGTACTCCTTCTTACTTTTAGACTTCTAAAACATCGTTAAACAAATATCTTTAAATATATAATATCAAATGTTTTTTGAAAGTATTATTTCTGTTTAAACTTTTACCATATTTAAAGTTTCATTGTTTTAAAAGTCACTTAATAATTCAGAAAATGGCAAAATGGCAGCACTGTGTATGGCATCTGTCATCATAGTGTCTCGATCAAGAATTTATTTGGAATTTGAGTGTATAATTTTGTACTTTTTATAAATATTATGACTACAAAAAAGTGTTTTGTTCCAGAATGTGATAATGATTCACATTCATCTTCAAAAATATTTATTAGTGTTCCTAGAAATTTGGAAAGAAGAAAATCAACCTTCTACTAGCGATATTTCTCGTGAACTTTTTAATAAAAATACACCGGATTATCAAGATGTAGAGCAATTTCTGCTAATTGTCCCCTTCAGGAAATTGAAAATGAGGCTACTATAAATTCTTAGGTGTATAACCTAAAAACCCTTCTGGAAGAAAATACAGAATCTCCTGAAAGTTTTGAAGATAACCAATTTATTCATCATTTTGTGAAAGAACTAGTGATAAAGAAATAATAGAAAAATGTGGATATTTAAACAAACTGGTTCCTGGATCCCATATAATGGCAGATAGGGGTTTCAGAATATTCAGCTACTTGAAAACATGGGCTGAACTTTAGTAAAGCCACACCTAGTATATCACAGAATGAAAAAAGTTCTCCAGAAGAAGTACAATTAAGTAAAAGAATAGCATCTCTAAGAATATATGTAGAAAGAGTTATAAGAAGGGTTAGTTAATTTAACATGTTAAAACCACATTCCTGGGTGAATTTTAAGCAAGTACATTTACTTAATAATATCTGCATAATTGCTTGTTAACTTACAAGAACCTATTTTGTAAGAGTAAATATTAATTTAATAAACTTTTTTTATTTGTTTTTTAATTTAATTTACCTAATTATCACATTTCAGGGATTATAATAGGTTTTTAAACAGACAATGTAATTTTTTATAAAATTTTAACTTTTCGAGCAAATTAAAGGGGAATGAGTACCTGTATATGCATAGATTTTTTTGGGACTAAAACTACCAAACCAAAGGCACCTATTTACAGCAGTTTAAAATGAAACATTTTAACAAAAACGCCTGTCACAGTGATAAATATTAAAAACAACCAAGTTCAGTTGAATGTGGTAGCAAAGTCTATATATTCCAATAAATCGGGTAACTACATGTGGTATCACTGGTAATAAATTTAAAAATATCACAATTCTTGCCACCTTTTTCAAAAAACCAGAAAGTGTGCATTCTTATCAATCCTTTACGAAAATGACAACAGTGATAAATGTAAAAAAAAAATTAATGTTGCTATTCGTTATTACGATAGTAAAACATGTTTGTAGTTCCGTTTATTTTTTATGAAAATCTAAGTAAAAACAACCAATGTCAAAGGGTTATAATTTTTTTCTGTCAAACCAAATATATCACAAAATTAAAAATTGATCATAGATCAAGCTAAAGTAATACCTTTATTAAAGGGAAGTAAAAGGCTCAAAGTCTGTCGACCACATAAATTTATTAGGTTGGGTTGCAAGCGCTTTCGACCTAAAAGGTCATCATCAGACAAAAAAATGTTTGTAAGTGAGTAGGTAGGTACAATTACTATGTGTCCACAGAAAAATAAGTATGTCGAATTAAAAATTTAAATTGTAAAAATTGTAAAAAATTGTAAAAATTGGCACATACTGCCTCCCTCATTCGAGGTTGGATCCTGTTCAATTTTGAATTTCGCCTGCCTTTATCTAATGAAGGTGGTGGTCTAGATTATTTTAACACTTGCTGCGATTACAAAAAATGTCTCTTTATATGTCAAAATTAGAAAAAAATATTTATAGGAATAAAGGGCCTTATAAACTGTTTATTATATGTGATATAAAAACAAAAAAGCATAATAAATATTACCAACCTTGAGATGCAGCATATCCTAAGCATTGTGCACTAAAAATTTCATTTTTGTTAATTACAACAACTACATCATAAGGTTTTTGCCCTACTTTATGTTTAGGTGTAATTTGTCTCCTTCTCTCTTATGGAAAAAGTAATTATCTCTATATTCTTGCTTGGCAGATCTTAAAATAAAACCTGAGATAAATATGTTTTACCATAAGGTGTATTGCTCCATATAAACTGTAACTACCTACTATTAAAACAAATTATAAATAAAGTCTTACCTTTCTGTCTTTTGTAAACTAAGTATTGTTAAAAAATGCAGTAATCATCTCGGTAATCATATTTTCGTTTACAATGGGTAAAACACTTGATTCAACTTTTATAAATCCAGCTGATAAATTCATATTAATAATAAAATTAAACCAAAACAAAAAACTAAGGTTAGGTGTTAGGTGGTGTCAATTTTAATGCCACTTAGATGTGCGTTCACTTCGACATTCTGTGTGTCGGTTTGTTCGTTGGCTTGGTTTTGTATAACAAAAAAAACTTCGACACAAGATGATTGGTCTATTCCCGATGACGTATATTTTCAAATTTTAAATTTCAATTGGGCTTAATTTAAAAACTTTTGGCTTTTTTAACGAACTGACTATTTAGAATAACTTGTATAGCGACTAACTATTACAATATAATTTATAAAACAGCATATCTCACATGTGAACATGGCCCATTCAGTTTTAATCGTAAAAAACCAAGAATATTTCAAGGCATTTTTTTACTTTTCAGATGTTAAATAAATACAATCCCAAAAATACAAGAAACGCTTTTCAATTTATGGCAGCGAATACCAAACAAGTGAGTTCTCATGGATCATCCACATATAAAATTCTCTATTTTCTCTTTATTTATTCAAGCGCCTTTTCTAACAATGAAAAACGTGTCGGTTGAATGTAGACCTCACTCTTGACTCTGCATCTATCAAAATAAAACTCCTTTCGGAATTCATCATAAATAATTTATTATGTACTTTTCTCCATTTGATTCAATAAATAAGGTCTGGTATACTCCTAAATCATCTTTTCCTTTGAATAAATATCATTTTTCTTCGTTGCGGTCAACAAAAGTTAAAAAGTAAATTTATTACCAAATGACAACACGTACGTAGAAAAAACGTCGAAAACTCGCTAATAACCAAACGTATAAAACGTATAAAAATAGTTCAAATATCGCGGAAAATAACGTTTTTTGCAATCAAACGTTCTAAAAAAACGTATTATTTTATCAAATTTTCAACATTCTGTTGAAAATGACGAGAAAAACACATTAGAGAATAGTATTTTATGTACGTATAACTTCAACTAAAATCTTAACGTTGAATTTTCAACCAACAACGTTTTTTTATACCATACAGAGTTAAATTTACGTTAAAAAAAGAAGTGTGTGCTCATTGGGTATAAAATAGTAGATTACATACCGAGGCGGAAAAGAGGACTATAGCACGAGATCCGAATGATAATTTCCACTAAAGTTTGTATACTATTTGAAGGATACGGAGGAAAAACGGGCTGAGTCAATTTAATAATTTTGAAATAAATCAATTTTTTTCATGTTAAGCTATAAACTCATTTCGACACACCTCTAATTCCGTAAAATTATTTTCATATAAATGTCTAACCTTATAAAGAGCTACATAATCTCTTAAATGAGCATTTTCTTCATCCATCAGAGGTCGTCTATTTTTGACTGGTACAATGCTAATGAGTCCACATAAATAGGAGTTTTGTATATCAGTGGACCCCTAAAAAAATTAAACTCCTTATAATATTTTGCTTACCCTCCACAGAAATCTTTCTCGAGTACTGTAAACGTTTGCAGCATTCCCTACCAATTTCATGTCTTTGCAACTTATTGACATCTATTAATCTTTTTTTTGTAGAAGACACCATCTGCACACCCTCACAATCACTTAAATCACTTTCCATGGTAAATAAATGTTCCTGATAATGTTTGGCAATAAAAAACATCAATAACAATGTCTGACACTGACTGACTGGCATAAAAACGAATAGACCACAGCTCTACCGAAGAGATGCGTAAATTGCGACTCAGCCCGTTTTTGCTTGGTACCGCACGGACGTATCACGTTATTCCCCTGTACGGGATATTTTTCGTATTCAATATCTCTTTACTTAGCGTGTTCTTGCAGTGGACAATATTTTTAGAACAAAATTTAACGTATTTTCTATCGAGTGACGTCAATATCTCAACTTTGTTAAAAATGGACTTAGCCCGTTTTTCCCTTGTACCCTTCATTTAGTTTTTATTTATTATTTAACCAACGGTGTGTTCTGGGTGTGTTGTTACGATAGGAATTGAAAATTCGTTCTAGTTTTTATGTTGCCTTGCTATTACGAGTAATTCTGCCTTTAAGAGCAAACATGACGGGCGCTCCTCCACCAAAAACAATTTTACATTTGAGGCAGTTAAAAAACATTGTAAAAAAAAATGATTCAGGCCAATCGTTGTAAAAATGAACCAAGAATTTCGCTAAACCGCGAAAAACTTATATTTTTAAAGAAAAACAACAAAAATTTCAACTTTTTAACAAATTTAATTTTTTGGCTCTTTACCGGCATTCTATAACAAATATCTTAACTATTTTCTAAATAACTTTTTTTCAAAAAGATTACCAATTTTAAACAGGACCGAAGATTAACATAGTTTTCATTTCGATACTAATTCTATTAAAACAATGATACCAGTGAATATGGTAACGCTGCTAGTCTTTGAAGCCCGTGGTTAAAAGGGTAGCTGCTGTTTAGTTAAATTTGTTAATTCCTGTGTCGAAAAATAGGTAGTTGTTTTTGAAGAGGTGCGAAATTATTGTGATCGTCTTAGTTTGTTGTTGAGGCGTTGTTAGGTTTTTGTTTAATTTAGTTTTTAGTTAATTTATGAAATGAAAAATTCTGGAAGGCAAAAATGCACAGCTGACAAATTTCTATTTTATTTGTTTGCTGCCAGAGTTAGTAAATCCTAGAAAAATACGAGATGTGCCAATTAGGGAAAAGAGATTGTCAAGAATTTTGCACGCTTAAAAAAATGTGTAATATACAGGGTGTTTATAAATACGTGCGACAAAATTCAGGAACTGATTGCTCGTATGAAATTAGGATGGGTCTTTCCTATAACAAAATTTTCTCAGCCCACCCCTTTTCGAGATATCACCCTTAAAAAGTGGTGACTAAAATTGAGTTTTTATTTTTTTTTCTAAAATTTCAGTAAAGCTAGAAACTTGAAATTCTGTAATCGCAAAGGAATAACCACGGGTATTTTTTCAATATTTCTGTTACATTATAGGGGGGTGCAATTAGCAACACTTACTTTATTTAATATCAAACCTTTTTTTCGAGATGAACTTTTATGAAATCTTTGATTTATTTAATTTTTTTTTATTCTTGAATTTTTTTCCCAAAACCAATAGCTTCAGAGAAAAAAATTAACACCCTAATTTATTATTATTTTTTTTTTTAATAAATTGAGTGGAAAACAGTGTAACGGGCTTGTAACTATCGTATCGTACACTCTGTCATTATTCGTTTCTTGCAATAATTTACACCAGTTTACACCAGAAGATAGCACTTAACGAAGCGTTTTAGCCACTAATTTTGGCGAATTTTAAGAAATCATTAACAAGACATTAGGGGCTTAAATTTGGGAATTATATTAAGAATAGTGCTGTCGAGGAATGCATTTATTTTCATTATGATATTTCAAAATTAAAGCCCTTTTAGTTTTTTTGGGAAACTGGAAGGAATTAAAACATTAAAATATATGCATATTATAGATATTATTGCCTAATTTATTTTGCCAAAATTTAAATATTTTAAGATATTCTTGTCCGATAATTATAAGGGGTATGAACACCTTAAGATTGAAAGAGAATTAACTTTAATTCATGAGATGCAAAGCATCATAATTATCGCGTCACAAAAACCACCTGCTGCCAAGAGAAAATTTTGATTCAACAGTATTGTATATTTTGTGTTGTAAAAGAGAAAAAATTAACATTTCGTGTTTTAATAGTTATTTTTTTAATTTAATAATCTATGTGAAAAAAAATTTTTTTAATACAGACTTTAAAAAATACTTATTTAATTGTACTTATATTTGTTGTTCCTTTAATACAATAAATACAATTTACCTATCTCCAATTCATCACTTTCCGTATCCATATACCTAGGGTCCGATTACAATTAGAAAAACACCGCTACGTCATAACTATTATTTCGAATTTCCAATATACAGGGTGTCCCGAAATTAGACGGTCACATTTTAACAGCGTAATCTACATCCTACAAGCATTAGAAATTAAAAATTAAAAAAAACCGAATTCAAAAACGTGCAGATGCCGTCACCACATCTTAACCAAATTTATATAGGATCACCCCTGAGGTACCCCCTTACTACCAAAAAAAGAATCATATAAATCGGACAAGGTGGTAAAGCATTATCGCTAAACATACATAAAAAATTAAGAGTTTGAGATTTTTCTCATGTGCCCAATTATTTGATTTTGACCAAATTTATATGGAACCACCCCTGAAGTACCCTCTTTCTAACAAAAAAAGAATCATTGAAATCGGACACCGTGTTAAAGAATTATCGCTGAACATACATAAAAAAAATTAAAAAAATATTGCGACGAATTGAGAACCTCCCTCCTCCTTTTATGAAGTCGGTTAAAAATAGGAGTAAAAGTTTATATAAACATAGGTCCGAAAACGTTTCGTTTTCGAGATACAGGGTGTTACAAGTGAAGTCCAGATGAAATATTTTCTAAAATTTCTTTAGTTACCGGTTTTTCAAAGTTAAAAAAAAATAAAATTTCTAATTCTACAGACCTACTAATTATTGTTTACACTTTTGAATAAGGTAACATGCTTTTCTCTTGAAAATGGCGCGTCCTAGCGAGATGCAACAAATGTAGCTTTGTTATACCGAAAATATTGGTTTTTCAAATTTTATAGTCAAAAAATCTGATGTGTCCAACACATGACTTTCCTATCTAGTTATTATAGGCTTTTTCTGGTTATTTTGTACAACTTATTGCAGTAACTCTATCAATGTTTAGAGGTTAAACAAAATTTATACATTTTCCACATACATCTATCTACCTCGAAACATTTTTCTATAGTTATTCATTGAAAACGAAAATACTGAAAAATTTAAATTTAGCAATTTTCCTACAATTTTTCCATTACGGTCCATTTTAGAAAAATCATGTATAAACAAAAATTATAGAGATCGATATCGCAAACAACGTTTAGTTTAGTTTAGAATTTTGCACATTTTGTCAAATTTCTCGAATACGGACTATTTCAGGAAATTTTGACATAAGGCAAAAATTATAGATAATAATATTAGAAGTAACTTTTATTTAAATAATTTTCTTCTCCAAACATAAATAGATATATTCAATAAAATATAGGAACGGCCTCCCATAAAGTACCCCCCCAGATGTTCCGACTTTGTCCAAAATCTAATTATTTCACGTCAGGCCGAAATAAAACTTAAGTTTAAAATTTAGTGTTTTTCTGTGTATCGGTTCATGAGTTATGGTGGATATAGACATACAGATACACACGGCAATTTTACCCTAAGCTCCCCCTAATTTACCCACCTAAGAAGATGATCAATAACTGGGATTTAGTCCAATAAATGAAGCGTAAAAAGGTAAGTATTTGTAACAAATTTAACCTAATTATCTTTAAACGTTTAGAAAATATTTACAAAAGTGTGGTATCAGGACTTCACCTTTAACACCCTGTATCTTGGAAAAGAAACGTTTTCGGACCTATGTTTAATAAACTTTTACTACTATTTTAGGATGTAGATTACGCTGTTAAAATATGACCGTCTAATTTCGGGACACCCTGCATATCATCTATAACTATCAATAAATAAAAAATATTTGAGTTGTTTGGTTTAAAAATAGTATTCCTACATTCGTATATTAACAAGCCACTAACTCCCAGTAGGCGGCGATAGCCAACGAATTATACCTACCCACATACTTTGATTACTATACGAGGCAAAAGAGAAATCTGACACGCCCATCGAGATAGTATAAAGTAGAGACGACATAAACAGTATTTTGCAATATGACAAAATGGACTCACTTTAAGTGACGGAAAAGTGTAATCAAAATGGCGACTTGAGTCTTACTTTGATTTATTCGAAGTCAATAATTTTATATTTAAAGACTGACTAAATGAAAATAATTTTACATCATTATATGAAACTATTTAAAGAAAAATGGCATTTATTCTCACCAAAACTGACCAGCTACATTATCTCGAATTTGACATTGACGTAAAAATGTAATACAGAAGTGCGGACAATTTAGCATCGTCATAGCATCTCCTCTTTATTCTATCTCAATGGACACGCCCAACATAGGGCGCGGCCATTTTGAACCCTGTGACACAGTTTACAGCTAAAGAATCAGATCGCTCACTCTGCGTCGGCACTTTGGATCTCAATGTTTCAGTTTATACACTGTGCAACTCGGATAATACAATATATGACCACCGCCTATAATAAAACAGCAGTCTTCTGCGTATCCTGAATTTGTATCCCTGGAGTGAATGTTATTTTGGAACTTTCAACTGGTCCGAGTGAGCTAACTGATTCTTTAGCAAAAAACTGTGACTTCAAAAATAATATTCACTGACACTGACAGCAGCAAGCAAAATATCAGGTGCGTTCATTGATAAGGCAACGTAAGGATACGTCATATGTATTATTTTTAATATACAAAAGTGGAACCGGTAGGCGTGGCTTTTGCACTCACTAAAATGGCGGAAGAGCAGAACCGGATTTACAAGTTTTTATTGTACTATTTCTGATTAAATATCATTATTTGAACTATAAAAAAATTAATTTCCTTTTTATTGACATTGACTTAAAAGGTAGTGGAAGGCCGAGGTTATAAAAGAAGGGGGTTTAAAAGCTTAAATATGCCCGGCTTTCAGCCGAAAGGTGCTGAATAAAGTAAATGAAAGAAATAAAATATAACTGATTTAATTATCACTCAAGTGGCTATTAAGCGCTGGAGAATATATTATTTGCAAAATTGCAACTAATCAATGACCATCATATAAATAACTTGGGGCCGATTCCACCATTGGGTTTAACGAAGTTTAAAATTACATTTTTACATAAAATTTAATTTTAATCTTCAATTAATAGTTTAAACTTTAACACAATGGTGGAATTAACCCTAAAGCGTTGAAATCGTTCACAGAAAAAATAAATAGTACATTTTTGGTTCACATAAGCGACAAAAGTAATCAGAGTTCGATTTATTGGATCAGTCGTCACACGTTTGCACTAGGGCACATAAATAGCTCAATCTTTAGTTTTTCGTTTTTCTATGAGCCCAATGCTTCTGTCTTTATCGGAAAGTACAAGGTCGCAAATGTCAAGTAATCTAACCATGGAGAAAGAATCTTTAATTAACAGCTTTCTCGAAATTAAGAACAAATGTTCATACACTAAAAGCTCGATAATCAGATATGAAACTTAATGCAAGGCTCGCGGAAAATGGCTAATAAGCAATCTCTGTGTAGGTAGATGCACTATTCAGGAAATCAAAATGTGGATTAATCTTACTTGGTCTTGGTACTTTTGTAGATTTAGACTGAAAGGTGTATATATTCATGCAAGACATTCAGTAAATCAGCGAAGCCACAACCAGCGGTGTGCAGGTGCACTTCTAACAAATGTAAAATATGAAGTGATCTTACTTGAGACCTATAGATCCAATGACGATAGTATGGTAGTTGGTTTGAGCTGGGCTTCTCACCATCTGCAGAGATTATGGCTACTTATGTAAAGGCCTACCCTAATAACACACAACATGCCCACAAGCGTGCCGGTCCAATTTAATTGGTCTATGCACAATAATCATGCATGTATAATTGAAAGTCAGACAAAGAATGTGAAGATAAAGTTGAAGTCTCAATCATAATTAAAGTCACAGATGAAGTTAAAGTTAACAGCAAAAGAGTTGAAATTGTAGGATGTTGATAAAGGGAGGCCAACAGCTAGGTAATAAATGTTTATTGAGTTAGGAAAAGTATCCACTGTGCTTTTCTTAACCACTAAGGTAAAAACCAGAATATTTTCTAATACACAATTTCTTCGCTAGGCAAAATAAGAAATAAATTTGTGAGAGTACTTCCCAAGTGTTTTTCCAAAAGCTCTAAGGACAAAATTGACGAAAATGGCCTAATCCAAGTTCAAATTCTAAAACTTGAACATTAAAGATAAGTATCTTACTGTAAAACAAGTAAAACCCCGTTGTTGACTAAATGGTTGAATAATTCATTACCTAGGTGGAGGTAGAACAGGGACTAGAGTTTAGCAGAAAAAGCTACTAGAAAAGGTGAACAAAACAGACTGGGGCATATGAACGTCAAGCAAATATTGTAAATGCAAATAATATGTGCTGTGATTAAATAAAAGTGTACAAGGAATAAAGTTTTAATATTTTCTTATCCATATCTATGAGTGATATTTATTTTTAATACTAGACAAACGGTTTTGATTTTATTGCTAGTCTCATTAAAAAAAGACTAATGTTATTTTTTTTTTTCGACTTATGGCCAATATGCCAGTCTCAAGCTTGTGTTTAAATTCTTAATAATTGTGTTCTGTGTAGGCTTTGTTACTGTTTCCCAGCGCCACTTCAGGAACAGCACTGTTAATTATTAGAACCCAACAGTGAATGGTCGAGTGGGGAATCATACCAAGGCATTAGAAAATATTTTTATTATTATTAGAACTTATATACAGTGTGTTCATAATATGCACTGTACAAATTTAAATATTATATTTCTGAATTCATTTCAAGCATAAAATGTCCTATGAACAAATATCCAATTCTACATGGTTACCAAGCTGCAAAAGTTTAAATATCAAAAGATATATTAACACAGTATGCCATGTGTTCCAATATGTCGAAACACAGCACTGAATGTTTGGTGCTTTGGAACTTGTCGGTATGGAAATCGTCGCTTGTTGAGGAGCTGGATAATCTCGAGGTTTCCATGTTGGAGCAGTTGTTGTTGGTGACTAATAGCAAATGTTTGTATTGTAGTTTCAACAGTCTCCACTTTAAGCTTCCTATGAAGATCAGTATTGTGGCAGTACCATGGTGCATCGACGATGTTCCTTAATACTTTATTCTGGAAACGATGAATAACTTCGATGTCACTTTTACTGGCACATCCCCAAAGCTGGCGAATCGCTTCATTTTCACCAATTCCTTTAAACGCACTAATCTCAAACAAATTATAGGTAATTAAAAAGGTATATTAATATTGTTTTAAATTAACTATAATAAAACAAACAATACTCATGCATACACAAAACATGAAGCTCTACTTTTCAATCAGCTGTAGAACTAATAAATAAAATTGGTGGAAGGACCGCAAATGTAGGTTATATTTAAATAGAAATAAGAATATATAAAATGCCTATAAATTTGATAAACGAAATAGCGTACGATTAATGTACTTCTCAAGAAAATGCTTGGAACATATACATATATATATATATAATTTAGAAGGTTCCCAATTATGCTTCTTAACAAACTGTATTCACGCGCTACGTTTTTCAGGATTTTTTGGAAATCTATAAATATTATTTCGTATGAAAAAGTATTTATTCCAATATAGGTGGGCCCAAAAGTTGATAGATGATTTTTTTGCATTTTTAAAAGCATACTTTTACACATTTTATACAAACCTGTCATAATACTGTCCTGTATAATATTTATAATTTTGATACTAACCTATGAAACGTTATTCCAGTCGATTTTTCACAAAAACGTCTATCGCTAGAGCAGGAACATATAACACAGCAAGGCATTATATACTTTATAAGTTTTTAACACTCAAAATTTGCTCAAACACAAATTAAATTCAAATTTAATTACACAAATGACACTAAAAATATAACCTATAAAATTTGACAATTTGCACTCACAGTAATGGCGGACCGGTCCCACTTTTCGATTACGCATGTCGTATCCCTAGGTTGCCAGATCAATGGGTGCGTTTTAATCATCCGCTTCTGCTTCCGGAATTGTCGGCTTAGTCGTTTTAACCTGTCAGATTAAAACAAGAAAACTGACAATTCCGAAGCAGAAGCGGCAAGATGTAACACGTAATAAGGGTTCAAAATGGCGGAGTTTTCTATCTCCTTTTAAAAGGCACTCAGAAAGCTGCGCAGTGCGACCATTCTCCGTATAGTAAAAGAAAATATCAAAGTATGTGTACCTACGTGAATTGTAATCGGACCCTTCAGCGTACGACACACAACATTGCCAAATTTATGTAGCGAACAAGGTTCCAAATACTTTAAGGGGAGGTCGTGATATTCGTGCGGTGTGACGTCAGAAGGGACTGGATTGCTCTTAATGATTCAGGAGCACTGATAATATTTTTAGAATAAAACCATTTTGAAATATCTTCTTTTTTTCATCTTTTTGTAGGTACTAACTGCTTTAAATTACTGTGATAGGATGCATTATCCAAAACAGTAACGGAGTTGGCTGGAATTTTTTTATAATATTCTCAAAACAATTTTTAAACGTAGGGTTATCCATTTATTTATGGTAATCTTTTGTTTTCTTTGACTCGAACATTAATATCCGATCTGGCAAAAATCCATCGCTGCTTCCAATGTGGGTTTTTAAAACGATTTCCCTTTCGTGTTGGATTTTTTAATCCACAAGAGACCCCTTCCATAAAGACTTGTTTTTTTAGTTTTTAGAGATATCTTGCCAAATTTTTGTTACTGTATGTCCAGCATTAACCCATGTTTAATCTAAATAAAATGCCTGTTTATGCTGATTCCTTGCGGCTACTATTTTCCTTAAATAATCATGTATCCACTCAATGATTTACCTTATTACATTATTTACCCAAGTTTCAATAGAGGTCTTGTTCCTACCTGGGGGCTTTTTCGGATGCAAGACTTCTCCAATAACTGTATCTTCTTTAATAATGTTATACACTATCCGCTTAGCTAGATACTATTCGATGCTCCAGTTAAGTGAAATGAATTTATTAGAGACCATACAGAATCCCAGCGAGAAGGACAAAGAAAGTAATTTTAAATAGAAAATAAAAGAAGAAAGCCTACAAGGAAGTTTTGGAGTGCAGGACCTAAAGAGAGTCTACAATGGTCAGCCGAGAAAAAGAAATTTGTTTCGCCCGTCGTATTCATGTCTTGCTCGGTGTCTGCGCATTTTCGGAGTGGGAGAAACCACATCCAGTTTTGACTGCTTACAAGGGTAAAAATTAAAAAAATGTCCTCTTGACACTGCTCGAATAGAACTAGATAATTTACAAGGAATTGACTGTTCAAATCCGAGTTTCAATTTCGGTACATACGAAACTATTTTAAACTACGAGCGTTCTCGCAAATGTACAAACCCGGAAATTTCTAGGAAACCTAAATACGAGGGCTCTTCGAAACGTTACTAGGCAGAAATTATTTAAAATATACATTTTTACAATTATGTAAAACTAAATTTTAGTGACTTCGTCACAATACTCGTAACAACGCGATCAAATACAGTAAGAGAGAATCGGTTTTAAAGTTCTGGAAACTGATCGGTTAAATATTTGAAAAAGATGAAATTAAATTCCCAGGAAATTCCAAAATAAATCCCAATATTACCCCTACGAAGTAATAAAAATTATTTTTGAACCCCTAAGGAGAAAATAAAAAATAGTAAAAAACCGGCCCGCGAAGGGATTGGGACCCACCTACTTCGGTTCTACGTACAGTTAATCTTCCAATTTAGCTATCAATGACATAGTCAGAGATTTCCAAATTGTTAAGATGAATATAAAGTTAAATAAAAAATTTCAAATTAAAGCATTACGCGAGAAGCTGAAAAGGCTTTCCAGCGGTCAATATAAATAATTATCCTTATTAAACTTACTATTTACGTATTTATAACCAATAGATCTTGCTCATGGAAGATGGATAAATAAGAGTTGCTGTTTCTTTGTAGAAATATGATAGCAGGTCTGTTTTAACGCTATTTGGATGGATTTGTCCAACACTTCAACCATTACTACTGAGTAAAGGATTATTAATTAAATCCGTAGGCTAGCTTACGAGCTAGGAGGATGCACAATATGCCTAGTGAGGCAATAGGTTAACCCGCCATTTACAAGCTACAGATAGAAGAAAAGTAAATTCTTTGTTATAATGCGTACCCTATTGCTGTCTCATCGGACACCGACATTATAGGATTGGAGGTTTTTATTATTTCAAAGTAGAGTGTATATAATAAAATATTCGCTCTAAAAAACGATTTACCTCCCACTTTTTTGTCACAAACTAATTTTTTTAGGAATGAAAGGATATGATAAAATAACCCTTATTCCGTAGGTATTACAAAATTAGACTGCATAAGGGTATACTATCATTGATTGTAACGATAAAAACATTCTAGTATTATTAATTTATTTTAAGAAGTTTTTGACTTAAAAGATATGAGTACGAAGGTCGTAAAGTACGTTCCTTTATTTCTAACAGAGGCAATTTATTGGCCAATAAATGTACTTTGTTAGAAATAATGGACCTTTAGAACATTCGTACTTAATCGTAACCACTCACATACCTCTGCCCTCACCGCTAATAAAAAGATATGGTTCACAATAAGGCGAGGAGACTCGAAACGATTCCTAGCAGTACTTAAATTTGGATGAAAATATTCTAAAAAAGTTGACTGCTTTTTAGTCTCTGACCGGTTGTGATTCAACCAGCCAATTTTCTGGCATTGGGAAAAATCTGTTGGAAGATCCACCTTGAACACAATCACCTTTTGGATGGATTGCAAATTCCTGTAACATCAGCTACTAACAGTGACAACGTAATTAAAGACAAATTTCATGCTAAAATAAAACTATTAACAATAAAGGTTTTGTCCTTATACAGATTCCTAACTTCACTTTGAAATCACGAAATCATGGTTTATCTTTGCTGCTGTCTATAATAGTACAAATTATTAAAGTCATTAGAAATGGCAATTTTTAAGAGATTTAGATGATGATATTAAATATTTAATATTAAGTAACTTCGAACTGATACGAATGTACGCGAGCGCACCTAAAAGCTAATAAAGTCGCTACTAGTTGCTACCGTTAAACAGGCACTATCTTTATTAAAATTGATTCAAGAACTTAAATAATCAGCGCATGTCAAAATAAAAGCGGCGCTAATAGTAACTGACCTGTAGTGAACTTGTACTATCTGCATATTCTCTAATATTAAAAATTTATTCATAAAACTGTATTCAAAAACTGTCAATGTTATTTTCATTAATATTTTGAGAGAATTATTGGCTTTTTCTACAACAAGGGCCCTTTACCTATTGTCTTATAATTATCAGGATTATAATTTCTGGTGAATACTTTAGAGCCCAAAGAAATGTTTTTTGCTACATGAAATAGTACACATAACTCTTTTGTATATCAGATATTTTTAGGTATATTTTATTTTTTTTTTTTTTACATATATTTTATGACACCCTTAAGTGTTAAATTCTCTTTTTACCAAGTAGGGTCACACTCTTGCCAGCTTTTGTCCTGCTAAACTTTACTAGTCAAACTTGGAGAACTTCCTCTAATTAGTTTTTATATATTCAACTTTGTGATAGCATTCTGCTATATTTTCTAGTGCTTCTGGAATCTGAATTGCTAAAACCAGTCAGTATTAAATTAAATAAATCGTTGTGATTTAAACGAAAGGTCACCCAACACCTTCAGGTGAGTCCTTAAAATTTAAATAAGTGAACTTTCTTAGCTTACCTTTCTCTTAAGGGGCTATATACATATGCCTGTCTCATGATGATCGTTATTTCAGACCTGATTTCTTCCATCTGGAAACCTTGTATTCTGTTTCTGTAACAACCAACTAGTCTAAAGACCTATTATAACTATTGATAGGTTTTTAACTACTGTTGTCAATATACTATTAAGTGATGAATGCAGCACAGAAGAAAATAAAAATATAAAAACAACAAAATTATCTCTTAATATCATAGTCGAGCGGCTTTGGTAACTAGTTATAGACTCATTCTAGTCCTTAGGGGTGAAAACTCCGAAGCTTTATAAATGCTCTATATATTTCAGAACTGCTTTTGGAAAGGAGAGGAGAGAATAATAATAAGTATTAAAATAGTGACGTATGTATATTTAAAATAATTACAAAATAACTAATAGTCTCAAGAATAAATAATCAATCTATGTTAAGGAAATAAATATTATAATAAATGAATATTAATAAATATAAGATAAATGTAAGATATATAAATTAGGGTAAAAAATGTACAAATTCGCATTTATATAATAATCAATTAATTATCTCAAAACAAAACCAAACAACACTTTTAAGATAAGTTAAAGATATTTACTTCTAGTACATAAATAGCTGCACAAAACTTTACTTTAAACATTACGGTGTTTCGAGACTTAGGGCACTGAAACGAGAGTCTCGCCTTTCGGCAAGAGTTTTGGACCGTAGTCCTTACTCGAGTGTTTTCTAGCCTAGTCTCTCTATTTAAACCCAAAATTTACTTGACAAAAATATTTATTTTATTTTAAATAAATAATTCAAAATAAATAATGAAAAAATATCATCAGTACATCAATATTTCGGTCAAGCCGACGACTCCAAAACAGAGATTTGTAAACAAACACATGCAGACAACTATCGCCGCGTGGGTACACGAGGTTAGGTTATATACAATATCATGGATCTCAGAGGGGGAGCGTAAAAATGAAGTATATAATTATTGTAACAACCTTTTTAGAACCAAGAACGGATATGGGGATTGACTTATATCAATGGAAAGGTCACAATACAAAAAATAAAGAGCGGGGAACAAGAAATGGTTAAACAAAAAAAGGCCGGTTTTCACTCGTGTGATCAATTTTCCTCATTTCTTGAAAATTATTACTCTATTGAAAATAAAAAAAATATATTTGAAAAGTAGACCATCTAAGCTTTAAAATTATGTGCATTGGAAATCAATATAACGGATCATAAGATTATAATTGTTCCGAAGATTCTATGGAACTCCGAAATCGGCTGAAACATGTAAATATACAAATCAATTTTGTATTAAAACGCAAGAAAAGTATTACCAAAACATTTCTGAGATCATTCAAGACCCCCAAGGTCCCATTATAAAGGCAAAATTAGAATAAATGAATATTTTTTAAAAAAATATGAATAAATTAATGAAGCAGTCTCTAAATATTGTTGAAAAAAACTTTGACCGCTTTTTTAAATATTTCTGGCAAATACGAACTGACTTCAAGTCACATGGCATTGAAGCGACGGGTTTTTCCATTGCGATAAACTTTGAATCATCGAAAAATATCAATTTTTTCCCGATATATGGAATAATTCGTCCGCCCGCTTACACGTTAATTCATAGAAAGCGGAATTCCTGCAGGTAGAGCAGCAGCTGAAATGAGGGGACTTTTGAGTGCCATTATCTCGAAAACTATTAAATTTTCGAAGAAACTTATGAGGGCCATTTTTGTAGATAAGAAGCTGATCTTCATTTTTTGACTGAACAAAAATTCTCTAATTGGCATATTCAGTCAGATATTAGCGGGAAACCCATTTTCCAGGTTTTAAGGGTCCATTTATAGCCCCTTTCGGTACCAAGAACGCGTTAAGGATTTTCTCGTTTAAAAACACCTGCGATGACCTACAAATTGCGCTATGTGGGAACTCATCAGCGAATTTTCTACAGGTTTGACCCTTCTGTTACTGGACTATTAGATTAATATTGTTTAAAAAAAAAAAATTAGCTTATATTAAAAACTAAAAAGAATAATTTGATTAAAAACATATTTTTATTTATATAATATAAAATTAAAGGTATAGGATGCATCAAATTTTATTTTTGAAAGTAATTTCTCCAAATATTTTTTACAGACTGATAAAACCGGCAAAGACGCAATAAACGAGAATCTGGTGGGAATAGTGATTTGCCACATAAAAATGTAAACAATTTGGTCTCTTAGTTGTAATGTCTTTGGCTGCTACAGTGATGCTATTCCTTAGTTATTTGTTCATTATTTTAGCAGACACTTTTTCTTTCATTAAACCCTCAAATTTGTTTCAGAATGCAATAGAACATATTATGGCGTCATCGGAAAAACATACAATTTGGAACTCCATCGACCGAAAGAAGATAAAATCCCGTTTATTTGCTTTCTAACTTTTACTGCAAATGGAGGAGATTTTGGAGATCTTGTTCAGGTAATAGTCTTTTATAATTACTCCATTGGGAAACGATTTGAAAGGTATAAGGGTGGATACACCCATGGGGTTCCTACAAAAATCGGATCATAAATTTAATAATTATTACTATATAATAAAATAATGTATTATTATAATACATGCTCAGAAAAAAATTAATATTTTGAATGAACTATTTAGGAGTATTAACTTATATAGTGGAATGCAAATAAAATCTAGTTAGCACCACTAAGTACTTTACGGGAGGCGTATAAGTATCTAGTAATTTAATTTCTCTTGATATACTGTCCAGATTTTAATTTAGTGAATTATCGTGTCGATGATAGTAGGTGGGATTTACCGGGTTTTTCTCACACATAAGTCAAATCTCACCATCAATCAGACAGCAATGGATCGTCAAAAAATATTCAGCTGGTCTGATGTGTGATTTTAACCACTGACATTGTTTCCGATTTACTATGAACTGGAACCTTAAAATAGTATTAATTTGAATTAAAAATATTATTTTGAAAATAATTTTAATAATTATATATTTTATTTATTTTTTATCTTACGTAAGATTTGTAATATTCTCCGCTCTTTGTTAGCAAAATAAAAAAATACAACTACTTCTGCCACCTAAGTCTGCTTAGGTAACACTTACGCGCCCCCTGAAGGCAGCGCAACAAAAATTAATATTTGAATTTTTATGACTACTCCTACATTCAAAAAAATTTGATTGAACTTAGTGTACTTGACCATGGAAACTATTTAATGTTTTTCACACATTTTGGTCCTTAGTAATTTTTGTCAAGAGTGAAATATATCTGGGAACTGGAACATCTAAACGCTTCACTTGACATACATTTCCTTGGAAAATCTGTTCTAATTTGAATTGTTTCCTTAAAATTGCTCATGTCTTTCACAATATTAGACACAGAATTATAATTAACATAATAACAGTCTTTCTAGTTTTAAAATAAAAGAAGAAAAATAACTAAAAATAACTTTTCGAATATAAAAGATTTATCATTGTCTAACAGTTGAGGTAAATAATAATTTATAAGAACAACTAAAATAATTTTTATTTGTATATTTTAAAATATCACCCTCTTCAGCCAGGATCACTTTTTTACATACCATAACAATTTAAAAGAATGTGAGTAGTACCACGATTCGCAGACTGAAAAGGTGGCCTTTTCAGGTCGCTAGAAACGAGGATGTGACGTCACAAAATGAAAAATCGAGGTTACAAAAAATATTGTGCAGCGGTTCGTAGATTTGTGCTGTTTGTATTTTTATTTATGTACTATTTCCAGTGTTAAGAGTTTTTATATTATCGGTAGTATAATTTTTTGAAAGACAAGCTACAAAACAGCAAGGAAAAATTATGTAATAATTTTTATAAAATTTTCTAATGAATTACTATTTATTTGAATTATAAAGCGAAATATTATTATGGGAATGGTTTATTTTAAACATTTTGGAACTTGAACTACATTTTGTAAAATAATCTGAAATTTTAGCTTGTCTGTTTTAGTTTTAGTCGAAACAGCAATAAATTACTTTTCTTTTATTTAAGTGTTTTTTGAGTTTATATCTAATTTTAATCTAATCTATACTACTGTATCCTAAACTAAACTAGTCTAAACTATTCTAACTCAATCTATTCCAAACTAAACTAGTCTAAACTTAATCTGTCTTAAACTAAATTATTCTATTTAATCTAAACTCTTCTACTTTATCCTAAAACTACGCTATTATAACTACACCTAAACTATTCTGTGCTATTCCAAGTTAAACCGAATCTATTCTACATTATCCTATCCTATACTAGTTCTATTCTAACTTAATCTATAGTATATTTTCCCTTTTTATTTAATCCTACTGGAGATATTATATTTTTTTACGAAGTTCTAGATTTGAATCGTAAGGCTTCTAACTTTGTATTTTGTTTTACATTAAGACATGTTCTTTTGTCTTATATTTGTCAGCCTGATTATTTCTAGAGCAGTGGTCGCCAACCTCTCAATGTGTTGAGCTACTTTGTTAATTTTGAAATAAACAGCGAGCTACCCACACGGAAGCCACGTAACGCAACGTAAATGAAATAATCCACAGTTAATTTATCATTATATGTATTTATTTTACTATTTAACTGGTAATACATAATACATAGGTACTAATAATAAACTAATAACAAAATAACTAATAATACTAGTATGTACTTGTTCATAGCTACATTCCTACCTACCAAACGAAGGTGTTTGAAAAATAAACACAAACTTTTATCCAGCTACAACGGCATGTCACGTAAGATTTAAAAATAGTATAATAACAACAAAAAAGTAACGCACTATCATGAACATAAACATTGAAAAATAAAAAAGCACGTTCAATGAGAAGGCTGACACTTAGGCTCATCGATAATTTTTTTAATGTTTGCAGTATAATTTGATACAGCCATTCGAATACAATTATTCAAATGTTCATCTGTAAATCGATTGCGATATTTGTTCTTAATAAACTTCATATTGGAAAAAGAAGATTCACACAAATAGGTTGAACTGAATAATGCTTTCACTTTCAAGGCAATACGGCATAGAACTGAATATTTGTCTTTACTTACAATAGGCCAGATACATTTATTTGGTACTTGAGACTAACGATTTTAAGGCTAAATCATTTTCAAACTCAATTACTTCCATTTCTGTTGCAGCGATCTCTTCGCCAAAGTTCTGCATAACACAAGTTGCGAACTGTTGGATATCAATTTCCATAAAGGGTGAAACAACAAACTGCGCTACTAAAGCCATTTCGTTGAAATCCTTAAAACGATTTTTGAAGTTATTCTTCAGGGTAGAAACTATTAATATTTGCTGTCATAGGGTTCTAATGGATTTTGCGATATTTTTTCTGAAATAATAGGAAAATACTTGGCATCGCTGTTAATTAGGTTTTGTTCCTAAAACTCCAGCTTTTTGATAAATGCTTTTATATCAGAAATCATTTCCGCTAGTTCTTTGTCTCTCCCCTGAAGCTGCAAATTAAGTTCGTTTAATTTCTCTGTAATGTCCACGAGAAAACCAAAATCTCTAAGCCAGATTGAATTTTCTAGTTCCGGAGTCGGTTCATCGCGTTGTTTGAAAAATTGAACTGTGCCAGATAGGACATCATTAAAACGTTTCAGCACCCGTCCTTTAACCATCGGGCTTCAGAGTGAAGGAGTAGGTCCCCGTATTGACAGTCAACTTCATCGGCCAAGGTTTTGAATAATCTTCTTTGTAACGCTTGAGCTCTAATCTTGTTCACAATTTTTACCACCAGTTTCATAACGTTGTTTAGTTTCAGGAAATTTTCACATAATGCTTGCTGATGGATAATGCAGTGGTAACAGAGAAATTGCGGAAAAGTTTCATCTTTACGACATAACGCCACCAGACCCTTATCACAACCCACCAAAGCTGGAGCGCCATCGGTTGTCAAGTCTACCATTTTCAATATTGGAATTTTCTCGGAAGAAAAAATATTTTTTAAATGAGAAAACAACTCCTGTCCAGTAGTGTGTCCTTTCAGTGGAATAAACTTCAAAAGATCTTCTTTAATCGTAAAATCACTAAAAACCATCCTGACGAACACGGCCATCTGGGCAGTGTCAACGACATCTGTTGATTCATTCATCCAGTTAAAGTGAAAAATAAACACAGTTATCTAAGTCAGTTCTAGTAACTGAGTTAAAATCGCCTTAAGATTGTTCTCCTTTCCGCCACACTCTGTAAGGCATATATATCATTGGGCGCGTTCAGCCGACACAACAGTTGATTAAAACCGAAAACATGTTTCTGATATGGTGGAAGTCAACAATTAAAAGTACCTGAACGGTATAAATTGGTTCAGCGGTTAGACAATATCCAATACACACACACGCGGTGACCTCTAGTGATGATATAAATAAAATCATTTTCGGTTATAAATTAAGATCATATAAAAATATACTGTCATAATCAGTCATAATGAATATTTTTCATCATGGTTTAACTTTAGAATTTTAAAAACAACAAAAATCATGTACAAAGTTAAGAAATGTGCGGTTATAAGCTTTATCTTCCTAGAGTGGTTAAAAATCAATAAAAAAACTATAAATCTCTAAATTAAAAATTCCTTTAGTTTGCAACACTGATTACAATACTTCGTTTACAAAAGTCACCATAGAATTTTCCTGGTGCCGATGTTGAGCAACGGTTGAAACTAAACACAACTCAACAAGTGACGTTCAGAAGACCCAACAAGTCACCATACTCAACTGTTGCGTCGGCTGAACGCGCCCATTGTCAGCAACAAACAAAGACATCTAACAATAAGCAAATTTACTATTAATTTGACAGGTTATATGACAGCCCTCACCTCTGGAACATAGTCCATGCTGTTTACCCCCTCACCCTTACCCAATTACAAATAACAATAAAAAAATACGACAATTAGGCACATCAGTAGAGTGTGTAGCAGTGGCAGCTTGTTACCTAGTCTACGAGGAAGCTGACACACCCTATACACTTACAAATATATATTTCTACTAAAACATAATGTAGTATTCTAATAGAAACGTATATTTGTATTAATTATATAGGGCCTTTAAAAAGTAGTCTCAGTAGTCTTATCGCAGACTAGGCCACGAGCCGCATCTGGTCTATAGAAGCCAGTGAATTTGTTTAGAGTTTACAGACAAAAAAAAATATATTGCCCAAGTCACTAAAAGTAAAAGTAAACGTAACAAAATAACTTGTGCTTTTTGCTACCTCTTAGTTCAAGAAATTGCATATCTTAGGTACCAAAAATACAGCGGTTTCCTAATTTTTATAATGTAATTTACAAATCTATATGTACGTTAAGGTGATTACAGCACCCCTTTCAGGTTTCTTCAGTTACGTAAGTATTCGTTTTCTCTGTGAAGATGGCGGCTAAATGTTTGGCCACAATATACCATCTTAATCTATATTTAAAATCTAAAGGAGTTGGATTATCGTTTGCACCCCCCATGCCTCGAATATATGCAAAAAATAATGTTCAAGGAAATATTGGTTTAAGCGGGACGTTAATATATATTTCACATCCTATGTATTTTTTAAGTAATTGAACATTCCTATTAATGACTTGTTTGTTAGTAAGATACCTTTTTGAAATGGAATTAAGCCCTTATGCTTACCTATTTTTATTACACTAATAGCTTTTGACATTTTGTTCAACAGATATTCTTGAATATAAATATCAATGCCAAAGGCATTTCGTCCTGGACAATTACTACAAATTACTGTTTTTATGCATAAGGTCATTCTCTCCTGCATACCTTATTGCCTTTGCCACGGAGTTTAAGAGAACTTGAACTGCAGGATGAACTCTTTGCCGCATAGATCCTTTGATATTAATATGTTGTTGCTTCGAAGTAATCTCTATTTATTATATTCCGCTTCAAAACCATGATCAATCAAATTATTTCGAGCAAGCTTTATCAAATGCGGAACATCTGCATACACAAAAACTTTCAGTGTATTATTAGAAGGATGCGCAAAAAAGCAACTTTTGTCATACCCAATTGATAATGATTTCCACAAAGCAGTATTTTCTGTACCCATATTACTGGTAATCGCAACCACAGTAAACTTTGCATGGTACAATTCTGAAAGTATTTCATAGAGAATTTGTTTAATCATCGGTTGATCAAACTGGTAGTAAACTGGCTGTTTCCTTTGTGCAAATAGACCTCGTATCATCACTGTTTGGCAACTTTTATATGGCCCTATGGCCTGCTCCTGTTTTTTATCTATTTCAATTTTATTCGAAAGATAAACTTCATCAAACGTGAGTACGCATATTTGATTAACAGGTCTTAAATCCAAGGCTTTTTTCTGTAATAATGATATAACCGTTTTCAGAATTCCTTGATTTATATCAATATTGCCAACCCATTTCCTCATTGTCGATAATGCTGGTAAAGGATAATTATTACTCCTTAAAAATCTATATGCTTTAGGACTAACACTGCGTGGTGATATAGCAGAAGCAATATCCTTTGGAACCATCGAATTCTCATCCGGCTACCTTGGTTCTTTAATTTTTTTATTTGGCCTGGTGTAAACACTATTGCTAAAATATCTTTATAACTTGCAATATTCGAATTAGACTTTTCCAATTCCGTCCTTAGTTGTTTATTAACTTCTTCCAACATTTTTATTTGGTTCCTCAGTTTCATAATTTCTTTTTCATTTTTTCTAAAATAAACAGGTATAATTATTATTTCCGTGTTAACAATGATATTTATCACAAATTCTAATAAATAAAATTATACGCACTAATCTATTGACTCGGATTGAACTTGGTTTTCCATATCCATCATCCGCATAGTGATGTCATGATCCATGTTCTCTTCGGGAGAAGTATCTGTGTAGGTAAGCTCTTGTTGAGAAACACTAGCAGCTTCAATTGCTTTTAAAATTCCTGTTGCTTCAACCCACTGTCTTCTTTTAGCTGATCGCATATCACGTTCTTTACATTGCCTTTTCTGGATTTCTGCGGGAAATTTGGGAATGCTAAGTGTGGACACAGCATCAAGTTTCAAATGTCAGCTACGTATGAGCTTGTATCCCAACAATCTCTGTTGCAGCGACACTTCGAAACAGGAGACTTCAAAGTGTATAGAGCAAACGCGAGCTGCAAAAAAACATCTAGTCATAATATACGAACATGAAATTTATGTTTATGTAACCGAATCAGCCTTTTACATAACCATTGACATTATATATTAATAAATATGAATCAAATTTTTTTATTATTCAAATAAAAGCTTCTACACTTACCATTTTTTAAGTCTATTGTCCCTTCTCGGCGACATGCTACAATCCATTGCTTAGCTAGATCATCATTCTTGGGAAATCTAAAATATTTTATGTCCGTTCCCTTTGTAATTTTGCTGTAGTTTTTATACGTAGCCACGGCACAATTAGACATTTTATAGTTCTTTAATTGTCCCAATAAAATTTCTGAAGAACACACAACACTTTACTTTAAACTCTTTAAAAACATCTAAAAACGGGCAATACTAAATAGAAACTTCAAACTAATCTCTTCAAAAATGAACACCACACAAGAAAAATACTCTTAATTCTTATTCAAATTTCCAAACATATACTCGAATCAATATTTCGTCTCATTATCTTTATAATTTGAAATAAACTGTGTTAAAAAATTATTTTCATTTAAACGTCAAAGTTTACTTCATGCCTGCTTACGTCATGCGCGGAAAGTGCGAAATTTGGTCCGAAATAGTAGCATACCGGTGTATGTGTATCGTGGATGTAATTGTGTAGCGAATAAAGTGGTTTTCTTAAATTTGGCGTACTCCGTTGGCCTCCAATAAACTGGAATAATAATTTGGAATTTTTAACACTACTACAAAGATATCTTAAATTTTAATGCATAAGTGGTATTTCAAAATTATTATCACTATGGCTCACCCTACCCTACTTATTGGTAGTATGTGTATTAAAAGTTCATAGATAATAAACGTATGTACATGTGGTTGTAGAAAAAAAAAATTATATTTCATCTAAATTAAGTAAAACATTCAATAACTACCGGTATATAATAATAAAACAGTAAATTGAGTGATAGTTAAATATAATCTGGTTAGTTCATCAAATATTTACCTAGTATTTAATAATAATTATTAATAGCGTATAGCATAACGTATTATTTCGCACTAACAACAAATTGTGGTAATGAAAATTGGTTGTACAAACAAAGTGAAAATTAAATTATTTATGTCAATATTGATTTCAAAATAATAGAATAATTCAATTAAAAGCTCGCAATGTTAAAAAACCGTAATAATTACGTTACAAAGTGTTTATATTCTATTTTATGATAAAAATAAAACAAATTTTTAGGTTTTTAGAAATTTAGATATTCAAGCTATGTTAATAATGAAAAAAATGTCTGTACTAAAAATCGAGCAACCCTTTGTTCATGAACTGATTAAAATTCTTTGGAAGCATATATAGTAGATCGACTCCACCCTGTTCGGTAAGGGTGCAAAAAAAATCAAAAATTAACGAAATTTGGAGATTAACGTTTACTCTTCAAATTCCATCAAGGAATACGTTTGTTTTTTTTTATATATAGACATCCATTGTAGAATGTCGCTCACGGAACTAATATTTAAGTCTCACGAATCATGAGTCATTGACGTCACAAACAAAAGCAGGGGCAGTTATATTACGGCATAAGAAACAATCGGCAGGCTAACTTGTCTTGGCGGCAACGCTACGCGCACATCTACGCGCACACCGCCATTTTGGGGTCCAACCTCTCAATCAAGCCAGTGGAGTCACTGTCGTCGTTTATATCGACGAAAACAAATAAGTTGCAGCAGCTCGAAATCAGTAGCGTGTATCTTAAATTTATTTTGTTTGTATTATGTAGTTATTGTTATTTTTTAGAATCATAGATATTTTTTGACACTTTTTATATAGTAGTTGTTTTCCAGTGTTAATTTGTTAACTTTTAAGTGTTTTAGTATGTCTGGGCAAAGTTGTGCAGCAAAAAACTGTATCAAAGATTTTTTCGGTTTCTTAAAGATCCTATTAGGTAGGTATGTATGGTATACAAAAAAAAAAAACCTAGGTTATGGGTTAGTTTGTCAGTTTTTTTTGTGTTATCGGCTTTAACTGCTAAGGTTATTTCGCCTCGTGTTCTGTGTAGGCGTTGTTACTGTTTCCCAGTGCCACTTTATGAACAGCACAGTTAATTAGAACCCAACAGTGAATGGTCGAGTGGGAAATCCTACCAAGGCATCAGAATTAATTTTAAATAAATAAATTAAATGAAAAAATTCTGGCCAACGGTGGGATTCGAACCTGGGACCCGAGAATAACGATCAAGGAGAAGCGACAGTAGCTGTCGGTGCCTTTGATATCGGAGGTACCTTTTTCACAGCATGACTTTGATTGATACACAACTTAGCACGCTGAGAAAACATGCAATTTTCTACACTGAGCGAAATAGTTTGGCAAATTATCTGAAATCATTGTTATAGTCCATGCGCAAATATTGTAATGTAATTTAATTACATTGAAGTAGTTAGGGTTAATACAAATGGTGAAATTTCGGAACCAAAATATAATTCATTATGTAATAATTAATTATTTGTTATAAAAGTAAAAGACGTTTATTATTTTATAATTTATCTATAAAATTTGTTCAATATTTGGTTTATTTATTGTTAAAAATGTAATAAAAGCCCCATTTTTAAATTAAATTAGCTTTTCCTTAAGTAAAAATAAGGTAAATAAAATTAAGGGTGCCAAAAAAATTTAGGTAACAATTAAAAAGACATTAAGTTTGAGAGATTTAACTATATAGTTGCAATGTGCTTATATTTTCAAAACTTTTAGGTTTAAAAAGTACTTACATATTTTTAGAATTTCTGGATTTATATTATATCAAAAGGACTTTCAAGTTTATCACTCATTTCTGTATAAACAAGTGTTTTCTCGCCAAGTTAAGCCAGATGTCATTTAAGGTTTATGTATTTAGAGTTAAATACCTGGCATGGCTATCACCCAGACAATACAAATATGTCCATTGGACGTCCATTCGATATACAATTTTGTCTAGACGTCCAAAAATGAGTTTTTTCTGGACTTCCGACATCCAATGGACGTCCAGTGAAGTATACAAATGGCACACTTTTGACCATTCAGAGGACGTTCAATTTTGGAATATATTTGGACATCGAATACTGGACATTCAAAAAACGTCCAGGATTATATTTCCATTGAGACCACATCCCCACTTTTTTTACAGAACCGCAACTTACCACACATTATTTTATATTATTAATAATTTGTTTATTATTTTCGCAAACCGCTATACACCATTTATTATTTTTTTTTTATTAAAAATTGCTTGACCTGAGCAGGCATCGAACTCACGACACATCCATTATCGTTTTACGCTTTCAATTGCTAGACGAGCTCGACCAAGGAACCACTTGAAAACTTTTTACTAGATACAGTTATAATTGAATAAGATTTCAAACTTCCGCTGATTGAATGAAATGCAATAGATTCAATTTGTCAATTTTTAATGACCAGTTATATTAAAAAAAGAAGTATATATTATAGGTGAGTATTATCTGGTAGGCTTAATAAATAATGACCTAAGATGGACGTCCACTGGACGTCAAAATACTACTAAACTTAAAATTAAGTCCAAAAACAGACGTTCTCTGGGTATCGATATTCAGCTGTCAATTTAATTAGCATAAACGGACGTACACTGGATGCCCGGATATGGACGTCCTGACCCTCAAATAGATCTAAAGTGGACGTACATTGGACTATGTGTGCTGTCTGGGCATAGACGAATTTTTTGAAATAGTACTTATTTAATATTCATCAATATTTCCAAAATCAACTCCAGTATGATTCATTCAATAAATGTAAATATGAATGGGCAAAACATCTTTATATTGACAATAATTGTACCTTACAATTTAGCCATAATAAAGGGATTTCGCCTATTTTGACCAATCCTAATTGAAACACGCGGATTTACTATATTTTTTTAAATATAATTTTCAAATAAAATAAACAAAATCTTAAGTTCATTGTTTATTAAATTTATTTAAAAGAAGAAAACATATTTCACAAAATACAATACCTTCATATGAAAAATAAAATGTCAAAAATGATTAAATCATTATACTTTATATTTATGCATGCGATAAAATTCTTAGTTTCCTAATAACTTTTTTGGCACATTTTATATCTGCATTAGAATACTTAAGTGTGTAAAAATCTTCATCTTATTACTACACAAAACAAACACCAAAAAATATCACTTAACATTGCTCACGTACTAAACACAACTTGGACTGACTTTGACAGATAACATCATTTTGAGTGATACACAACTTATTTTCGCACATGCGCGTTACAAAACGGTACGCTAAAAACACCAAGCTGTCGCTTCTCCTTGATCGTTATTCTCGGCCTGGGACCTTTAATTGCACAATTAGTAAGGTGTAGGTAGGTGCCTAGTTAACGTCACGTAAATAGCGTCCATTTATATTTACTTATGTAAGTATATTATTAAGATTTAAAGTAAAATGTTATATTTTAAAACATCTCCCGTATGGAGTTGACAAAATGGAAAAATCTTTATTTTTATTTTAAGGAAAAAATCATTATAAAAAAATTCTGTTTGACGAAAAATAGGTTTACTATATTAATATGTTAGGTCAGGTATACATGGTCTTAATAAATGAAGAAACTTAAAATTGACAAAATGAAAAAATCTATATTACCTATTAATTTTACGAAGAAAAGTCACAGTTTTTCTGTCGGTTTTCCTTCATAACTTTAAAAGGAAACTTTTTCTTGTAATTTTTTTCAACAAGGAGAATTTTTTTGTAAGGAATGACTTTTTCTGAAAAAAAAAAAATGAATATTAATCGTAATTGTGTTATTCCCAAATATTGAAATGCTTAACAAAAATTTAATTCTGATATTCATTTTAATAATTATTCTAGATATGCGAATAACGAAGCTTTATCATCTTGATAAATCTAAAGTATTTTTATTACAAAAAGCAAGAAAATCTTAATTAGCCATTAAAGAAATTATAAGTAGTAAATTAAAAATTAGTAATGTCACATACAATCAAAATTATGTGTCTTAAGCAGTGCTATTAAAAATGTAAAATTCTTATATTTTGTCGAAGTAAATTCAAACCCCGCCAATTTTCAAACTAAAATAGTATTACATCTTTCTATATTACCGACTAAGTATTTTTTTTGTGTCATCGGCTTCAACTGCTGAGGTCATTTCGCCTCGTGTTCTGTGTAGGCTTTGTTACTGTTTTCCAGCGCCACTTTAGGAACAGCACTGTTAATTAGAACCCAACAGTGAATGGTCGAGTGGGGAATCCTACCAAGGCATCAGAATTAATTTTAAATAAATAAATTAAATGAAAAAATTCCGGCCAACGGTGGGATTCGAACCTGGAACCCTTAATTGCACAAAACTATTCCATATGTCGCTGAAGGTAAACATGCTGCCAAATTTCTGTGAGGAATCTGCAACTCTTAATTATCCTTCCTCCATGATGGTAACTGTGTAAACCTTACATCGGTCCAGTTTCAAAGGACGTTCAAAAAATTGCAATGTTTAAATTTATTACATTCTGGAACTGAAAACTGCGAAACAGGTGGGGATGCTTTACTTGTAAGGCTGCATGAAATTCGTAGGACTAGTAAGGATGAGCCATTTTCCAAAATCGCGTGTAATGGTGGCAATATTGTCGAAAATGTAAATATAAACAAGCATATTAATGAATTGCATGCACAACATATTAATATTTTTTAAGAAAATATTATTATATATGCGGATTTTTAATAAAAAAATGTCTTAAAATTCAACGTTGCGATGTATGTACACAATATGCCTTACCACACGAAAACTTGGATACAAGCTCCATGTATTGTTATTATCAAGCATACAAAAAAGCAAATGAAGATATTTTTGGCAATTTAAAAATAGCAAATAATAGTTTTGTATGTTTAATAACAAAAATTGAAATAATTTTTCAACACAATTTTGAATTATTTATCACCAAATCCGGCGTTTTTTTTAGATTTAATTAATTCCGAGATAACATTTGACGCTCCTTGTCCCCGATTTCCATAAATATATATTATTAAGGGTCGATTCCACCGTTGTGTTAAACGGAGATTAAAATGACATTGGTGGAATGACAATGGTGGAATCGGTCCTAAGTTATATTTAAGGCTGCTCATATATTACACTTTAAAAATATTAATAGAAATTTTAAGACCATCAATAAAAACAAGCTAATTATTTGGCGCAATCTGTAGAGCTTTTTTGTTTTAATACGATCCTGCCTATCAATACCTTATTTTATTACAAAATCTTTAAATACCCTTTAATTCGACCCTGACTAAGACTCCCGAATGGCGTCGCCAAGGTCAAATTTTCTTAGTATAATATTTGTATGCGATCAGCGGCAAGTGAGCCTGCCGATTGTTTCTTATGCCGTGGTTATATGATGCAAGCGGGGAAGCTGAGTTAGGCCAGCGCTGCAGGTAGCGTAATCTAGGTAGTTGAGTTAGGCCAGTGACCTTCTTTAATCCTTTGTCAATGATTAATTAGGAGTATTAATAAGTAATTAGGAGAATGATTTGTAGACACGTGTAGATACATTACGGATGTAAGGAAAATAGAAAAGTACTATTTTATTGTCTTTAATTGTCACCCAGTATACATTACGATCATGGAAGTCAAATATATTTTTAGCGAAAAGGGGGAAAAGTTGTTAGTTATAGGTAATTTTAAATTTTGTGAGGCAAATAATAATAATAATAATAATAATAAAAGTTTATTTGAAAAATGTACAAAAAATTAAATATAATTTTTATTTTTTTTTTAAATACATTTTTTTTTTAATAATACAAATATTTTTTTTTTTAGGTACATACAAATAAACTACCCATTGCCACAAAGTATAAAAACTGTCCGTGGCGTGTGTAGAGATATGTTAAGTACTATTTTATGTTTTATTTTACAATTAATTAATATAATACAAATACTGACATATAATAATAATAATAGAGAAATTTGCCGCTTTTTTTTTAATTTTCATTATTTTTTATTTTATTTTTTTTTTTTTTTAATAAATTTTTTTTATTCTTTTTTTATTTTTCATTTATCTATCGATATTCATATCAATAATATTTCTGATATTTGCTCTATATTCTTCTAATAAAAATACTCTTGCCAATGGTAAGGTGCGATGGCGATGTGGTAAAAAAAATCTGGTGGACCAGATACTAACAATGTAAAATAGAAAATGGTTATTATAAATACTCCTGAGTGAGATGAAAAATATTATGGCTGCGCCCATAGAGTCGCATCTCAAGCCAAGAGTTTTTGCATGTATCATAGGCCCCACGCCGAGGCTTTGAGGGTTGATAGGCAACGTTATTCCCCACGTTAAATTCCCGGTATGGCACCCCTAAAGTGTAGCTTCTGGGAGGGGGTGAATTTTCAAACCTGTAATTAATATCCATGACCCTGGATCATAGGCCCCACTTTGATTCTTTTTTATGTCATCAAGGAGGTTGCCAAAGTCCGTGATCTCAATACGCCATTCACTTAAGGTCCGCCATACTTCCCGAAACGTGTAATTTTTCCACTGTAGACATGGATCATGGGCCCCACGCTGTTGTTTCGTGATCTTTATTAATAATGAACTGTAGAACAAAGATTTTAAAACGCCATACCTCTGGGGCGTCGCCAAGTGACCGCCATAATGGGGCAAACATGTCATTTTTAGCAATGAATATGTATAATAGGTCTCACCATGAAAATGTTTCTCGTTTGTTAATTTTGATGTCCTGAACAAAGTTCTAAAAGCCGATGCAGTATCGCCAGTTATTGGCTTCCAAAGTTGTAACATTTGTATAGGTTAATTGTATTAAAGGCCCCACTGCCATACCTACATTTTTGTGTGTAGTTTGAAGGATAAGGCACGAATATATCACTGCATACCGATGCGATGTCGCTAACGTCAGATATTGGCTTCCAAAGTTGTCACTTTTTTTATAGGTTAAGTCCTTACCGGCATTTTTATGTGTATTTTGAAGTATAAAGCACGAATATATTACTGCCATACACATGGCATGTCACTAACGTGCACAGTTAATCGTATAATTGGGAGAACAAATGTGCGGTTCTTTGGCAGGTCTTCATGCAATGACCGGATGCAATTATTTCCCAGCTTTGTACCGCAAAGGAAAGAAGAAGCCGTTGCAAATTATTTTGCAGAATGAGGAATTCCAAGGTGTTTTTATTAACAACGCGAAGAAAGCTTTTCCGTGTTTGAACGATTTGTGTGCAGTTTTGTTTTTTATTTCTCTAATATACAGAATAATTAACAAGTCATACATCGCTTTGTACGAAATGTTATACATTCTTGCAGGCTGTATGGTTAAAACCACATCAATACTGTTAACGAAGTCAAATCGCCTTTATTTTTAAAATCGTACAGCATGAAGAGTGATAAATAATCATTAAAAAAGACATTACGAAACTTTGATGCCTCGACTATTCCAGCATGCAAAGCTGAGTTATATCAACAACTATTGTGAGTATCTTACGTTGCCGACATTTGCTGTAACGCCCATTTGAAAGTTCCAATAGTGCACGAAAATGCTTCCCATCATGGTTGGGATTTGTCTGACTTTCAAGTGGTTTGAAAGAAAGTTAGGCCAAACAACATAAATAAAATAGTTCTGCAAAATATTGAGACTGAGGAGCGTAACCAAGAGGAACAGGAAACGACACAAATCATTGACCAAGGTTAATGTAACGTTTTTTTCATTTATTTATAGTTTATTTTTTAAAACACTATTTACAATTTATTTATAACATACTAATTAATTTATGTAATACTAACAAATCTAATTTATTTATTACAATTTGTCTTTACTTAAATTGGATTTGTCCGTCCGTCGACAAACTAGTGCTATTTATATAAAGCCAGCTCTGTACCAGAACACTCTAGGTGATCCAGAATGATCGAAAACTGCCTCTCTATAACTCATACGCCGCAAAAAGATCACTGCGGTAGCTTCTCGAAGCAGTGCGTTGGTCTCTATATGGCCAGCGCTAGACTTCATACCGCGGGCAAGGAGTAAACAAGGAACAGAGACGGCTTCGCGTCATAATAATATAAAATAATATTTCGTATTTCTAAAAAAATATTTAATATATTTATAACTTATATTTAAAAGACAAAATGTTTAATAACAATAATAATAGTATAATAGAGGGGGTGGGTGGCTCAGTGGTAGAGCCTCTGTCTGTGGATCCAAGGGTCGTAGGTTCGAATCCCACCGTTGGCCAGAATTTTTTCATTTAATTTAATTATTTAAAATTAATTCTGATGCCTTGGTAGGATTCCCCACTCGACCATTGGGTTCTAACTAACAGTGCTGTTCCTAAAGTGGCGCTGGGAAACAGTAACGAAGCCTACACAGAACACGAGGCGAAATAACCTTAGCAGTTGAAGCCGATGACACACACAAAAAAAATAATAATAATAATAATAATAAATAAACAAAGATATTACTTTTGTCATTCAATTATGCAATAATGACTTGAACTGAAATTAACGGATCAATACATTTACAGAAACAGCTAGTTCTGACGAAAAAACAAATGAAGATGAGGATGACGACGCTTCATCTGGTGGCATTGCAGAAACAGATATGAATGCATTTGACTACAATGCAGACCTATTAGATGATGTTTCATTTTTTAAAAATAAATTTCAAATAAACTTGAGTAGGTACTTTTAGTTAATACAGAAATGAATATTTACTTTATATCTTTATATATACCAGATTATGTATCGTAGCCCTGTAGGCGCGTTTTAATTTTATAATTATTTTATTTGGTATAATATTTTTGAGTAATATTAATAATTCTCGTTGATCAGTAGTTTAACGATAAACTTTAATGATTTCATCATAAGTAACCTCGGAAACCTATAAGAAAAATGGAAGCATTTTAGAACATTTTATCCGCCATATTAGATCTGGCTTTTTTATTCTTAAATATATTTTCATCAATTTCACAGGTAATGACCTCAAATACCTGTATATACACATTTTTAGAACAATCTACGAATTTGGAAATTTTTTGTCCCCATTTTGGGTCCGCCATTTTGATTTTTTTAAGTTTGGCATCAAATTCGTAATCAGCGACCTAAAAAACTGTAAATACAAGTTTGGAAGCAATTCTGCCTACCCATTCCAGAGCGTCGCTAAAAACAAAAAAAAATAGTTTTTTTGGTATGGCACCCCTTTAGCGACACACTATCGGTATGGCAGTGTAACGTACGCTAAAGTGATGCAACCACGATGAAAGACAATAAAGAGTTATTGCAAGTTCACTTAAGGTCAGTCACTATTAGTGTCGCTCTTATTTTAACATCTGAGCATGCGTAGATCACCAACTTTAACATAGATTGTGCCTGTCCTTAAGAGAGTTATTGCAAGTTCACTTAGGGTCAGTCACTATTAGTGCCGCTCTTATTTTGACATCTAAGCATGCGCAGATGTTTATGTTCTAAAACGACTTTATTAAGGATTGTGCCTGTCCTTAATTGTGGATGTTTAAGGGCAGCAGGTAGTGGCGACTTTATAGCTTTCGGATGCGCTCGTCATTTAAACCTTCTAAAATTATAATTTATAATGCCTCTTTAATATTAGGTACTATTATAGAATTTATTTGGTTCTAATTACGATGTCACTATTAGTGACTGGCTTTATAGAAATTTGCAATATCTCTCTATTAAGGATAGGCACAATCTTTATTAAAGTTAGTGATCTGCGCATGCTCAGATGTCAAAATAAGAGCGGCACTAATAGTGACTGACCTTAAGTGAACTTGCAATAACTCTCTAATAGGTGTTTCAACTTCCTTAAAATCCCATATAAAAACAAAAGACGTAGTTCCAAAAAATCTAACAGAGGTCGTTAAAAGGTGAGGTACCCGTTTCATCATTATATTGATCATTAAGAGCTAGATAAAGTATATTTTAACTTCAACATGTATCCAACTTCAAGATTTGGCCATCAGATGATTGGTCAATCATTTGACAGGTTATTTATTATACTAATGTTCACGCAGCATGACATATACTATATTTACGAACAAATATAATTGTATTTTATTTATAACTCTAATAATTTTGCAATATTATTTATTAAAGTTAGTTTAAAGTAATGCTTTTTTTCATCGTTGTTGAGGTCTAGTTATTATCTAGTCTAGTTATTGTTGATCTTAGGTATGAATGATGTACCTGACAAATTTTAATTTAGATATATCAAAAGTTGAACTGGACAAAGTTGAATTAAAATAATAAAGACGATAGTAATTGCTGTTATAAGCTTTTATATTATTTTGTAGATAAAGAAAAGAAACGAATAAAGGTATTTTCAATTTTTTAAATGTATTATATGTGTACATTTTATTAGAATTAGCAGTTCGACTGTTAAGACATCATCCGTATATTATAAATGTAAACAAGAATGGAATGATTGATAATTTGTTCTTTTTTTACATTTATAATGCAACCTCTTGGCGGATACTAATAAAATTTCCACACTTGAAAAGACCTACCTTTCCTTCGTTTTTCTTTATCAATCTGTGTGTAGTTACACCTACAAACCTTTGATTTACCTATTTTGTAAATAATTAAAGTTGTATAAGTTAATGAATCTATTGAAAACAATTCTCTGCGTTTATATTTAATAAACAGTTTATTACAACACTTATTCATATAGGTAATTAAGGTTTACAGATCATTTTTGTACCTACCCTTTTCATCAATTTGCCTTGTAAGAACCACATTTTATTACAATTAGGAGATCCTCCATGTGAAATTGTTTAGGACTGGTAACAAAATAAGCATGCATCTTTGGAATGTGTTTATTAATTATCTAAAATGTGGCAGTTATAATTTTATACCTACTCTTCTGTAAACATAACATCAAAATGGCACTTAACACTTATTTTTTCAAAACCCATTTCAACAATATTTACAATTTTGTAGGAAAGAATACACACTATTTTTCTTATTTAATTATTGCTGTCTTGTATACTAAAAATGATGAAAAATAGTAATGTTCTCACTTTGTTTTGATGAAATATATGGGTGGTATGTGGTATAGTATTTTTCTTCTCATTTTCACTTTCCATATCGTTTGTTATATAGAATATTATTAGTAGTGAATTACCATTATTTAAAAAAAAATTGGATACAGACTATTTTTTACTCGATTAAGATAAAATTAACTGAATTTTTCTGACAATTCGCAGTCATTGTTTTCATTTGAGGTACTTCATCTTCTACCGACATCTAGTGGATTTTTTACATACTATGCTGTTATTGGTGCCATATTTTAAAAAGAGTTGAAACACCTGTAAAATGTAATTCACCGGGGATGCAACAGAGTATCTTAAAACCAAAACGCAATACCGGTACCTATTAGACATGTTCATTGCTAAAAATGATATGTTTGCCCCATTATGGCGGCCGCTTGGCGACGCACAGTGGCGCGGAGCGCCACTGTGCTACCCAAATTACTCTACGACTCACAGGATTGATCCGTTTTAGACGTGCGTCACCTTAAAATGTTCGTCTTGAGTTTGCCTATCGACCCTTGTTCCGGGATTTTTGATTTCGAATTTTATTTTTCTGTAATTTGTGTCCAAAAATTTACTTTCATGGAAAAATGGCGATTTTGGGTGCAAAAGTCATCCTAGCGAACGCAACATTGAGTCTTTACAAAACTTTTTTGAAGAAAACTCTTCCTCTTGACAACCCTTACAACCCTGTGTACGTCAAATTGCGAGAGAAAAACGGCGAAAATTACACATTTTTGGATATTTTTTACGAGAAACTCATCCTATCACCTAAGGAATATGTCCGAATGTTTGCAGAATTTTTGGAAAATTTCTGAAATTTTGGAATTTGGCGATTTCCTGGCCAAATTAAATGGCCAAAAATATCCTCAAACATTCTGAGAAAATTTGTACGTATATATATATATATATATATATATATATATATATATATATATATATATATATATATATATATATATATAAACACTTTTTATTGAAAAAAATTTAGATTTTTGTTCCAATAGATTTTTGATGAACAATTTCCTTTCGCATCAATAGTTTTGGATCACTATGGTCGTTTTTAGGCATGACGGCCAATTTCTCTCGCAATTTGACGTACACAGGGTTGTAGGGGTTGTCAAGAGGAAGAGTTTTCTTCAAAAAAATTTTGTAAAAACTCAATGTTGCGTTCGCTAGGATGACTTTTGCACCCAAAATCGCCATTTTTCCATGAAAGTAAATTTTTGGACACAAATTACAGAAAAATAAAATTCGAAATCAAAAATCCCGGAACAAGGGTCGATAGTCAAACTCAAGACGAACATTTTAAGGTGACGCACGTCTAAAACGGATCAATCCTGTGAGTCGTAGAGTAATTTGGGTGGCACAGTAGCGCTCCGCGCCACTGTGCGACGCCCCAGAGGTATGGGCGTTTTGAAATCCTTGTTCTACAGTTCATTGTTAAGGCCGCAGTATCACTGTATTTCTCATATAAGAAGCAAGGGTTCACCATTTCCGATTGCATTTAAATCCCGCTAAATGAATTAAAATAAATCTTCTACCAGCTTAAAGTATAAGGTTTGGAGAATGAAATCTCCTATTTTTTATTTGTCCTGTTTATACACTGAATTTAAAAAAAAATCATAAAAAGTGATTTTAAAACCAGAGGCTAAAAAGTAGGAGATTTCATTCTACATATTTTTCCAAGTATCCCGCCAAAATATTTCTAAATTTTATTGCGTATTTTTCAAATCTAACTTGAAATACGATTAACAAATATTTGATAAATTTATTTGTCAAATTAGAGATTTTCTATGAATTCCTGTAATTGTGTACAGTTCATGTAGTTCATCTATTTTTAAGAAGATGTCACCGTAAAAAACAGTATAGCTATTCTACTTTAGAGATGGTTTTAATAGGTAAATGATTGTTTAGAGGTACCAATTTTTGAAACAGTGATACAGGTGTATGCCGTCTTTTATTGTTTCGTGCTTTTCATATATATTTGTCTCGTTTGGTTCCAAATTATCGATTGATTTTGCCTGTGTATGAACAAGTGTTGACCACGTTGCCAGATTATCGATTTATACGATAATTTCACAATTCTTTCTAGGACGAATTTGATTTTAAAGTAGGTGAAATATACAATAGTGAAATGCAGGAAAGGGAAGGAACTTTATTGCATTCCGATGTAAATTAAATCCGAATGACCTGGCATCATTGTATGATACGCACGTAATTATTGCTGCGTTTGAGAATCCACATCGGATGCATTTTTTACATCTCGAGCGTTTTTTTATCCACATCGGACACATCTGTCCTATTACATTTACGTATACTGAATCACGTGATCAAAGATTTTTTACATCTCAGATGCATCCGATGTGGATTCTCAAACGCAGCAATTGGCGGTCTTTGCTTTTTTCTCCTGAATGTTATTTTATCTTTATAAGGAATCTTATTTCTGAGTTAACACGTTGACTGCTATGTGTATGTACCCATGTGTATGTCCTATTAGTGCGTAATTGTTCAATATTTTAATTTATGTTAAAGACACGCAAACATGTTTAAAAAAAAAGTTATATGGATTTAAAAAATACATATTTTAAAAATATTTTTAGATATATACAGGGTGCTACATTTTTGCTTGGTATATTTTTAAAATAGAACATGTATTTTATTTCAATTTTAGAATGGTTCGGTAATACTGTATTCAACCTTAGAATAATTTAAAAAAATATTACAGGTCTGCCAAGCAATTAAATTTTTATAAAATTAGAAAATAATGCAGACCCTAAATTAAATTATCATAATTCAAAATTGTTTAATATACTGACTTATAGCACATTAAGATAACGAATAGTAGTGATAGTGCTGGATTCTTTTATAGCGAGTGTTTTGAAACATGTCTTAAAATGGTTACTTTTAAGTCAAATTACTCAATTTTTCAAAGGCAGCATTTGATATAATATTTTAGCATACAATTCCTTATAAATTTGCATATCCAACGATACCAACATGTTAGAGAATAACATATATACAGAGTGTCTCATCAGTGCGTAATTGATCGATAGCTGTTTTATTATTAGAAATAAGAAAAAAAAATAATATAAAAGTTATATGACCATATTAAAAATTATTCCTATATATACAGGGTGGTCCATAAACGAGATGTTGACCAAACCTATACATTTTTAAATCAAAACACCCTGCAGGTAGTTATACATATTTGATTGTTTTCACGTCGTCAAATAATTTTAATTGACTTTATTCATTTGCTATGTTCTATATAGAGTGTGTCAACACGCGAGGTTACATATGCTTAAATTTTTTTCAATGGAATATTATATTAATTGGTGGCATAACATACAAGGTGTTCCATTTAGAAAATTAAGAAAATCGTGACCATTTTCACACATCCTATATACAACATAGCAAATGAATGAAATTGAAATTATTGAAACGATGTGAAAACAGTCAAGTTTTACTTTAAAAATGTATAGGTTTGGTCAGACAATCGTTTATGGATTATCCTGTATATTTATAAATAACTGTTAATTATGGTCATACAACTTTTATATTAATTTTTTCGTATTTCCTATTATAAAACTGCTATCGACCAATTACGCACTCATGGGACACCCTGTATATGTGTTATTGATATCGTTGGATATGTTAATTTATAAGGAATTGAATGCTTAAATAATATACAGGGTGTGGCATTTGAAAAAAATTAAATAAATTTAACTTGGAATTAGCCATATTTAAGACTTGTTTTTCAAAACACACTGTACAAAATAATCCAGTTCTCTTACCACTATTCGTTAGCTTACTATCTTATTACTACATTTAAAAAAAAATTGAAATTATTTTAAACCTACCTAAATAATGATAATTTAATTTGGGGTCTGAATCATTCTCTAATTTCATAAAAAAAATTAATTTATTGGCAACCCTGCAATATTTGTTAATAAAATTCTAGGGTTAAATACAGCATTACCAAAGCATTCAAAAACTGAAGTAAAATACAGGGATTTCTTTTTAAAAAATATACCGTTTTATTTGTCAGACAAAAACGCAAAACCCTGTATGTCTAAAAATATCTTTAAAATACCTATTTTTAAAATGCATATAACTTTTATTTAGAAATTGTATACGTGTTTACAACACAAATTAAAATATTGAACAATTATGCACTAATGGGACAACCTGAATATATTATTCACAATATATGCACGCGACCTATGTTTGTAATAATTTAATCTCGCGCCGCGTTTATATATTTTATTCATGCGTCTATTAGATATTGTAGTTTACTAAGACCCAACCACAACATTTGCTTCGGCAGTCAACGTGTTTTAAATGCTTTTTTATTAATTTGTTGTTTAATTTGTATTTAGTTATTAATATTTCAAAAATGCTTATTTTTCTTATTGATTAATCTAAAATACGTAATTTTTATTTATAATTGAAAATAGTACTGGAATTCTAAATTGACAAAAAAAGTAGAAATATGAAAACATAAATTACGACTCTACAAATGAAGTAAAATTTTATGATTAATTTCTTTTTTCTTACAAAAACATTATCTCAGCAATATGTCATAAGTTGCATACACACAGTAGGTCTATGTAAGTTGATAACAAATGGAAAACTTTTTTATTATTTATTTTACGAAAAAAAGTTATTCTTCATAAAAATTTATGCATGGTCTAACAGAAAATGCAACCACCAGATAGCAAATTTTATCAGTCGGTTTTACAAGGTTTGTCAAAAAATATAATTTTGCTCTCAAGATAAAATACCTTTATTTTCGACAAACCCTGTATACGACTGATAAAATTTGATATCAGATAATTGAAATTTAGGTTTTAGACCATGCATAACTTTTTATGTAAAGTAACTTTTTTTCTAAAATTAATAGACCATGCAATTGTTTATGAAAAATAAGTTTTTTTTTTTTAATTCTTAAAAAGGTTTTCCGTATGCCGATGACGCCAACTTACATATAAATGAGATTAAATTTTTTGAAAATATTTTTTACTGATGCAGATCTAAATAAAGTATTGTTGGTAAATAAGGTACATTTTTCTTTTTTTATTTGGTTCTTTGGCTGTAAGACCTTTCGGTATATACATGGTATTCCATTAAGAATGGGAGCAACTGAAGATTAATTGATTAGAAATAAGCCGATTAAACGAAACATCCGTAGGTAAAACATTACTTGTTTCCGAAAAACAGAGTTTTAAAGTTGAAAATCAAAAATTATAAATAGCTACAATTTTTTTATTACTCAGTTTAATTTTACTAAATTCGGCAAACGTTATTGGTGTAATAAAATACATCTATCAGCAAAAAATAAGTTAAATAAGCTTTGCCAGTGGCGTACGTCATGGGCCAGTAACATCTTTTTCCTTCTAAATTTTAGTCCACGTCCACTTTTGATGTTTTTTAAATAAAGTTGAGTTAGTTTTTGAGATATTCGCACATATTAGAAAATTCTGTAGTTTTTAAATTTCGATTTTTTTTTTATTTAATTTCTAAGAGTACATTATTTATTTTAAAAACATCAAAAAATTTAAAATTTTATGTCCAAATAACATTTTGGATAGTGACGTAAAATTTAAGAGGTATGCGGTATTACGTACGAATGCTGTACGCCACTGGAAAAGTTAATTAAGGTAACTTATTTTTTTGCTGATAGGTGGATAATTTGACACCAAAAACGTTTGCCAAATTTAGTAAAATTGTTGTGAGTAATAAAAAAAATAAAGCAATAAATATTTTTTGAATTTTAACACCTTAACTCGGTACCAAGAAACATTTTATCTAAGCATGATTTGTTTAGTTGTCTTATTTTTAATCAGAGAATCGTCAGTTGTTCTATATCCCATTCTTAACGAAACACTATGTATAGTATAAGTGGTCCCTACGTAATGATACGAAGACCGTTGTCCTTTGTTGATTGGACACAAGAATGAACTACTAAACAGCGTTGGGTTTTTAGTAGCAACAGCTTGTACTGAAATTCAGATCGTGATTGTACCAGAACGTACTAGATTTGGCGATAAATTTCAAATGAGAACACAAACTCATTTTAAACCAAAAAATAAATAAAATGGGTATAACAAAAATATATTCTTACGTTGGTAAATAAAAAATTTAAAAAGAAACCAAAATAAACTTTATTTTAAACAAAAAAATATAAATTAAAATACGTAAAACAAAAATATATTTTTATATGGTTAAATAATAAAATTTAAAAATAAAAACAAACACTTATTTTTTATAGAAAAACAAATAAAATAAGGGTAAAAATTAAAAAATATTTGTTATGTCAATAGATTTACAATAATTAATCTATAATAGACTGTAAGTGTAGTATTCTTTTTAATAAATAATTTACCGTAATTAACAATGTTTAAATTTATTTACTAGAACATGAAAGTGTAGTCGATATTTATCAGGTTTTTAAATTTCCCGCTGGGTTATTTGTTTGATATCGATGATAGCGACACATAGTGGGCCAGATGTTAACTGCGTTCGAGCTGGTGGTTGTTAAGCATATGCTTAGGAGCGTATCTTATATTTATGTCCCTTATATGAAGACTCATACTCCCTTATCTCTTACCCATTATTTTCAAAGTATGGGAGCACTCATTTCTCTCAAGATTCTCATCAGAAATGTCGTACGTCAATGTGGAAACGCTGTTTTAAAGGCCTCGAGGATTAAAATTCTTACGAGAATTTGTATTCCCTCTAAATAAACCAAGAGAAACAATCTGTGAGTTCACACTGGCCCCAAGGGCCCTAAAAATACTGTTTTACGTTGACATATTATGACATTTCTCTTGAGAGGAATGACTTTTCTCGAGTTTGAAAATAGCCTCCCTGGTATAAAGTATCGCATTGGGAGTATCAGAAGTATCTACTGTCTAGCATAGAAATTGGAAATCATAGAATACATTATTCTAGAAGATCCAGCGAAATATTTAAAATGTACTAGATTTAGATACTTTTGTCTTTTGTGGTACTAGCATTTATGAATGGTTGAAATGTACTGAATCTAGTACAATTGTACTAATAAACCCAACGCTGCTACTAAATAAATATACCGACGTGCCGAATCTAATGCAAAAGTTTTATTTTTATACCTGTTTCATCGAAAATATTTGTCAAGGTCAAGAACTCGTTTAGTTATTATCGCGTAGTAGCTAGGGGTGATGAATTTGTTAGGTATTTTATAACAGTTACCGTTTAGAACTAATAAAATTATTACGCCATCTGTTGAACAAAAGAACTATTAAATATGGAATATTGCTCCATCTGCTGAACAAAAGGATTCTTAATTTATGACACATAAATGACATCTATCAAAATTAGTTCATGTTACGAATATTGGGGGTGGTACTGTGGTCTTAACAATGGTAACGAAACAATAACGTTGAGCCCATGAATCATGTCGACAGTGGAAAAATTACACGTTTCGGTAAGTATGGTGGACCTTAAGTGACGCCGTATTGGTATGGCATATTGAGTTCGCTGACTTTGGCAACCTTCTAGATGATATAAAACAAGAATAAAAGTGGGGCCTGGGTGCAATACCGGGAATTCAAAGTGGAGAATAACGTTGTCTATTACCTCCTAAAGCCTCGGCGTGGGGCCTATGATATATGCAAAAACCCTCTCGGCTCCCGGTCTACCCAGTCCAGTTCATTATGCTGTATTTACTATTTACTGTTTACTAATATATTAAAATTTAGAATGGTTTGGGAGGATTTTCATCATTTCTATTACTTGTTTGCATGTAATCATGAAATGAAAAGTACTTATTGTAATTTTAAGGTGAAGGGGGAGAAAAAGTCCTTTTTATCTCACAAGGAAAGTCAATGTTTAATTATTTAACAAAACATTGAGTGCGACCGGTTTCGCCATACTCTCCATCCACTAGGGAATACTACAAAACAAGTTTCATCAAACGTTGGGTGAAATAAATTGTAAAATGAACAAAGTTTACAAGTAATAAAAAGTTAAAAATATTTGAAAAACAAATATTAGTCAATTGAAATAGTAAAATTTAAAATATTCAAGACTATACAAAACAAATCACATACATTAAACAGATTAAAAGATAAGGCTTATTTTAAACAACCTTGTTTTTTATTTGTTGTTTATTTCACCCAAAATTTGATGAAACTTGTTCTGTAGTATTCCCTAGTGGATGGAGAGTATGGTGAGCCTGAAGATGAAGTGATGACACTTCGAAACCGGTCGCACTCAATGTTTTGTTAAATAATTAAACATTGACTTTCCTTGTGAGATATAAAGAACTTTTTCTCCCCCTTCACCTTAAAATTACCTCAACTCACACATGGCTACCCCCCTTGTCAAAGTACTTATTGTATGCAAATGATATTTCTAGGCCATAGGGTTTTTAAATATACTATTGGGTTATGGTTTTATAAAAACTATGTTAATTTTTCTAGGAGTTGCGAGTAGGTTCTTGCATCTTTAGGTAGATATCTAATTTTATTTGTGCTTTTAATTATTATAATTGTACAAAGCATAAATATTATAGGTGAAAGACAGTATGCAAATAGCAGTATTATGTATTGGAGGTGAGATACGACCACAAAAACGTTGATAAAGGTTATGAACATCAGAACGATACCTTATTTTGTTAAAATGATATGGAGGGGATTTATGTTAAATTTAAGTAAAATTATAGAATTTACCAGATGCGCCTCGATATATATTAGTAGAATAATTTTTAAAACTAGTTCTGGGGAATGTGAGAACAATTAAATAAACTCCACAAGGGTATGTTAATAGGTCAAGTTTGCTGATATGGACAGTATATAAATGTTGCTCGAACTGGACGGGATTAGTATCTCTGTAATTTTTTGTATCATGTGGGAATGTGACCTATCAGAATATTATTATAAACTTCTAATTTCTCCCACTCCAAACATGTGTCAAAATTTACTAAGATCATAAATATGTATAAGCGTTCTTGCAATTGGCTAATTATGTGGTAAAATGACAATTATTAATGTGCAGAAGTTCGTAAATATTTAAAAAAGAATGTGCTCAAATTTACTACCGAAATAAATTGCTAACTTCCATTGCACTCTTTTTAATTCTCTTATAATTTACCGTTTTATGAAATAAACTAAAAATGTCAACTAAACCTTAACACCTACAATATGTGATAATATAAACTAGCATTGTAATCTCCGTAATTTAGAATTCTCTGCATTTTCTCCTAAAGTTAAAAATAATTATTAACTGAGTTTTAACGGATACATGCACCACACAGTAGCGTAGGATTAACACGTTCGCAACGGTCCCGTAAAGTATTTAAATATGCAGTAGTAACTTCATACAATTTAAAGAAAAAGAAAAAACCGTGTTTTAAAATATAGGTCAAATTTATTTCAAACCGAACAATTTTCAGTTTAATTTTTTTTTAATTGACACCTTATGGTGTCTGCGAGGGTGCCTGCAATTAAAACTAGTCTCGTGAACTAACTTTTACCTTCTATGATGTAAATGTTATGCAATAGGTGATTTAGCTTAAATTGCTGGTACTGCGTGGATTCATAAATTGTCCAGGACAAATAAAATCAGAGTAGCTTGACCGCTTCGCGGGCCAGTCTGCTTTACAATAAAATGAATGATACAATAATAGGTACTATAAAGACAAAATAATGTTGAGCGCCACCAAGTTTTTGAGTAAAAACTATGGAAAACTATCTGATTTTATATGCCCTGTTTAATTGAGTTGGTCTCTGGTACCTCAAGTTATCTAGTTATCTATTACGAGTTGAGGCAAATAAAAGAAATTGAGAAAATTTAATAAAAAGAATACAATGTTTGTTACATTTAATGAAAATTATGCAATGTTTGTAAATGTTTATTACACAATGAATTACCGATTAATGACTAATAAATTTTTGAATGAACTTGAATATTATTAAAAATGGGTTTCTTTGTTTCGACCATGTGGCATTACACAGCGGTAGAGCCGGGACAAGATGAGTTTGGTACACAACATGGCGACGACAAAAGTTGCGCACTGGCTGTTGCCTAGCAACGACGCTCGGTGAAGCCAAACTTAGTCGTTCAGTGGCGTAACTTGGGTCGAGTATATACAAAGTGAATAGAAGTGAATAGAGGGCAAAAAGTGACAATTTTATATAATTATAGTGACTTGTGATTTATATTTACATACAAGTATTGTGTTTTTGTTGTTGTAATGGCTCCAAAGAGAATCGGATTAAAAGGGAGGTCCCTTAATAGTCAAACAAGAGAAATTATATATAATATTACTAAATTTATGGAAATAGAAGCAAATGAAGGATTTCAAATTCCTCTAAAAAATTATCGGTGAGTATGATAATATAGCATTTATTTTATAACAGTCGTATACATAACAAGTAGTAAGAAGCGTTAGAAGCGTTGGCGGCTAGTGCAATAATTCCACGAGCATATAATTATCTACAATCAGAATTATACATTCATAATAACGAGAAGGCAAAGAAACTTTAAGAAAACCATCGAGATAGAATAAAGGGGAGACGCTATGACGTTACTAAAAGTGTCCGCACTTTTCAATAAGCATTACATTTTTACGTCATGTGTCAAACTAACGTAACCTAGTCAGTTTAATTACTGTTTTGGTGAGAATAAACGCCATTTAATTTAAATAGCTACACTTAAATCTTATAAAAGGTTATTTTAATTTTAAATAATGGTATCATGTGCTATAAGAATCTGTTGCAGCAGTGACAGCGTTAATAAGAAAAAAACTTCAGGAATTACATTTCATTAAAGCATATTCTCAACAATTATAAGGACCGTATTCTGAATTTTTGTTATCAATGTTTGTGTGTTAATTAATCATAATTTACTTTTCTAATAATATAAGTATATCAATCTTGCTAGTTTAGATTCTGATAAAAATGTGATGATAATTATACATCAGTAGTGATGCCCATGTAAATCATTTGGGCTATAAAGATCATATTTTATGCTATTCCTGTAGGTACAGTGAAGGAATAAGTTTTAAATTTTCACAACGCTAAATATACAAATACTTGAATTATAGATTTCCAAAGAACTCTGTAACGCGGGATTCATGGATTGGATTTGTAAATAGAGTTGACTGGAAACCTTCAAAATATAGTGTACTATGCTCTAGACAGTTTGAAGAAAACTGTTTCTATAGAAATTCTGTACATTTTGTTCGTCTAAAAGATTATGCGATTCCGTCTTTGCTGAATCCAAGTTTAGTTCTCTTATCAGATGTGGTCGGTCACATGAAACAATTAAAAGGAACCAAAAGAGATTAACTCATATGTGCACGCAGTTTAGATCAGCAAAGAAAACTAATATTTCGTGCAATTTTTTTATTGAAATAGCAAGGCACTTTCGGCATTTAGCCATCTTAAGTGCTTATCGTCAAGCAAAAAAGTCCTTCAATATCGGTTTTCATCGTTATTTCAATAATGAACTATTGAAGAATCCTATCTTGCTAAGTCACCATTTTTAATGAGTTGTTAAAAAGTGTATTGTTAATTTGTTTAAATTTCAAGGTTTAAGACCTTCTAATTAAAGATTTTCGTTAAGGCAAAGTAAACAATAAGAACTAAAGATGGTGTAATACTTTGCTGGACATCAAAAAGAATTTTCCAGAAAAATTATATATATTTCTGGTCTCATATTTTTAAGAATTTATTCTATAATTTAGATACAGTCTAGAAAGCAAGTCACAAAATTCGAGAAATCTTCTTCAATTTGGTTACAAAAAACCTCTATCTACAAAAAATTTTGACAATTTTAATATTTTTGGATATGGCCGATAAATATATTGACGGCTTAAAAACACATTGCAATGGGCAATTATTATTAGACAGTGGGAGGCATACGAGATTTTTAGGATTACAAGTCTGTATCCACAGTACCAAATGTTTATTTAATTCTTTAGTTGTGCAAAACAATTTATTATTTTTCTTACCAAAATATAAAATCTCCCAGGATAACTTGGAATTATTTTTTTGTTCGATCCGTTTACATGGGGGTTATAATAACAACCCCACAGTAAGACAATTTGTGTCAGCCTATAAAAATCTACTCGTCCATGTAGAGTTATGTGAAAATTTTCGTGGTAACTGTATACCCTTAGAAGAGATTAGTATTTTAAAGTGCGATGTAGTCGACAACTTAATTAACATCAACTGGATATTCATTTTCCAATCAAGCACAAGATTATGAAAATGATCTCTTTGAAATTATTGAAGCCATCGAATTAGATCACGGTTATGTACGAGATCCCTGTATTACTCCATTTTCGAAATATGCAATTACTTACATCGCGGGTTATGTTGTTCATTTTATAAATAAAAAAATATATTCTGGACAATGTTCTCAAGCACTAATAAGTGATACAAAAAATATTAATATATATTCATTCATAGATATGAAAAATAAAAACAAATTGCATTACCCATCAGAAGATGTTATCGCTATCTGTATGGCATGTGAAAAGCTTTTAAAAATCAGATTAATTAGTTTCTAAAAAACAGATTTCACTTGACATCTTGATTCAGTTAGTATTAGGTCAGTTTTTGATAATCACAGAACATTATTATTGAAATGTGTTGCGAGCAGGTACCTAAATGTAAGAATGTGCTATTTATCAAAAAATAAAGCAAATAAGAAAATTAGCATAAGACACCATAGTAATAAGATGGTTTTATTTGAAGGGAAATAAAACATTTAAAAAAAATGACTTTTAATTTACCCAGATAAAATCATTTATTCTAATTAAAAAATATGTGTTGAAATTAAAGCAATTTTTTGAACAATACATTTTATATATTTTCTTAACATTAGTTAAATATTTTCATTCCGACAATCTTCAAATATAAAATTACTGACTTCAAATCAAAGTACTACTCTGTCTACGTCGCCATTTTAATTACATTTTTCTGTCAGTCTTAGCATCGCTAAGTGCGTCCATATGTCTTATCGCAAAATAGTGTTTATGTCGTCTCTACTTTATTCTATCTCGATGAAGAAAACTGATACACTCTATTGGTTTTAGGTAAGTAGAATATACTGATCTATTTAACAGAATATTAATGATTTGTTACTTGTAGGTGGAGAAAGACAGAAGCCAATAGGAGCGTATTGATTGAAAAATACGATATTCGTTTCAAAAGAATACAATTTCTTAAAGAAATGATTCAGTACCGATCTGAAGGCAGAAATATTATCTACACCGATGAAACTTATATCCACAGCAGCCATACTCAACCACATCGTTGGTCAGATGAAAGCGTTCAAGAATTAAAAAAACCTATATCCAAAGGAAAACGACTTATTATCGTACATGCTGGTGGAGAAAATATATTTATACCAAACGGCTTATTAATTTTCAAATCGGTTATGGTTTACTAAGTTGTTTAATCTATTACATAATAACATGTAAAATGCAAAATTTAATTTTATTTTCATTTGGATCATAAATAATGTTTTTTTCATTCTTAACAACTCTTCCGTTGACACTGTGTATATTTTATATAGATAATTTTGTATATTTTATGAAGATAATTTTATAGAAATATATACAATATTTATTGGTATCTTTCAGGATCCAAAAGTGGCGACTATCACGATGATATGAAACATGCAAACTTTATGAAGTGGGTTGAAATACACCTGTTGCCTAATTTGCCGGAGAAATCTGTATTAGTTATAGACAATGCTTTATACCACAATGTAACTGTGGAACAAAATATAACATCAGCAAGTCCCAAATTAGCCATGACAAAATGGCTAAAAGAAAAAGACATACCTTTTCAGGAATCAATGACAAAACCGGAATTGTACAAAATTATTAAAGATAATAAATACAGATTTCCGGTAGTTTATAAATTAGACAGATTATTGGAGGCACAGGGTCACAAAGTCCTTCGGCTTCCACCCTATCACCCTGATCTCAACCCAATTGAAAAAATGTGGGCTTCTGTAAAAAATTGGGTAGCAGCTAGAAATACCACATTCACTTTAATTAATGTAGAATCGTTAACACGGAATAGATGGAATAAGTTCGAAATGACTTTAAATCTGTCATTTTTAAGTAAGTTGGCGGCATTTGGAAAACTTTTTTATTATAAATTTTAGAAAGAAATATGTATTCATACAAAAGTTTGCATGGTCTAAAACCCAAACTCGACCATCTAATATTAAATTTTATCAGTTGTATACGAGGTTTGTCAAAAAATATGATTTTGCTCAACATGTATTCCCAGCGAAATTTCAAATAAGTGTGCTCTTCTTCTTTTAATAGTGGTGGTCTTGCGCACCAGTAGTTAGGCGTTTAATAAGAAAGAAGAATGGCCCGCTTTCTATTTGTTAATATTCTATTAGTAAATTTAATTTGTTGCACTAGGTGTAAATGTTCTGCACTAATCGCATTTGATTTGTTTAGTGTAGCATCAAATATTTTGCAACATTGCAACATTGCAACATTGCAACATTGTAAGTAGAAGAGTGGGTCAACATTTGTCGACATGTCAAGGAATATGAAGCTACACAAATTAAAAAAGAATATTTGTTGGACTCCACAATGGACCATTTAAAGTTTACAGTAAATACTGGATCATCACATGAAAGTTGGTCAGAGGATGAAAACACTGATGTAAGTTTAGGAGTACAACAGCTCTCTGATTTAGAATCGGAAGAAAATTAGATTTGTGTCTCTATTTATATGTATTTTTGTAATATATAAGTATTTTAATATTGTCTTATTTTATTATCACATATACACACATATTTAAAAAAAAATATTTAGAATAAAATTCACATCATAGTACCTAGTTAATAATTAATCATAATACATAATTTAAAATAAAAAAGGTAATACAAATTACTAAACGTCTGCCTCTGCCTCTGACGTCACACCTTCGCGCAGGGTGGTCGAGCACGTGGCTATACCAATCTCATCTTGGCCAGCCTCTACTTTCCTGTTAAATCGCGCTATCTGGGTAGATCAAGTCTATCCGATATTAATTAAGGCTACTTCGACATTACATGAATACCGTACCTAAGCCACGAAAAATTGTTGCACAAAAGGGACGCAAGTAAGTAGGCCGCATAGTCAGCTTCAGGTTCTCACATTCCTCCGTTTGTGCTTTTACTTAGAAAAAAAATGACTGAATTATTGATGAAGGTTGCCCTGCTGGAACTGTGAGATATGCAAATAGTAGCGGATAGATGGATAGTGAGCACTTTCTTAAATATTTAGAACACTTTGCTAAACACGCACGTGCATCCTAAAATAGAAAAGTATTGTTGATAATCGATAATCACTCCAGCCATCGCAACCTGGATGCCATTTTAAAGTCACGTAGTTTGAATATTGTGATGATCTCTCTTCCTCATCATACAAGCCATCGTATGCAGCCGCTTGAATATTCTTTTTATGGACCGTTAAAAGGACAATATGCGCGAGAATGTAATAAATGGCTTTCCAATCACCCAGCTCAAAGAATATCAATCTATGATGTAATGGAGATTTTTGGCAAACCTTTTTTAAAAGTTGCCACTCTAGAAAAGGCCGTCAAGGGTTTTTATGTAACAGGTATTTGTCTGCTAAATCCTGATGTATTTTCGGATACTGACTTCCTTTCTTCGTCGGTCACTGAGAATCCACAAGTGACAGCAGATCTTGATAATACATAGAATGATCAAGTTAATGCAGAACGACTGCACGGCTGCTTCAGCATAGTCACATCCTCGATAATAACCCAGAGTTGGTCCCAGAGGACAAAACTGTTCAATCAGGACTAATATTACCAGTACCCTCAACCTCACGAAAAATTGACACTTCTGAACCAGTACCGGGTCCATCGACTACCAAAGATCCACCAACATCACGAAAAATTAACACTTCTAAACCAACATCAGGTTCGTCGACTGCCAAGGATCCATTAGTAGATGATTTTGAAAAAATATTGGCTATAATTTCACCCAAGCCAAAGTGCAAACGAAAACCAAATACCAAACGGAAAGCTCAAACAGCAGAAGAATTAACAGCAACGCTGTTTAAAGACTTTCTAGAAGCCGAAATTCAAGAAAAAAAGAGAAACGCGTCACTGAAAAAGAATTCTGAAAAAGGTAAGCAGGTTATAAAATGCTTCTCGGCTTCCGGAAAAGAAAAAAGTCTGCAAAATAGCCACGGTTTACCAAAAAAGAGAAAAAACTTCAAACACAACGGAGGCTGGATGACAATTCTAGCGAATCAGACGATGAAATTAATCCAAAATGCATATATTGTGTTGGAAAATTTTTAAAGTCCAAACCTGACGAAGAGTGGATTCAATGCCAGTTGTGCCGAAATTAAGCCCACCAAATGTGTGCAGATGCATTAGAAGGTGACGATCAGTTCCTATGCGCAAAGTGTGATTAAGATAAGAACCTTGCGTTTATGTTTGTCAAAAATAAGCATTAATGTTTTATTTTAAATATAAACCATTATTATTGTGTTTTGTGGTTCGTTTTTCAATAAAACCTGTTTTTTTATCATCATTTAATTCGGAATTAGTTTTTTTACATACAAGTAACACAGCGGTCCTTTGTGCCCCAAGGTATGGGGCAGAGAGGACCGAATACATACAGTCAAACTTTTCAAAATTGAATCAATACCAAGTAAGATTTTGTAGAGGTATATGCATCAGTTGATACCGCATAGGTGTAGCCCCAGTATCTTACATAGTGAAATTTTTATCAATAGTGATAAAGGAGTATGACAACTTTTCCTTTAGTGGTCCTCTGTGTCCCACTCTCCCCTAGTTTAATACCCAAACCGATTTTTATCCATGTTTCGACTTTTATTCTGAAAACATTGACGTTTCGCACTAATCATTGATTAGTTACTCTTGTAATAAATTGAATCGGGATTGAGTGAAAATTTTTCAGCGTGCAGTGTTTTCAGATACAGTTTGTGTTGATTTGCGTCTCTGAGAATAAAATATGATTGTCATTGGTTGATTTATTATAGCGTTAGACTTCATTAGACTGTTCTTATAACCACATACAAGTTACTCGCGCACTGGGTTGTGTTTTCAGATATGTACAACACACTACATAAGATTAAATGGTATGGTCTTCTCAAGTATACCCGACTCTCTCAGAGGATTGTTCAATACATCTAATATCATTGGAAGTATTCGGAAAAATGACATTTGCCGGACCGTCGAATGCACGAATTTAAAAAGTAACATGATTATAAACTGCTGTCTTATATTTCGTGTAAAATAAGAATAGCAATAGTGAATGTCATGTAATAAATTATTTTTTTTAAATATAAACCGTTTGAAGAACCTATTTTGAAATAAATGGGACACAATAAGAAAAATCTTTTTTATGAAAATTCACGTAACAACAATACAGAGGTAATATTTACTTTCAACAACCACGTTACAATACAAGCAATTGTGGGCGGTGAAGACCCAATATTTTTCGGAACATTTATCATAGCACACATATTTAAAAACAATTAATCATATCTTTATTAAATTCCCAATAAAATACCCATAAATATACAAAAAATACAAGTATTACAAATTGAAAACTGTAATTTTTTATTGATTCTTTAAGTACATGACAAGTCAAAATATTTGAATAGAAAAATAAATATACAAACAAAACTTAAACCTAATTGATAATTTATACGTACCGTAATCTGGGGTGAGATCGGACACATTTTAAAGGTTTTTTCTTAATAGCAAGAGGCTAGATTTTTGTAAAAATCTGAAAAAATTAATATAAGAACCTTAAACCTTCCTCTATCGAATACAATATTTGTTTTTTGCATATTTGAAAAAATTCTATTTTTTTTTATTATTGAAAGGTGTCCGAACTCACCCCTATGGGTAGTCTAAGTTCGGATCACCTTTAATTTATAGGAAAATCCAAACTTAATTTATAGTGAGAGTGTGTTCGGACAAATATAATTAAATATACATATATACAGATTTCATAAAAAAAATTTCTTAGGGGGGATAGGGGTCCAAACACAATTTCGGTACGAACAATTTTATTTAAAGTAATAAAACTCAAATATTTTTCCAAAAAAACATAAAAACATTTAAAAACACGTAATAACTATGTTATTAACCAAGAACATAAACAATAAAACTAAAATAAGTTTCCAAAAAACATAAAAACATTTAAAAAAACACGTAATAACTATGTTATTAACAAAGAACATTGCAATAAACTCATTATTCTATTTTGATGTTGTCGGGAAGATGCTTAAAAAAGTGCCTTTCTCTTCTTATTTCTTTTAGAAGAATTTTTTTAAAAATATCTTTTTTAAACGCAAGTCCCTCATCAGAAATATCGGGAAATATAAAATAATTATTTTTTTCGCCTTTTATTCTAAGATATTTTATTAAAAAAAGCTCTTCCTTTATATCAACAATTTTATCTATAAGACCAACAAAATATCGAAATTTTTTTTGGTTTTCACAAGAAACGGAAACTACAATGAAATCTCCCACTTCAATGAGATTTTGATCAACTTCTGGTTCTCTCTCATAAGTGCTGGTAGAAGGGTGCTCAAATACAGACATTTCATTTTCGTCTTCATAAACGTTTTCTTCCTCTTCTACGCAAATGTTTTCCACATCACTCTCCTCAAAAATGATATTTTCTTCTTGGGGAAGATCTTCTGATCTCACACCTTTTCCAGGGGCAACATTCAGCTTTTTACCCCTCCTCGGTTTTTCGCTTTTTTCCTCCCATCTACAGTCTTTTAAATATTCGGAAAAACTTTGGCTCCAGTGATTAGCATTATCCTTTTCTGCTGTCTTTCCAGGCAACTTTTCCAAAACTATTTCAGCGTTTAATGGAATAATTCCACAAGCTCTAAAACCAGATTAGATATTTTTGTCGATATTCGGGCCCAAAGATTCTAAAGTTTTCTTTAAAAGACGAGGAAATTCTGATTTAGGCAGGACACCTTTATTTTTAATTTTCCAATCAGTCAAGTTTGCACGCCAGTGTTTCTTCATGGGGCCAAAAAACGCAACATCCAGAGGTTGCAGCAAGTGGGTGGCATATGGGGGTAATAAAATGAAATAAATGTCGTTTTCTTCACATTGCTTAATCACAAACAATGACAAGTGACTGGAAAGATTGTCGCCAATTAACAACTTTCGCCCTTCTAACTTGCGGAAATATGGCAAAACCACTTGTAAAAACCAGTCTTCAAATATTGGTGTCTCAAACCACCCACTTTTCGATCTACTGTATACAGTGCCTTCTGGGCCTCCTTCTATCCAAGTTGGGTAAATATGAAGAGCTCGGTATACGACATACGGAGGCAGCAAAACACCTGAAACACTAGCAGTCATCATAATTGACGTGCTGCTTTTAGAAGAATCAATAATTCTATTTATATGTTTGGATCCTTTTTTACCAACGACCTTTGATCTTCCAGGATCGTCAGTTAAATTGGATTCATCATAATTAATTATGTTCTCCAGAGGAATAGGTCCCATAACAGCCTGAAGGTTATCAAAATATTCTTGAACTTTTTGCCTATCGACTTCTGCTCTACTCCTCTTGATATTTTGTGCAAGGCGCTCCGATAAAATTTTATGTCTAAACATAAATCCATAAAACCAATCTTCCCCGGGCATGTTGTCTTTAAATCCTGTGATTTTTGTTCCGGATCTGTCCAAATATGATTTGACGATTAGGCGAATATCCAGCCTAGTTAAGAGCGATATCCATGGTTAGAAACTGGCTTAAAACGACTTCAAGGTTCTCTTTCTCAGTTTTAAATATTTTTTTATAAAATTTGGTATGCCTACTAAGCAAATGATAGAGAACCCCGCTGTAGAGCCCGAATTCAGAAAAACTTATTATTTAATTATTTCTATACAAATTATAAAAAATTATTGCAAAAAGGAGTCTTTACCGGGAATTGTTATACAAAAATCAACTAATTCTTTCCAATACACTTTTTTGTCTAAAGCGTATATTTTTTGAAAACCTTGAATTACGAAATCTGAGAAAATCTGTCAAGATTCGAATCCATATTAATTGATTTGGCAACAAAGCGGCGGACGTTGGCGGTGCATGCAGTACCGGAAAATTAGGATAAAAGTATTTATGTAGTCATTTAAGTCGCTTATAATGAAATTATTAAAAAACTATATTCTTTTTAGTTCAAGTGTAGGTGTTTTCGTTTCGTATTTAGTTAATGTGTTTATATGAACTTTTATGTGTAAGCTGAGTTATAATAATTTGTGGTAAAAATGGGAAAACTTTCGTAAATGCCGAAAATATTTCCGTTTAGACGGAAATCTATAATATCGTGCTAGATTACTTATAAAAAGACAAACACTAGCACCTCTTATTCCAGTCCACTTCAGTTCCTGCCCTTCTAAGCATAAAAGTCAAAATATATGGGAAATTAATATACTAAGTATTGAATAGAAAAAGAACTTTTAGCTTTAAAGCAATATTCACAAATTTAAGGCGGATGTCCAACAAATGTGGTTTATTTGTGGATGCTGAATATGGTTTTTTAGGTTCCGACGGTTTATTAGGAACCGACAGTATTATCGAAATTAAATATCTTGCCACTGCTTCAAAACTGACTCCGGAAAAAGCAATGGTTGACAACATAATAAAATTTGCAATTATTAATGATAATGGCAAAATGCAATAATTGTTCAGGGGCAACTTCACGTAACTAAACGAAATATTTGTTTTTTTATTATTTTGATACCTTTAAGTATGTTAGTAGAAAAAATAAAAACAGATGAAAGATTTTGGTGTATATGAAAAACAAACTAAAGCAATTTTATTTAGACTGTATACTGCCCGAGATCTTAGATCCACGTTTCACTAGAGGTTTAAAAATTAGAAATCCGAGTAGAAATCCGACCAATAATCAATAAAAATTATTATTTTTATTTCTTCTTTAATAATAAATCATTTTACTCAATGTTATTTTATATGTATATTTTTAGTACTAGAAAACATTTTTTTCTATACCCAAATGGATATTAGCGTATCTACGTACAGAATACAAAACGAAAAAATATGCTATTGCGTAAAATGAGTTATACTTGTGTAGAATCGATAAATAATAGCATTTCTAGTTTTATTTGATCTATATTTAGAAATAAATATTTATACATTTTTGGGGGGGTGGGTGGCTCAGTGGTAGAGTCTCTGCCTGTGGATCCAAGGGTCCCAGGTTCGAATCCCACCGTTGGCCGGGATTTTTTCATTTAATTTAATTATTTAAAATTAATTCTGATGCCTTGGTAGGATTCCCCACTCGACCATTCACTGTTGGGTTCTAATTAACAGTGCTGTTTCTAAAGTGGCGCTGGGAAACAGTAACAAAGCCTACACAGAACACGAGGCTAATAACTTTAGCAGTTGATACCGATGACACCAAATTAAAAAAAAAATATAAATTTTAATAAAACTATATGAAATCAATTTAATTTATATTCACTCTTGCTACACAAACTACTATTTTCTACATCCACATGGAAATGCTTTTTTCTATACTCACATGAATATTAGCTAATCTATGCACATACTACAAAACAAAAAAGTATGCCATTGCGTTCAACTGAACGAATAAATTTCATATCCATTCTACCTACTAAGAATACTGCAAAACAGTTAAATCCACCAATCAGATTATATTTTGCTCACCCGGCTACTATTATTTTTTAAATTTTATGTAACAATTCTGTCAAACTAACTGTCAGTATATTTTTGAATTATTGAGATAAAATGGCAAGTGTGACGATGGCGTGAGGACAAGGAGTTTATCTCCAAGCGAGAGGCCCGAGTTCAAATCAGGGCTGGAGACTAATTAAATTAAATCTTTTTGTATTTTTATTTTATAAATTAGTAAAAGTCTTATATTATTTTAAAATTATTTATTTTGTCTTAATAAAATACTTTTTTAAATTTGTAGAATTTCGTTAGTGTGTCGTAGACAAAATATACTATACAACTCGAGTGGATTGTCCATATCGCACTCAGACGATTAAGCACTCCGTCTACGGCGTCGTTCTTAAACTTCGTCTTCGTGCAATATGTCCATCATATCCAATTTTGTTGCACAAACTACTATTCACGCACAGACTACAAAACGAAAAAATATATTATTGCGTTCAACTCAACGAATATATTTCATATCCGTTCTAGGTAGTGAGAACACTGCAAAAAAATTAAATCCACCAATCACAGTTTATATATTGGACACCCAACTACTATTATTTTTAAAATTTTAAATAAGTGACAATTCTGTCAAACTAATTGTCAGTATATTTTTTAGGTATTGAAATTAAACATACATTAAAATGAGTTAATTTTTGTGTAGAATCCATAAATAATTTTAATTTATTTTTATTTGGACCACATTTTAAAAAATCTTAAATTTGAATCAAACTACCTATATGAAACTAATTTAATTTCTACTATTAGAACTAAAATTTTAAATGTGGAGGTGAAAATGAGGATACGGCATCTGTCTTTCAGGCTAGAGGCCCTAGTTCAAATATGGGCTGGGGACTAATTAAATTAAATATTTTTTCATGTTTATTTTATTTCACAAATTAGTGAAGTCATAAATTATTTTAAAATTAGTTATTTTCTCTTTTCCTAAAATAAATTTGTAGATTTTCGTTAGTGGGTCGTAGAAAAAAATATACTGTACAACTCCAGTGGATTGTCCACTGTTGTTGCACAAACTAGTATCAAATGGATTATTATTTAAAAAACGTGTTTTTATACAGGGGATTTGTAAATAAGTACGGAAGATTTTTACAAATTGTTATCAAAGTTATTTTGTTAAAAAAAGTTCCTATAAAAGTAGGTCAAAACATACTTCGTTTCCGGGATACAGAATGTTTAAATTTTAATTTAATAAATTTTATTAATTATTTCAAATAGTTTTAAAGATATTTACTCTAAATTTGCAAAAAAAACTTTGAAGAGACAAATAAGTATTTTTTGGGGTGTTCCAAATATTTCTACTTGTACCAGTGGGTTTGTGCGAGAATGCCACTTTTTTAATAAAAAAAATACTGCGCCACTGACTTTTTCGATCTATATTTTTTTTTATAAAATAACTTCGGCAAACATTCCCTAAAATCATTCACACTTACCAACAAACACCCTGTACATAAGAAAATGTAGAAATAGGTACTTTTTAGATATTTTTCCGAAATAATCATAGAAAATACAAATGCATATTTAAAAATATATTTCGTAAATAAATTAATTAGTTAGAAAAAAGATTTTCGAAAATGTTACACCAGGTTATACCTTTAAAAAATATTTTAAACGAGAAAACAAAACAGAAATACTCTTTGTTAGACCGGACCTGCGATTTATCGGTATTTTTTATATTTTAAATCATCTATAGTTTATAAGTAATAAATTGAAGGGAGCGTAAGTCAGGGAATAGAGCAACGTTGCCAAAGTGGGTTCAGATGCACTAAAAGTTGTCAGTGTGTTCTAAACCTGAATTTGCTGTTAGGTAGCGCATGGATATCGCTCTTAAGGGAAAGCCCCATTCGGGGGAAGTTAAAATTCCTTGTGCCAGTTCACTCTCTTGTTCTTGGCTTAATTTGGTTTGCCCGCCACTTTTTTTAGCGTGCTTACCTGTCATTTTGTCATTTATTGTCGATTTTGGTATGTTGTAGAACTCTGCTGCCTCCCTCAGGGTCTTCCTTTTAGTCCTGACATCTTCAATAGCCTTATTTAAAGCCTCTTTGGCATAGTTGGATCTTTGTTTTACGCCAAGAGGACGCCTGTAATTTCTGGGCATGGTGTCCGAACTCGCCCCACGAAAAGCTATATTTTTTCTATAATAAGAAAAAAAAATTCGGGAATGAAAAAATAAATGATAATCATTTATGAATCATTAGAAAAACATATAAACCTACATTATATGAAAAATTACGATTCAATTGCTTACAGATCCCTTCCCCCAGATGTTTGTTTCTAACGTTATAAAAAATATGCAAATTACGACCCATATCAAAATATCCCGTACTTACCACAAACTTTCTCTAGCGGCAATTTCTACCTAACTGGAGTGAAATGAGACAATATTGGACATGTAAAACATGTAAAAACTTCGCCAATGAAAAACGTGCTCGTGGTCACGTGATTTCCCACGCCGCGCAGCATTGTCCGAACTCGTACTACCTTTTCGATCTCACCCCAGATTACGGTACTATCTTCATAATATCATCAGAGTAATAATTACTCTATTTTTACTGCACCAATCATTGAAATATTACTATTTTAGTGTAGTGTATGGGTAAACTACTGGGAAAATGTTGTACCCTAGTACACATTGTGCCCCAAATAGTACACGTAGTACATAAAAAGTCCACAAATTAAAAGGTTGATGAGCTAAAATAAAAGGTGTCGCATAGGTCTCAGATAATAAAATTAGGTAGACGACCGAAAAGCAAAAAAGGTTGTCTGAGCGTATTCCTCAAAAAAAATTTTTTTCTCGCTGTCAGCATTGCTGGATTGTTGACAATTCTACACAATTAGTACAAAATAATACATAAATAGTACACTAATACAGATTGGCCATTATTGATTCTCGGCCCAACTGCATAAATTTTAATACACTGTTTAAGATTCCATTTTTAAAACTTAATTTATTTGCTCATCGTCTTTGTAAGAGGTTTTCTTGCCTCTAAGAAAATATAACCCTTACAAGCGACACCCTAGGACTCAAAAGTACTCGAGCGCCAGTTTTATTAATGTGGTTTGCTCCACAACCTCAGGCAGCTTCTAGTGGAGATGACGGAAAACTCCAGGGGTCTCGTTGATATCAGACTATGCACATAAGAGGATAACAATAACGGGATTTAATCGTGATTGTTACGTTAAAGAATTGTCGAAAGCTGAAAGAGAAAAGGAAAAGGTCGACACACAATTAGAAGCCAAATTTTTAAAAATTAATACATCTATTGCTTACGAAAGCTATTAACAATAATGAAATTAAAAATAAAAATAATATTTCAAAGCCCCGGCGGTTGTACTATGGGCACCAAACTGGCCCATCTACCTGCTACTCTACGAGGGTTCGCTAATCTCGTATACATTATGGGCAACAGCATTAAAGGTCTAGAAAGTTTATTGTATTTATTAGCTAATTATCTGTTAATAGAATGTTAAGAGCATGTAGAATTGGGGATTACGAATTTAGAGTTTTCATATTCCACACAATGGTAGGGATAACTACCACTTTACTTGAAAATCATTATCACAATATTAGAGGGGCAATTCATTCATTCATACACTTTTTGTATACTGTTTATTTTGTTACAATGGGGAACGATTTCCAAAACTTGTTTTTCAATCTTTAAATCGGTTAAAGTACATTTACCTATCTGAATATTTTATCAGAGAATATGGATATATCCACAGTGCAAAGTACTAAGGGAAATGGTGGTGTGTTACTTATTGTAAATAAGTTTAAGTTTTCGCGGCATAAAACTTTAAAAAGTTGTAAAAATTTTTGGCGTTGCGCTAAAAAAATATTAAGTGTCCGGCAAAGGTGTTCACGATTGGTTCAGAAAACTTCCTACGTAGGAGTTCCCTAATTCACAATCGAATGAAAAGAAATTAAACCGGCTTTTAATATCGAATTCATGTAAACGAAAGGCGGAAAAAGACATTTCAGAAAGGCCATCAAAAATTATTCGACGTGAATTGGAAAAAAAAAATTGCCAGAAACGGTCACCACATTGGACGTTAATTGTATTAGAAGAAATATTTATAACGCCAGAAGAAAACTTCTACCAGTGAAAATTCCTACAAATATTTTAGAAGTTCATGAGGCTATGGATAAATTAGACATACAGACAGGCAAAAAAGAAAAGTTCTTGTTTCTAAATAGCTCAGAAAATAACATAGTTTTTTCTTGTGAAACAAACGTAAGAAATTGGTGTGAGATGAGCCACATATATATGGACGGCACATTTTCATAGTGTGCTAAGTATTTTTTGCAACTATTTACTATTCACGGACTGAAAAACGGGCATTACATCCCGTTGGTGTACTGTCTTTTGCCAGATAAACGCCGTGAAACATATGTAAAACTATTTAAAGTTTTGACTGAAAAAAATTATGGAAAAATACTGTTTTCATTTTCAACCATCTGAAGTGTGTTTGGATTTTGAAAAGGCGATCCAAAGTGCAGTAAGTATTACATTGCCGTCAATAAAAATTGATGGATGCCGTTTCCATTTACATCAAGCCTGGTATTAAAAAACTCAGAATTTAGGACTTACAAACGAATTTAAAAAAATTAAGATTCAGAAGTTGGTAGATGGTTGAAACATTGCTTTGGGTTGACAAATTTAAATCCAGACGAGGTGGGCGATTCTTTTGCATTCGATTTATTCGCTGAAAAACCAACTTATTACGGAGATGCTGTTGACAAGTTCGCAGATTATCTGCTGGATACTTATATAGACGATAATGTAGATTTTTCACCATAAATTTGGGCTAAGGCACGTGCATTAAATATTCATACCACAAATGCATGCGAATCTTTCCATTCACGATTTAACATTTTATGCTACCCAACCATCTATTTACATTTTTATCGAAAAACTTAAGGAATTCCAGATGGATACGTATGTTAAAATTCAAAGTGTTAATATACCTAATAAAATTAAAGATAATGCGACAAAACGGAAATTACAAACTTTAACACAATTGTGTGAGCAACTGTCTTCGCGTAAAATTACTCGATTGCATTTTGTGAAGTGTGTGTCGTATTATTCATCTGTAAATACAAATTTGTAATAGTTAAAAATTAATAAAATAAAATTAGTTTGTAGGTATAAGTTATTTTTTTTTGTGTATAAAATTTGTAAAAATATTTAAAAAAATTAATATGTTATTGCATTAAAAAGATGCATTTTTTGTTTCACTTTCAATAAAATTAGTTTGTAGGTATAAGTTATTTTTGTATGTATAAAGTTTGTAAAAATATTTAATAAAAGATGTGCAATTTGAAGCTTATATAAATTACTATTAATATTAGTGTTGCCCAAAATTCATAAGCTATTTAGCGGGTACAAATACTACTGGTGCCCAAAATAGTTATCGGATTAAATAGCGAGGTTGGTGCCCATATTACATCCGCCCCAAAGCCCACCCCTTTATCAGTCATTATAACCCTAAACAAAAAAAATAACAAAAACAAGCGGTTGCGGACGATAGCTTGACAGGTCGGAGCTCAATCAGACGTGATTAGATAAATATAGAGATAAAAATAAATGACACTGAGTTCTGGATTAAGACGGTTTACGGTAGCATTTAGTTATGAATAGGGAATATAAACGGAAATAAAATTCAATATTAACAATTATGAATTAATAATAATAATAGCTTTATTGCCCAACAGTTTCCCATTTACAGGACAATATTCTTAATAGTCAGTAACAATAATAAAGTGGTATCTAAAAATAAAATTAATAAATTACAAAAGTAAATTCTACTTATGGGTTGTGATGTAACATATATTTACACGAAAACTAATTAAAAGTTGCAAAATAAAAACTATAATAGAAAACAAATGAATATTGAGAACAAGCCAAGAAAATATTAAAAAAAAACTTAAAAAAAAATTCTTTCAAAAATACCACAAGGAGAATTCAATATAATACAATATACTTTTTCCAATATTTCGTTAAGGAAAGTAACTGCATTTTTAATTAGTTCACCAAGAGAACAATGAAAAATATCGCAATGACTACTAATTTTATTGTAATTGTTACACATTACATATAAGAGTGATTTTAACATCAAGTTGGTTTTTGCCCTAGGGCATTCGAATAGCTTGTTGGTTCTAGAATTTAGACGGGTTATATTTAATTTGTGACAAAATATCGCTACAATCAATAAAATTGTGCATGAGTTTAAATAGAAAAATAAGCGAGGATGTGTTCCTTCTTAGGCTCAGGCTATTAATATCAAATTGGTTACACAACTCCGTATAATCACAACCACGTTCGGGATATACTCCATCAATTTTGAAAACTAGGTATTTTAAAAATTTTCTTTGAACTCGTTCTATATCCAGAACGTAGCAGTTGTAATAAGGGTTCCAGATCAGACTACAATATTCCAGCTGAGAACGCACGTGGGTATTAAATAATAATTTAAGGGGTGCTATATTTGAAAATTGCCTGCAGTTTCCAATAATGAACCCATACATTCTAAAAGCTTCGGAAACTTTAACTTATGATTTGAGAAGGTTAATTTAGCATCAAAAATTACACCTAAGTTCCTAATAGTAGAACATCTCTCCAACTCATTATCTCCAACCGAATATGAGAATTGAATATTTTTTCTTTTCCTAGAGTAAGTAACTATTTTACATTTTTGAGCATTTAGGTGTAACATATTTGTCTTACACCAGTTATTAATACAGTTCAAATTTCTCTGGAGCTAATTTCAGTGATCTGTATTTTTAATGCTTGAGAAAATCTTTAAATCATCCGCAAAACACAATTTATTACAACTAATTTCATTGTATAAATCATTAATAAATATTAAAAGTAGTAAAGGTCCAAGATTTGAACCCTGTGGTACTCCAGATGTAACCGCAATTGATTCTGATTTAAATCCATTGTAAGTAACGAATTGTGTCTTATTTGATAAATATGACTTAAATAAAGCTAAAGTGCTGTTAGAAAACAGCTGTTTTGAAATTATGAAGCTATGCTTAACTCTATCAAATGCCTTCGAGAAATCGGTATATATCACATCCACCTGTCCTTGGTCATCTAATACATCTGCAATAAATTGTGTAATCACAGTTAAATTTGTTACCGTTGACCGTTTGTCTATAAACCCATTTTCAACTGTCTGTAATAGTCTATTTGCCTTTAATGAACTGGCTTGCTTAATCAAACTAACAACATCGGTTTCTTTCTCCATTGTAATCTTCATTGGTCTGTTTCGGCTATCACTAAAACGACCAAGTTTAATTGGATTCAGATGGTTTAGATCTATGCTCCGATCAATATATTTTATAATGCTCTTTACTTCTGGTTTATCATTTTCGCTCCGATCTTCTGTTGATAGGACCTGATCCTGTTCTGGCACCCCAAAAAGAATAATATTGCGCTTTCGTTTATTTCGCTTATTAATTTCTAGGACAACTTCTTCAAACACTATTGAATTATTAGAAGTCCCTAATTGTTTATTATACTCTTTGAGGCTTTTGACTTCTTCTTAGAATCTTGAAAGAGTAAAACCAAATTTGGTAGATTTTCACACTTTCATTTTAAAAATATAATTTTTTTTTTTTTTTTAAAACACTAACATGACATATTTTTCGAAGTACAACTTCTTTTTCAAATGTGACTAATTAAAATTCGGTAATATATATATATATATATATATATATATATATATATATATATATATATATATATATACGAAATAATTTAATAAAACAAAGTACTTAAGAAAAACATCAATAACATTACAAAATAAACTAACTATTTAAAGTTATTTTGTAATGTTATTGATGTTTTTCTTAAGTACTTTGTTTTGTTAAATTATTTCGTATATATATTGGATACTGAATTTTAATTAGTCACATTTGAAAAAGAAGTTGTACTTCGAAACATATGTCATGTTAGTGTTTTTAAAAATTTTTATATTTTTAAAATAAAAGTGTGAAAATCTACCAAATTTGGTTTTGCTCTTTCAAGATTAAATGGATTTTCATCAAGTAACGGCCGAAACAATAAATAATTCTTCTTAGAAGAAAAATAAAATTAATCGGTACCAGGTAACTAGTTTAGCTCCCCATCTAATATCCCGCCCTTTCGGAGTTGAATCAAAGTTAAAGACAAAATGCAGCCACGGATACTACCTAATTGCTAGCAGTGTCCCGATACAGTCACGCATACAAAACACTAGCTAGGTATCGGATAGTAAATAAACGTGTTTTCGGTCGTGACCCTTAAAAAAAAATGAAAAAATAAAAAAAAACACGGATAATGTCTAATTACTAGTAGTGTCCTGAAACAATCACGCATACAAAATACTAGTTAGTTTTCAGACATTATTTTCTTTTTTTTTAACTTTAATCGAAGAAAATGAAGCTAAATTTTATCACGGATAATACCTAATCACTAGTAGTGTCCCGACACAATCACATACAAAACACTAGCTAGGTATCAGATAGTATTTATTTTTCTATACGGGATTGAAATTAAACGTGTTTTCGATCGTGACTCGTTCTTTTAAAAACATTAAAAAAAATCCACGGATAATGTCTACTTTGGATAGTGATCGTAAAAAAATAGTTTTAAAGTCAAACAGGTAGTAGAACTATGGGAGTGAACCATAGAAAGATTTTCTAAATAAGGCAATGAAAAATTTCGCGCATATCGTAGATTACAATTATTCTTCTTTGTGACAGTTTAAATGTGTTTTATAATCGTACGTAGATATTACGAAGATAGTAATAGTACTAGTAATTTTTATTTTTGATGAAAATAAAATAATACCTAAAATACATACATTCATAATTTGTTATATTGGGAAATAAAAATGAAACCCTTAAAAAAACTTGAGCTTGGGTGAGAAATTTCCGTTTTTTCGGATACTTCCGTGACACCTTGTATAGCAAAGCCATAGCAGTATATTAACAAATATACTAATATAACTTGGTTAACCGTCGTAGTAAATCGGTAACTCTCCGCATAGTCAACTTATTTATTCAACTATCTAGAAAATAATTTAAACTAAAAACTAACAAATACCTAATTTAATAACATCACTTTATCTAAAAATTAAACTTCATATCGAACTCTATTGCACGTGAAACTGAAAAGTTTGTTAATTACATTTTCAATGGGTTCTACTTATTTGTTTCAAAACTTTATAGAGTTTTAAATTAAATCTGAGCACAACTTGAGCCTTAAATTTTATGAAAGTTAAAAAGTAGTTGAAAATTTTTCCGTGCGTTTTCAAGAGAGAGTTAGATGTTCTTAACATACTTAAAATTGTTGAAAAGTTGAACGGATTACCAATAGCATGTTTAATATTCGACGATTTATCAGCAGTCGCCATTTATCGACAATAAAGGACGGGTATACCTATGTATACAAACTGTATGTGTAGATCAAAACATAAATCGGCTGATTTCCGAATATCAAAAAATTAATTTTTGGCCAAATTAAAGATAAATATCTAACTTAGGTCGCCTTACTATTAAACATTGATAAATTTATTATATATTAACCAATCATTTAACACAATCCCATTTTATTTCATCTCAAAGGTGCCGATTAAAAATTATTTAAACTCAATTTCACAAAAAATAAGAAAAATAAATAGTAAGGCGACCTAAGTTCAACCTGTAACTACAATTTGGTTCACTCAGGATATGGAAATATTGCATATTTTCCGAAATCCGCCGATTTTAAATTTATAAGTCATTTTCTTTGAAATGCCATGTCCTGGAAGTCCAGAAAGTAGACGTATATTTTCGTTGAAGGAAATAATGTAAAAATATTATAGAACAGTATTTAAATAAAGTATACCAAATACTCCAAAATAATTCCTAGAGTCATTATTTTTATAAACAGCTGTTAAAATGATTAGCTCACTGCATAAACAGAATACTCTTGTGATAATCTAGTTAAATAAAACACCGATTCGATCTTTATCGTATATTGACTGATTCACATTCTTTTACTAGTAGAACATATTCGTTATCATGTATTGCACAAGTACATAAGTCACTGGTACTGTTACGTTTGTTTAATTTATTTATAGTTTATTTATTTAAAACACACTATTTACAATTTATTTATGATGTACTAATTAATTTACTTGGACACTAACACAATTCTAATTTATTACCATTTATCTTTTCAGTCCAACACTTAAATTCAATTTTCTAGTCCGTCGACGAACTCGTGCTATTTATACAAAGCCCACTCTGTACTTGTAGTTTGTAGACACTCTCGAATGTTCGAAAATTCCATCTCTATGACTCAACCGCCACGTATTGCTTTTTCTAGTAGATTTGAGAAGCGCTGCGTTTGTCTCTATACGTCACCGGTATTTTGACCATAAGTCGGGTGACAGGCTTCAAGGTCGCTTGCAAGACAGGGTTGGCTCCGCGTCACATTGCCCCCTCCTTAAGAAATAGTTCCTCCTGGAACTAAAACTGAATGTATCTGCAACTGGATTATCTTTTACAATTTCCAGTTGCATGAAAGTAAGAAGGGGTGATTTTTATTGAAATCTGGACCCTAAGGGAATGGTTGCAGACCAGTATTCAGACCTTGGAATCTTGGAAAATTACTTTCAGCATGTTTATAATGATCCTGCAATTAAGCTGGTTGTTCTCTATCCTTGGCATGGTTAGTTTATGTAACTTTGACTCCAGTACGTGCTCCCTCAGACTAATAATGCTTCACATACATCATGATAAGTGGATCGATCTCGAAAGGTGTTCTTCGTTATCAAATGGAAAAGATAACCCTATCCATCTTGAAGTTCCAATGCTTTTCCAGGGGCTGGAAACTGATCTTGAAGTTGTGGCAATCGACCAAACTTCTTCCGGAACACAGCGTCGTTGATGTTGACGAAAGTAGTATGTACCAACGAATAGTCTTTAGGAACCGTGAGCAGATTTTGTTGTTGCTTGGTTGTAACACCATATCTTGCTTTTCCGCTACCTCCATATGCACTCATAAATTTTTCAAAAATAAGGTCAGGTGGTTCTTGGAGCTGATTTACTTCTTCTTTATCGTCATGGTTAACCTCAAATGGAGCCAGCCGGTTTTGGTGAACTACCTTTGGTGTACCGTTCGAGATCTTACTTATACGGTAAATTAAATCATTTTTTTTTTTTTTGATGAAGTACGGACCTTCCCAAGACCTTTGAAGTTTCGGAGAATAACCCTTTGCTTTTTTTGAGTTATGCAGCCAGACTTTGTCGTTGTCCTTGAAACATCCCTCTGTAGCTTGGGTAATTTATGCATATCGTTCATTCTGTTTCGTATTTGGATTACATAATCTTTACCAACTACATCTTCTCCAGGTCGGCACCCAAACTCGAGGTCGCACGGTAGTATCATCTCAGGTCCAAACAGGTGTTTGGCCTGTTGAATTATTGACAGCGGATCTATAAGCCCTTGTAAAGAGCGAAAGATACTGATCCCAATCTCACTGATGGTTTGAAACCACTTTTGACATATATTTGCAATGTTCTTATTTATTCGCTCTACCATTTCATCGGATTGTGGGTACAATGCTGTGGTTCTGGTTTTCTTTATGTTCCAGTCTGTCACAGATTTCATGAAAGAGTTGGCTTTCAAAATCTCTGCCTTGGTTACTTTGGATCTCCAAGGGCACTCTAAATCGACAGATAAACTCTTTTATTAACACATCTGCAACAGTTGTGGCATCTTGATTTGGAATGGCATAGACTTCCACCCACTTTGTAAAATAATCCATAACAACTAAAATGTATTTATTACTATCCTCGGTCACGAGGAATGATCCAGCAATATTTAAGGCGATCCTCTTAAATGGGCTATCAACGTTGTATTGCCTTATGGGAGCCGCCTTTTTTTGTTGATATTCATTACTCACAGCACAGGTGGTACATTTCTTACACCAGTCCTTTACATCATCAGAACTGTTCATCCTGTAAAATCTTTTACAAACTTTCTAAAGGATTTTCTTAACACCCAGATGTCCTCCTGATAGACTGTCGTGTAATTGACGAAGTACTTCGGCTACTCTACTCTCGGAACGATAATCATTTTCAAGTACTCGCCTAAATAAGCCATCTTCCAGTATGAAAGAGTCCCACTGAGCCAAATATCATTTAAAAACTGAAGAGAGATTAGACTTCTTACCAAGTAGGTCGACGATTTTCCTCTTTCTAATGTCGCATCTTTAAAACGGTATCGTTCTCTTGTTTTTTTTTCCTAATTTTAGCAGGGGCTCACTCATCGTTGACTACAGTTGTTCTTAGTAGTCCACTTTGTTTGGATTCCGTTTTTTTGTAGTAGGGGCACTCTGCTGAACACGGTCTTCTAGAAAGAGAATCGGCGTTTCTGTGGCTTAATCCGACTAAAATAACCCAGTACTCTTTCTTTTCCCCCTTGAATCTGTGAAAGCATTCCTCCAATTCTCTCATTACTGGCGTCAGTATCCAGAATAAATTCTCCCTCTGGTAGTGGGTAGCCTAGTATTAGAGCTGTTGTTAATTGCTTCTTTAGTGTTTCAAAGGCAGTTTGGCAGTCTTCATCCCAGTAGAATTCTCTCGATTCTTCTGTGAGTCATGTTAATGGCTTAGCAACACCTGCAAACTTTCTGATGAATCTTCGGTAGTACGTACAAAGGCCAAGAAAACTTTTAATTTGGTGTTTATCAGTTGGTTGTGGCCACTCTTTGATAGAAGCGACTTTTTCCTTATCTACAGCCCCGCCATAATTGCTGACTACATGACCCAGGTAAATAACTTAATTTTAAAATAGTTGGCACTTCTTGGGATTTAGCATCAGTTGGGCAGCTTGACGTCATCTAAAAACATTTTCTAAGTTCTTTAGATGTTGATCAAAGGTCTTCCCCAAGACTATGGTGTCGTCTAACTACACCAGGCATGTTTTCCAGGATAATCCTCTCAATACATTTTCCATTAGTCTTTTAAAATGACGCGGGGGCATTACATAGTTCAAACGGTATAACATCAAATTGCCACAATCCAGATCCGGTGCTAAAAGCTCTCTTTTCTTTATCTACTGTGTCCATTTCCTTTCAGCTTCCTCTTTTTTGGCTTTTGGTAATCTTCGAGTTAATTGACGAATCGGCCTGGCGTCATAGTGTCAATTTTGTGTTTTACAACAGAAGTTATTCCTGTTTTTCCTCCTTTAGGTACAAAAATGTCACGATATCGTCGAATAAATTCTTTATTTTCTTTTTCTCTAATTGATTCAGAGATTGACCAGCAACTGCAATCATTTGCTTAAATTTGTCGTTGGAATTATCAGAAGTTGTTGTTGTTTGACGAATTATGGAAGTTACTGGTACATAAGTTCCGATTCTGGTCTCTTTCTTGATGGTAATTGGGTGATCATTAACGTTTATAAAATTCGATTTTCCTCTAAGTTCGAAATTTTCCTTTTCATATAGGTACATCCTGAAATGTTCCACTGTTCGAACTAGCGCAAATGCGTCTTTCTTAGTTTGACAGTATCTCTTTTCACAATCGATGAGGCTCTTATTATCATATGCTAGACCAGATTGATTATACTGAATTAAAATGCATCCTCGAGCTACAGGACTAGCATCAGAGATAACTTTGCTTCTATCTGATGCCTGCTTAACATTTTAAAAATCTGAGATTTGTTCTTGTTGCCAATATTCTATTATACTAGCTTATTTGCCTGTTTTTATTCTTAACATCTTTCGTAAGGATTCTATTAGGGTTGCAATGTTTAGAATTCATTTACCAATGTAATTAGGCTTAAAATACTTTGTATTTCTTTAGTGTTCTTTGGGATTCTAAATGATTTAATAACCCGTATGTAACTATTTAAAGTCGAATTCCTTCCCACGATAGTTGATGGCCTAAAAATCAAACTGCTTTTTCCACTATTTAGTCAATGATATTTTCCTTAAAATGTTGAAACTGGCATTTCTGGCACTTATTTCTTAATAAAAATAAAAAAATTTCAAATTTTTCCCCCTGCTCTTGTTTCAAATGACAAAACAGGCATCGTTCGTATATTTAACTTTGCTATAGAGATAAATTCTTGTCTAATTTTTGAATAGCTATTTGATAAACATCAATATCGAATTATCTCTCGACGTCTGCTCTTGTAGACTAAGACCCGCCATGTACAGCAAATTAACTCGCTTTTTAATGGCAATTCAATATTTGTCGCATCTAAGTAGACATTAAAGGCTCTTTTCCATTTCTGCCATCTTAGACCAAGGTTTGCCCTTTTATCATAATCTAGTTAAATAAAACACCGATTCGGTCTTTACAGCTGGGCTATTGCGTATTTACTCACTCATAGTCTTTTGCAAACAAAACATATTCGTTGTTACACCAAGTACATGATTCATTGGTATACTACACTCACTATCACAGTGTTTTCTATTTGGTAAAATTTCGACAATCAACGATTTTATGATCTGGTCTCATTTGTCCCTTCGCCTAAAAACCGGTTTGTAATACTCCCTATATCACAATTGTCCCACATTTACAACAAAACATTTCTGTAATTATTTGCACTAATTTTACCTCTAGCCAGTAGATACAGGCACCTCCTAGGGCCTGTAACACACATTCTTTTTGGTGCATTCTCTGACAAACTAAGAAAGCGAGATAAAATAGAAAAGTGAAAAGAAATGGCAATAATGGCCCAAAGTATTCGTTTACTTCCCGCAGATAAGGATTGGACCTAGGTAAGGGATACAATGTGGCAGAATTTGAAGAAAACTGCAATAGTGAGTAATTCTGTAACTTGCAGTGTTTATGTTATTGACTTGTGGTACATATATATTTCTAGATTAAAATTGATAATGCTAAGAAAACTAGAACCGGTGGAATGGGAATGTTAACTAAAGTTGATAAATATGGTATTAGAAAAATAATTGAGAAAGAGTCTTCTGTAATTTGTGGACTAGGAGTAGCTGAGTCGTTCGAAAAACATCAGGAACAGTCATGTGAAACAATCCCAGAGGATGACTCTGAAGGTATTGTCAACAGAAGGCGACCAATCAGTAAACACGTGACCCCACCTACTTCAAAAGAAACCTATGGTAAGCTAACATCGAGGCTAACATAACTAGAAAACATATTAGTGTATTTAAGCAATATGAAAAGCAGCTATATTTCTAGTTTATTACTTAAATTAGGCTTAATAAACATGTTTAGAAGCTGCTGATGACCCGTAAATAAATAAAAATACCAAATTTAACACAATCATATTTAATTTTACTATAATATACCACATATACTGGGTTGAATTTTTTTAGTGCTGCATAAAACTGTCGACTAAATTAAATTTGTTTGTTTGCAGGAAAACGAAAACGAGTTACCGCAAACAATGCATGTACAGACAATGCATCTGCTTTAAAACAAGGAAAGCTCACGTTGCAAGTTGAATACCTCAAACTGAAGAATTATAAAACTAAACTGGAAATACGAAAATTAGAGCAAGAACTCCAACTGCCTCTATCTGAGTTTACGTCAACGTTACCACAATATAATTATGAAATTGAAAATGGCAGGTGCTATCAAAATTTGTAATAGAAACTTCACATACGAACCAAATAATTATTTAGTTATGTTATTTTCTTGTTAATTTTTAAAATATAAAGCGTGTTAATTTATAAATATTATATATTTGATAAACATTGATAAACTATTTATAAGAAAAGCGAATATTTTTATTATGACTACAATAATATCAATTTCTCCCAAAATTATTGATGAGTTCTTGTAATCTAGCTTGGGCCCCGGCAGCAGGTGCATCATCTTCGCGATTTTCATAATTTTCTGCATCTAGGGCGTCTTCGTCATCTTGTAATGCAAAATTTTCTGCTTCGTGATTAATTTTTGAAATATTACATAGAGTCGCGCAACATTTAAAAATATTTGCGGCAAACATGGGATTAACGCGTAGATGATTCAAACAAGGAAATTTTTCTTTTAAAATGCCGAAAGCATTTTCAATAAATCGTTTTGTTTGTTTATGAGCCCTGTTAAAATTATACTGGGCTGGATTTAACAGATATTTATATGTTGGTGGAATCAACCATTGCTTCAGCGGATAAGCGGTCTCCTAGAATTACAGCATTGGGATGGGGTATCCAACCATTTTCCATTCGGCGAAATAAGGAACTATTTCGCAATACCCGTGCGTCGTGAACACTACCGGGCCAGTTGGCACTAACGTAGTAGAATTTTAGATCTGGGCCACAAACAGCCATACAGTTTATTGAGTGGTTACCATGCCGATCCACATAGGCTGGTTCGTTAATTCTGGGAGCGTCTATATTTATAAGTGTTTCATCCACTACACTACATACTTCAGGAAAACCGGCTACTGCATGAAATCTTTGTACAATATCCAACGTATTATGGGGCCATGACACTACTTCTTCGAATTTGATTTCATTGACAGCACTGACAGTATCATGTACACACCTACACACAGTCATTTTTGATACCCCATGCATATCACAAACACCATGGTACTGACCTCCATTTTCCAACCAATGGAGAGCAAATAATGTCTTCTGTGGCGGTGTCAATCCATACCATCTAACTGTTGTATTTGCAAGTCGTGGGCCAATATCCCGAAGAAGATCTTTAGATTGAACTCGGCTCAGACGAAACCTTTCATTGAATTCATTATCAGTGAGAAAAGCAAAGACTTTTCTTGCACTGAACCGATATTCTCTAGGCAGATCTTCATGGTCACTCTCAGAACTTGACCACATAGTGGGGACAGATACGTACGTGTTTACAGTACGAGAATTGCTATAATACTGAGTGTTTACCCAGAGTTTTAGATAGATAAAACCTTAACTACACTTGTAGAAAATTCTGGAACACAATTATACAAGTGTTAACTTTATGTTACAGAATACGTGTGCATATGTAGAAATTCTTCCGTAATTACTGGTGCCGTACGGGTAGTTACAAGTTGAGTTGTGTTATGGAAAAGCTACAAGTGTAAAATTTATTCTAACAATTGTAGGACTTGTATGGCTTGTGTTATAGGCCCCAGGATGGAATCAGATATAATCTAATTTGACGCAAATTCTTTTAAAAATATGAAAAATAACCCGTTCTTAATATACTAATTTTAATTAAATTATATAAGGTAACTGCAAAAAAGGTTTCTAAACTAGGCCTTGGAAAATTTACATTTGTCAGATCTTTGAATTTTTATTTATTTTATGTGTCAATTTAGATTTAATTCAAAGCCGAGCGTATTTATCACAAACATGACACGTATCTGTCTTTGTCGGCCAGGGACTACTTTAGAAACATTTTTTGTGGATATCTTTGTTACTTGCTTGAATATATTTAACATACTTCGTTTGTTTCAGTTGACGTTTGACAGCTTCACCTTAGGTCGCTTCGTGTCTTTCACAACGGACGGTTGTCCGGACGGTGCCTTACAAATCACGGAATCCAACAGACCCCAGGTTGGGGGCTCTTGGTGCGGAACGTCTTGGGGTCCCGCTATCTATTACAGTGAAACTAAAAGTATTACCATTTCCGTGAATCTTTTTCGTCTTTCTAAAGTTGAGAATGGCTACAATTTCGATTACCGAATGGAATACAAGTTTCTGCGGAAGAAGAATGCTATTGTGCGGTATGGAGGAAGTAAGTTTTTTTTTGTATTCTATCCCAATCTTCAGTACTTTTTAAATAAACGAAATAAGATAGAAATGTGTGGTTTCAACCACTGAGTTTCAAATTTCGAAAAGTTTTTTCCGAAGCACATTAATTTTTTTCCATTTATACAGAACGAGGAAAAAATTTGCCTATTTTCAACTAAAAATTTCCATATTGCTAGTAGATATTCAATTTTTTAAAGAACGCATTTTCTGCTTTTTTTTATTTTTTTTTTATTTTCGTTTGTACACTGTAATAAGTAAAAAAATAAACATGCAGAAAATACGTACTTTAAAAAATTGAAAAGCTATGCGATAATCAAATTAATGTAATTTTAAATTATTTGTACAACTTAAAATGCTCATGCTGGCATTTTTTAAAACCTAAAGAACTCAGCTTTCGAATGGTTTAAAAATATGCAGGGTGTTCTATTTAAACAAGACAAGTTATTTTTAGTTGAAAATAGGAAAAATTTTTCTTCGTCCTATATAAATGGGAAAATTTGCTAATGTGATTGGGTAAAAACTTTTCGAAATTTAAAACTCACTGGTCAAAACCGCACATTTTTATCTTATTTCTTTTTAGTCAATAATCACGTTTAAAATGTGTCAATTTATAGATGGGCACCTTCTATTTCTAAGTTTATATAAATTCCTCCCTTAAAATATTGGGAAGTGGCAGTAAATAATTGAGGATTTTAATATAAATTGATTTAATACTGCCTATCGTTTTATTAAAAAATATTTTACTGGGAGTGTTTTTTCAACTTTTTTAATTCTTCGAGTATCCAAATTCAGATTGTTTAAATTCGTTGGAATAAAACATATCTTTAGGTATTTATTTTAAATATATCAGACATTATTCTCTTTTATAGCACATCATTTTTACCTATCTGTTTAAGATTTTTATTCAATATATTGCTACTATAAGTTATATATATTATATAAATTTAATCAAATACGATATAATATAGGAAATAGTAATTTCAAAAACCACATAGAAGTTATATGACAGCTTTAATTATTTCTCTTAAATAAGCATCGTAATAAAAAAAAATTATTTTAGGATACATTTTGTTCTTTGAAAACTCTGCAAATTTCTTCAACATGGATAGGGCCTAAAGGAGACCAGACAATGAAATAACAATATTCCTTGCCTGAAAGATGTAGCTGCCCTTGTATTTGGTAGTAATACGGATAAGTGTTTCTTAAATACAACAACCCCTCCTCATCATTAGCAAGAAATTTAATTTTCTTTACAGTTACTCTTTGTTCTATTGAGCAGCTTTTCAGGACAAAGGGATATTTTACTTCAATAGTAAAATTGTTGTCGTCTTCAATTAAACCATCTGGACTAGCATAAATTTATATCAAATTTACGTACGTAGAAATAAAAAAATTAACTTATACCTATTGATATCTAATACCCTCACACACCATTTTAAACTAATTCGGACGAAGTTAAAAAGATCCCCTCACCACTCTCGTGGACAATGGGGAGGTGGAAATTTAAAAATACCATAGGGTGGCATTGTCACCGGAACTATAAATACCTAAAGATTATTACCCATTTGATTTTTGGTGAAAATCTATTTAGCCGTTTTTTCTAAACCGTTGACGTAAATTTCAGACAGACAGGCACACAGACATGTTTTTCGGAACCAGGGCCCTTCAAAACGTGAAAATTAATCAAAATCTCGAGGTCAAAATTTTGGGCGATCACAATACTTCCCGTCAATAATATCTCAATAATATCATTCAAAAAATACAATTAAGGGAAAGTAAAAAGGGGTAGAAATATCAAAATGTAAAAATGTTACTTATGGTACTTACCGCATTCTGGATTGGCCATAACGCCGTTTGCCCAATTTGGCAATACTTTTATTTTTTTCCAATTTCTTCACAATAAAAGTTCAAAACTCACAAAAAAATCACTTCATTCTACAAATATCTTTTACTTAATGCACAATGCAATCAGAGTCACGAAATATATATACATTTACATCATGAATCACCTACCTTGATAGGTATTTCCCATTGCGATTCGCAGGTAGCTGATACTTCAACCCCTATCAATATTCTTCAAAACATTGTTATTAAACCAGATAAGTGTCAATAAATAACACTTTAAAGTTTTATTGAATATTAAAATAACCTATAAAATAACCTATATAAATACATAGAATTAACTTTATTAACCCATTTATAAAGTTTTATAAAACAATAATTGCTTTTTAATTAGGGGATTAAAAGATTTAAGATTGTTATTTTGGAATAATATATTATTGATTTCTCGAAAAACTTTATTCTTGATAAACGCGTCTGCATCAGCCAAATATATTGTATTTTCTTTTTTTACCTTTGAAGTTTGTATAATATTAATTACAAATCCGCTTTTAAAATATATTGACAAAAATATACACTAAATGTTCATTTAAATTTATAAAATTATTTTAAAAAATGCAGGAGGAAAGTAAAACAGCCATAGTGTTAAAAACATAAAAATCCAGAATCTCAGAAAGATGTAACACATCCAAGCTCGCTCGCCACGGCACTGGTGAGAGTTTCGACCAGCGCTAACAAATATTTTATTTATTTTTAGCAAGTTTTAGAACAAAAACTTTTATTTTTGTTGTGCGCTCAAACGGCTAAAGATAAAAGCATGAAATTTTGGGAATGGTTACATCTAACTAATATCTAAAAAGTAATGGCAGCAGATTTTTGAAAAAAAATAAAAACCGGATTGAAAATATTTTTTTCCCAAAAATTAGACTTTTCAAAAAAAAATCTGCTCCCATACTTTTTTTAGAAGTATGAAGTAAATTAACTCCCAAAATTTAAAAAAAATCGCTTGGTAAATAACGGCGTTTGACTTTTATTTCAAATAAGCGAGGGTATGTATTCCTCTTAATAGTACCACTCTTCAGATCAGACGTATGCACAAGGATCTTACCACATTCTACAATATACTACACTCGTATAGCTTTAGTCCAGAGTTATTGGGAAAAATCAATATCCATGTTCCTTCGAGACATACAAGGCTTATTCAAACCTTTAATATTAGTCAACATCGGACTAACTATGGACATAATTCTTTTCTATTAAGATCGGGTAGATTTGAAGACCTTGGTGCAAAAACCGGCCAAGTCCTAAAATCAAAATTTGTGGGAAATCGAGAAAAACATTCTAAATTTGGAAATAAACTTGCAGTTGACCCAAATTTCGGTTTGATTATAGATATCATTGATATTTGATGTACGGTTCAGTATAAAATCGATATTTTGTAAAAATCAGGCCAAAAGTGATTTTTGAAAATTGGGACTTGACTGACTTTTACACCAAAATATTGATCAAAAAAACACAAACGTGAAAAACCATCATTTATTTCTCACATAAACTTTTAATTGAATGCAGTACTACATAAAAGAAGAGTCTGATTCATAAGCTGCGTCTTCTAAGGGTTCCTCTCGGGAGTCTACCTCCTCCACTGCGGGCTTTGGCCCTGGTTCTTCCCCAACTTCCCCGAATATTCTACTTTAGTAACCTTGGTATGCTTCTAGAACATATTTCTTAACCGGTAGCTTCACATCTGGCAGCTTTTTTTCATTTATTGGCAAAGGGTAGCCCTGGACCATTTTTGTCATAGGTAGCGATAAATAACAGCCAAGTTTAGTAGCAGAAAACTTAGTGAAAACTGGAAGGGAAACACTAGTGCTACATTCAATGAAGTTAGAACCGCTTTGATATTTAAATAATCGAAATGTTGAGATAGAAAATTTCGTTTTATTATTTTGGCTGGTGACAAATGGGTTTAAAATGCTCGTTGAGGTCCATTATTATGTCTTGGGTTACATCTGTGGCCCGAAACTTTTTGCTGGTTTCTCTTACTAGTTCTTTCCATTCAGCAGGTACGTAAACTCGTTCTCTTCTCCTTTTTTCGTTCTCAGCCAAACCAAAGGAGCGGTCACAGGGTAAGAAACTATGACCAGGCTCAAGATATAGATGAATAAACTGAGCAATATTTTTAATACGCTGATTAACCAAGGTAAACAAATATTTAGTGATAGTACGATTTTTGTTCTGTGCAAACGAGTTGTCAGAAAACAGGTATAATGTTGTTACAGAATCAGATCGGAATATAGTAATATAATGGTGAAGAAAACTTATGACTTCGTTGCTACTTTTTTTGGATGTGGCCTCGTCGTACATGTAAAATGTTGATAATCTGGTTTTTCCTGAGAAAATACAAAAATTGTATTGCCATAGCTGTCGCTTGTAAAAAACCTCTCCCGCCGGAACATGGGGTAGAGGAAGGTTCTGCTGGTAGTCGAAACATAAAATCTCTACTGTTTCGTCTGTTTTAGTAAGCTGTTTTTTCTTTCATCGACGTATAGAATGCTTCTGCTTTTCTGAATACTGTTTTTCCTGTCTGTAGTACATGTTTGGCCTCACGATCCTGCTTTGCTGCTATTAAGTTCTCTAACCTATCGCATGTCTGACATGTGTCCGAACGAGGAGAGCCAAAGCTTATGTTGTAATTTTCCCGAAAATGACGAAAGTAGAAATCATACGAAACTTTTGGTTGGCATTTTTCTCCACGTTCAAGTTTTTCAGAGACATCTGGTTCATATTTTTCCAAGTATAACTTATGCATCTTGGAAACATTCAAATCAAATGATAGATAAGTTCGGCAACAGATTACGTCCACACGGCACGCGCACGAATAAGAAACAATAACATGCCTCCCGTCTAGTAAGCGGAGCGCGCGATCGTCAACGGTCATGTCCTCCCACTCCGCGACTATCAGCTTTGGTGCAAAAATCGACCAAGTTCTGGACTGGTTTTTGCCCCAAAGAGTATGGTCAGCCAAGTCCTTCGAGCATTTCAACCCATTAATATATGTCGGAGTTGTCAGATTTTTGCACCAATCGATCAAGGATGCTTTAAATAATATACCAAGTGGTATAACGCAATTTCGCCCAAAAGTGGACTTGCCCGGTTTTTACTAATCAATATTCTGATAGATTGGACTGCTTTGATAATAAAAAAATCGTTAAATCCCAGCTTAAATCATACATGTGATGTCTAGATAATTTAATTTAACTTATTTACAATTGTTATCCTGTTTTTTTTTATATTTAATTTTTTCTTGTTTATGTTAATTTTATGGTAATGTGTATTTATTTTTTTCAACATTCTTTAAGTGTAGGTTAGGTTTTAAATTTTCCCTTTTAATAAACTTGTATTTTAATTGGGCAATTGCTCGTTGATAAATAAATAAATAAATTTATTGATGCTAATATGCTCTAAAAAACATTTTGGAAACCACTCTTAATGCGCAATTCGTACCAGAAGTTCGAGTGTAATCTTTTGGTTGGATACTCAAGAGATGTCCCCAACCAACCTTAAATAATCATGATATAAGCCGTGAATAATTTTATTTGATTAATATACTTCTTAATATTTTATTACTATTACTTATTTAACGCTAAAGTAAACCTTGTGCTTGTACGTAAATGTTTACGTTCTTTGGAGCAATATGTATTTTAAGGGGGACATACGCTGTGGGTTGGACCTTTTCATGAGGAAAGATATGTTTTGTGCATGTAAGTAAATGTTAATTTATTGAGAAAAGTTTTTTGTATTATTTTAGAATAGTAAACGTGGATCTCTAGATTTAAGTGACCCTGTTAACTAGCTAGGTCATTAACGATGCCCTAATAGATAAATTTGCTAAGGATGGCATCAATCAAAATATTGATAAGGACTTCTCGGCACCTTTAAGAACTTACACAGATAAAAACAGATACTGCACAAAAACATTATTTTTTCGAAAACTTATAAAAAAACATAAATTGCAACGTGTGGGGCCGGTAGAAAACAACCAGGCTTTAAGCGCCGTTAGATGTTAATACGTCACTGATCAAATTGTCCTCGCGCAGGTCATTAATTTAGTAAATTTAGATCAATGTTCTAAAAAAAAATAGACAGATAGTTTCGAAATTCACCTCAATTCAATTAAGGATTTTATTATTTTGTGTTTTGGGAAATGAATAAAACATACTTTTGTTATTTCAGACACTAACACAATATTTTATATTCTTTTTGTTTGCTTACTTTCTTTAATTTGCCGTATATATTATATTACATTTTGTCGAGAAATTTTATTTTGTGGACATATAAACCAACTTAGTTAACTATTTGTTTCACACCGCAGAAGCCGTTATAACTTTTCTGAGTTGAGATAAGGCGTAAAAGGACCAAAAGTAGAAAACTTTTTTCATAAGAACATAAAAATTGCGTTTATGTCACGTTTTTTATAACATAGCAGTTCATAAATACTGTACCTAATGTAGAGTCATTTATTATAAATTACCCACCCTTTATCACATTTGTTTTCGTATCTACAAAAAAATTATTTAAATGATAGTTGCGTATGTAACAATTTCCTATGATTTTTCTAGGTTTTTTTACCCTTTTAGGTATCTCACCACTTCTCCCTGAAAAGTTCCAATAGGTTTCCTCCATCGGGCTTGGGTTTCAATCTGCCTTCTCTCCTCTGGGTTTTGCTTGGCACCATTTCAGCCTCATGGGCTTGTTGTGCCATTCGCTGGATGATCTATTTCTTCCAATTTATTCAGTTTACACATTCTACCCATACATTGCACCATCTAGATAGGGATTCCCAAAGTATTTTGGGCGAGAGACCCCTTTTCCAAAATGAACTGATACCTCAGACGCCCATGGCCAAATTATTTTAAAAATCATATCTCTGGTTTTTTTTTTTCTTCTTGATAGAGAATACTTACCAATTTAAAAACTTTGCAGTTGTAATTAAGTAAACTTGGCATCATGTAATCATCAAAATTTACCAAAATAAATAGATATAAAATTCAGTAAATATCAAGTGTGTAATTAATAATCATTAATACAAATTACGTAAAAATACTTAAGTATTTAAAAAAAAAAACAATAAAATCGCAAAGTAAAGACAGAAAATAAAAAATTCAGTGTGATGGATGAACTTGGTGACTTTTTAATAATCTAGCTAAATCTGGTTCAATATTGGTAAGTTGCAGCTCCAAATCTCCGTATTCGTTGATTTTTAAACGGTTTCTATGTTTTGTCAAAATGTTTGTAACCACAATGTTTGCCGACTAGGTATGATCATACAAAAGTGATAAGGTCCTTTTCAGCAATGTTCCACAATACAGCATACTGTGTTTCTGTTACGCTGCAACCAGAACTTCTGATAACCTTGGTTGAACTTCTGCTTGTGCTGATGGTGATCAACTATTCTTACATTATCACATTGGCTTCTTCTGTGGTTGTGATATAATACGGATTTATTATCCATTGAGAAATTTGTAAATTTAAGAGATCCTCAAACCTCTTAGTAAAATCCTTGTGTAATGCGTCCAAGTGATATATTAACACCATTTTGAAGCAGTTGCACAGATCCAGTTTTTATATTAAGACAAGTATTTTTTGATGACCCCTTGTATGTGTAATTTTAGTCTACGCTTACCTTTTTTTTATCAAAATAAGGGTGTTTATTTACTGCATTCTTTGTTTCTTTATATCCCTGTGTTCTTTTATATGGAGTTCGTGTCACCTGTATTCCATTAATTTTATCGTTTCTAAAATTTGACAGTTTTGCTGCTATTATTGAATTAATTACCCTGTTTCAGTACTTGTTTAGTAGGTAAATATACATCATACCTTGTATAGTGAATTTATTCTTCATTCATCGCATGTATCGCTTTTTCAGATCCTGTATTTTGAATATTCACTCAAGTTATTGGCGAAATTTCCAATATTCATTTAGTAAATTGTCATAGATTCATATCATTCAATTACATAATATTCTCCCAATCTAATATTAAATCTGTCTTTATCTTCTGGTTCTTGGTAAGTTGTAGAAAACTAATAAATAACATCTTTGTTGTTATTTTTGACGTCTCCGTCAAAATAGTTAGGTTAGTTATCTTCTTCTTCTTCCTTTATTGGGCTATTCTTGTCATTTGGAAATACTACTGCATTCGTTACAGCTCTGGGTTCGTTCGTTTGTTTACTGGAAATGTACAGTATCTTGAAAATTTCAAATAAGAACTTGTATTAATTAAGAGGGGTCGATTTTTAGACCTCTCAAACCTCAAAATCAGTTTTGACCCCTGGGAAACCGATTTCGACCCTAAGGGGTCGGTATCTAGATTTATCCCGTGCTCTTTGAGTTCGATCATTTATTCAAACTGTAACTAGCCCTATACAGCTGGGCTGTGATCGGTGTTTTTAATAACATTTACAGTAAACCAGAGTCTCAGTTACGTTTCAGGTTAATATTTATCAATGTTTTAAATATGATTATTTTTTTAACTCTTCGATCTGAACCATATTAATCTTAGGTCTCTTGACTTTTAATTATATTAACATTTCCTCTATTTTTCGACTACATTCAACATATCTAAGTTCTCAACTTTTGTAGAAGTAAGTAAGAACTATGCGGGTTTTTGAAATTAACCCGTTGAAAGATATTTTGTATTATTGTATAATTATAAGAAAAATAGAATAACCCACTTTTAAAAGCAACAAAGGCATTACAATATATCTGAAATAAATGATTATAATAACTACTCGTACTAATACTAATAGTCCCTCATCTGACTGCAAAAATGGCATGTCGTGGTTTTGGCTTACTATTTGCAGTTGAGTATAGAGGAGGGGGGTAAACAACATTTACTATGTCTCGGTGGTGGGAGCTGTAGTATAACCTGTCAAATTCAGAGCAAAGTTGCTTATTGATGGATTTTTCTTTTTTACTAACAATGAAATAAAATATTTCTAACGTCTATAACAATAAAAAAATTCTTTAGCAAGCATTTTCTTCGTCCGGTTTTGCTACTTTCGGTGTAGGGATTTCAGCCACGTGACCGGATATTTGTGTTCTTCAACGAAATTCGGAATATGGCTTAACTGCATTTTTCTAAATCTAAGATGATATTGCAAGCCACAGGGTAAATATGCAAAAAAATTGCAACCTGGCGAAAAGTGACCTACCTGTTTTTTAAAATAGATTTTAAATCGGAACCAAAAGTCTAAAAGTGGTAAAATTTTTCTTAAAATGTTTGTATAATTCTAAAATAACTGTATTGCCCTTGCAAAACTTTGTCTTGAGTTATTCCAAAATATTTATAATATACAGGGTATTCCGCTATTGTTAAATCTCTGGAAATATCCACAAAATTCTCTTTTTTTTTTATGAAATTTTAACAAAATTCAGTCATGGCCATACAACTTTTATTTATAACATTTTATTTTGTATACATGCAATAATAACGATTATAAAGGGCGGGTAATTTATATTGAATAACCCTGTAGCCAAAATACAATATTGACTTTAATTTCTCGAAACTATAAAACGGAACTTAAAGTTTAAACACTACAAAGGGCTTTGTGAATACCTGGTTAATAGTTAATGATACTGTCAAGAACTTTGAACTATAAGTCCTGAAATAAGTCTGTATGGTCAGTTCATCAATAAAATAAACAATGTTTCTCAGGTCAGCCCTCTAAAATAACATAATGGTTGATTATATATAACGGCTGACTAGTTACATAAAGAGCTTTATATAAATATACAGGGTAGTCCACGACCTGCGTGTCGGATTACTGTAGCTCTTAATTGAATCATTATTTCTTTTTTTTTATAGGTAGGTGTACAATACAAAATAATAATAATAGGGTGTCCCAAAAAGCGTTAAGTAAAAAAATTATGATTTTTTTTTAATGGAACACTATACTTTATTATATTTTGAATTTAGCAAAAAAATAAAGGGCAACAAAGTTATTTAATAATGAGTGAATCCACTGCATTCGATAACTCATCGAGGCATACTTAAAATAAAAAAATTCATGGTATTCTGAGGAATGTCGTCCCAAAGATTCTTGAATTTGGTGACAAAGGTGAACTTGATTATTTGGTGGTTGGTTTAAATTACCCAGTCGACTCTCTCTCACATAATATGTTCGGTTGGTGATATATCTGGAGAACGAAGATTCCATGGAAACAGGGTCACGTTATTTTCTTTCAAGAACCTTATTGTACGTACATCGTCTTGTTGGAAAAGCGGTTGCATTAATCCTCATAGCTGTGAAAATTCAGGCTACAATACATTTTTTATGTAATCATTTGCATTCAAATTTCTGTCAATAAAAACTAGAGATTACCATATGTTATCGCACCCCATACCATAACATCCCGTTCCACATCAAGTTCTGAAATACTGTGTTCTCCACGTAATCTTCTTACTCTTCTGCGGCCATAGTGAACCCAAAGACAAAATCTGGACTCATGAGAGAACACAACACGATTCCACTCATTATATCAATTTTTAATACGCGCAACAAACCCAAAGTATTTGTCATTCATAGCTTCTACACCGTCGTCGCAGATATTATACCACACACAGTAATAGATTTAAAAATGTACATAACAAATTTTTAAAATATCTTCTCTTTAAACTATGCTTTCCATCCAGCGAACTGCTTACCAAACAAGACTATTATTGTGTGGGGTTTAAAGTTTGAAACGAAGACGACAGGAGACAGGACTGTTCCTTCTACACAAGTTATTTAATGGCTGGATTGTGAAGATTTGCTAAAATTAGTCAGTTTCTCTCGAACAGATAAATTTCACTTAACCTTATTTCATGTGAGGATGCATGATTGCATAGAAATTATTACGGCAAAAATTCATATATCGACAGGTTATTAGGTAACTATAATAATAATTTTTCAAATAACGATATCTTTCATAATTTACCGCAAATAACATTAGACTATAGATCTCTTCTCTATCTTAATTTCATTGTTTTTTCGTATTGGAAAGATTTGTATTTATATTTCATTGTATTTATATTTTTAAATCAATTTTTAATCCTTTGATGCAATATGTTTGTTATTGTGTTTGTATGTTTTTAAATCCAGTTTTATTCTTTTGATGCAATTTGTCTTTTTATATCTTTGTCTATACTATCTTTTGCTCTTGCCATGTACCAATTGGATTGTATCTGTAGTGTACTGCAATAAGTTATTTATGAAAAATGCATATTATAATATTACATAAATTTATACGAATTTAATTTAAATAAACATAAACGTATATTTAGGCACACTGTATATAACTCGTTTATCGCAAACTAAAAACAGTCGTTTATTGTTAACTATATTTAAACGTAGAATAATTTACAATTATATACCATAGGACATATAAAAAACGTATATCATTTAAAAAACTGTATGTATGATAATCATTAACTGTAAACGTATACGCAATCAACCAATATCAAATTTAAACAAGAATTACGTATAAAATACATTAATTATACTATACTCCGACAAAATATTGGAGAAGGTGAGTCATATGCATGATCAACACTGTTGTCTATAAATGAAAATTCCGACAGTCAGCATAGGCGGCGTATCAAATACCAAATAATTATTTATTATTTATTAGGTATTTGTTAGTAAACTTTATTAAATTTGTTTGTTAACATCTTTATTTAAACAAAGATGATGCGTTAAATATACGTTTTTGATAGTTTTCAAGAAATGAATATATTTATTCCCTAATGACTTCGTTATCTGTGTTTAATGGTTTTAAAATGTGTTTCAAGTAAATAAACGACAGACGGGTTACAAATTGAATATTGCCAGCACAGGCACAAAGATAGTTGAAAACTAACTTTCGGCGAATTTAGATTTGTATCGCTTTAACTATTTACGATACTTATTTTATATTTTATAAACACTTTTTTGTATAAGTGAGTGCTCTTCTCTGTAGGTGTTGATGTTTGTGCCTTACAATTTGGTAGAGGTAGTGGTAGGTACTTTAAAAGTTCATTAAATAGTAAAATATTGGTGTCTTTATAAATTTAATAAAAACAATTTAATAGTAGAATTATATTGTTACAATAGTAATGGATTCAGAGGCGGGTCCAAGTGAAACCCAATTACGTCGGCGGAAGCCCTTATCAAAGGATAAAAAGAACATTATATGGAAAGTGTATGATGGGCTGAAACAGGGCACTTCCTACAAATAAAGCTGTAAACCGCAGTTCTTTTTTAACTGGAGTATCTGTTTCAACAATTGAACGTATTGTACGCGAAAAGACAAAAAAAAGGCTCCTTAGAAGCCCCTAAAACGCATACTCATGGTCAAAAATTGTTGAAATTGGACGATAACCAAAAACATCATTCGAAGAACTGTACATTCTTTTTTGTTTTTGAAAACAAAGCCCCAACACTTCAAGTTGTTTTTACGAAATTAAAAGAAAACAAAGAAATTCCATTAATGAGCCGTGGAACTTTACGAAAAATTTTATGAGGCCTAAAATTTCGTTTTGTCAAACGGTGTAGGAAATCAATTTTAATTAAGTGGTCAGATATAGTGTCCTGGCGACGGCGTTATTTACGAAATATTAAAGAGTTTAGGGCCGCTAAAAAAAGATATACTATTTTGATGAAACGTGGGTAAATGATCTAAGATATAGCAAGATGCTTCTGTAACTAGTCATCGCGAAGCTTTTATAGAGGGATTATCTACAGATTTGAAAGCACCATCAGGTAAAGGACAGCGCCTAATTGTTACCCATATCGGAAGTGACAGTAGATTTTTGGAAAATAGCGCTCTTGTGTTTATATCGAAAAAACAGGAGACTATCACGAGGACGTGAATGCGGAATGCTTTGAAAAATTGTTTACTGAAATACTACAGTGTGTAGAACGAAATTCAGTTATTGTACTAGATAACGCTACTTATCACAGTCAACGAGTTAAACGCATTCCCATAATTTCCAGTAGGAAAGCGGATATGCAAACCTGGCTGTGGGATAAGGCAATAATATTTACTGATGAGATGCTTAAAGTGGAATTAATGGACCTAATAAAGGAACACTGCCATAAATATATTCAATATGTTATCGACACAATGGCTCGTGATCGTGGTATTACGGTATTAAGACTCCCCCCTTATCACTGCGAATTCAATCCTATTGAACTAATTTGGGCGCTTGTGAAAGGGTTTGTAGCTCAAGAAAATAAAACTTTTAAAATAGCCGACGTTCAAAATTTATTAAAAACCGGTATAGAACGTATAAAACCTGAACATTGGCAGAATGCTATTTCCCATGTAATTAAGAAAGAAAATAATATGTGGCGCTTGGACGGTATTATCGAAACCGTAGTTGAACATCTGGTCATAACTTTACGTTCCGACGATACAGACGATTCCAGTGATAGTTCTGCAGAATCAATGGATTACGAAACTTCATAGATTTAAAATTCAAGTAAGTGATACCAAGCTTAATTTACATATTTTTATAATAAACAAAATACAATTATAAACATAGGTAAATTATTATAACAAAAATAGATAACCAACCTACTTTCATCTAGTAATATTCACAAATACCCATTTAATTAGCCAATATAGTATTTCTGCGACACTGGAAGAGTGCATTTTGATATGATAATGATACCTTTTGCAGTTTTAAGGCGCACCTTCTTCAATATTTTGTTCTAGTATAATACCCCATTTAATTTTCCAATAGTGTTTCTACGCGACTGGCATAATATTTACATATTTTAACAATAAACAAAACAAAATTATAAACATAAATAATTATTACTACAAAAATAGATAATCAACCTACTTTTATATAATATTATTTACTATTACCGCATTTAATTTGCCAATAGTTTTTATACGCCACTGGCGTGATTCATTTTGACAATAAACATGCATTTATGACTAGTTGGCATTAGATACCGATAACTTCTGCAGTTTTAATCGCGGGATTCCATTTATTATGCTCTGGTATAGTATGATTGTTGTACGTGAACAGGAAGGAATCACCTTATTTAATATTTTGTCCGAGTTTTTATAATGTGTACTGCAGGGAACTTTTCACAAACTACTGTTTGAAGAGTGTAAAGTAGTTTAACATTAATAAAATGTTTGAAACTATAAAATTTAGTAAAATACAAAAAAGTTAATTAACATAATTATAGAATGCTCCTATTAACATTTGGATTTTAATATCACATATAAATTAATAAAATTTCCGACAATTTTAGCTCATCGTGCCGTCTTTTTATTTTAAAATTTTTCCGTATGCTGCAAATTGAATTTAATGAAATCACTTTAAGCCAACAATGTTTTATTCATGAAAATTTATAATTTGCATATATGTTTTTCTGAAAATTAACCCTTACATCTGGATTAATTTTTCTACCTTTCAACGCTAAAAAAAAGTTTAAAATGGGACCTTTTAAATATACTGTTATATATTGCTGTTTATTGGATTAACAAGAATAAAGCGTCCGCTTTAATTAAAATACGAATATTACTATGTGAAGCAGAATTAATTATCTTTAATTATTGGTTTTTATGCCTGATTGAATTTAAACGAGGTCAAATTTAATTGATTGTACGAATTACCAGGGACCTTCATCATTAATGCTAATAATGACACATTGTTATGCGATTATAATCGGCGGCGATACTTCAGGTCCTACCTGATTGTAGTTCCCAAAAGTTTAGGTATTGGGATGACCAAAGTCTAGCCAATCACTCTAGTTCACCTCTAGTTACACTTGTCGGTTCTAGACGTTTAGAAGCTGGATTTTGTATGGTGTGTTCTTTATTTATTTTTCTTAAAGTTAATTTAAATTGCATAGAAATGGTCAATAACACTAAATTTAAAATGGTCAAAACCATAAGTTTAATGACAAAGATAAGTATCTAAACGTTAATATTTTAATAACTTTATGAAAATAATGAAAAAATTATTAACCAGATACAAATACTTTTCTTCAACATTTTAATTACATAATCACGTGTGTTAAATAGTTCTCTTGTTAGACGTTTGATGAGATATCAAAGGAGCCTCTGGAGAATATGAGCATCGAAGTGTCGTAGGAGACGCTGAAGGAGCTGAAGATGAAGAAGCAACAATAGATGTAATTAAGATATGAAAGGTTAAAAGAAATGGAGAGGTGTATATGTCTATATGATCCTTAATAACGCTTAATAACGCTTATGCCCTTTTGTTGATGCTACTACTTATTTTTTTTACGAAATCTTTTAAACACTTGTTCTAGAACTTCGATATGTTTGCTGAATGTTGAAGTAGTGACAACGATGTCATTTAAATAATAGAAGTAATAGTGCTGGTCCCATGACAAGATCCGTAAGACGACACATTATTTGAGGTGCTGTAACCGGTCCAAAAAGCATAGTCATATATTCCTAAAGTCCTTTACCATAAACTGCAAAAGAGGTTTTCTCTCTAGAAGATTCATCTAAGGGACTGTGATAAGAAAAAGGTCAATGAGAGAGATTTTTTTTTCTCCTGGGCTCGTCTGACTATGTCTCCGAATAACACTAAAGCCTATTGGCTTATTGTGTTTACCCCCATGTTAGTTTATAGCACCCACTCTGTCACCTTTGTACCTTGCATATGTTTGTACAGGTCCTTGAGTGAGTGGGTTCTAAACGTTGTTGGTTCAACCTGGAGTTGTCCAAAACGAGCCCGTCTTTTGCGATCTAGAGTTTCGCATTCGCACAGTATGTGTTTGGCCGTTTCTGGTTTCTTGTGACATAGTTGGTACATGAGTTCCTCAGTCATGAACCCTGTTATCACTTTCAACTGTTTTCTATTTATAAAGAGTAGTTCTCCAGTTCTTTTGGACATGATGTGCCTATAACGGCTTTTCCATGTGCCTGTTTTGGGGTGCTTCCCCAATAGTTAATATGTTGTTCCCGAATCCAGTAGTTTATGAAACCCCGGACTGTACTTTTTGGTACTCCTGGGTTTGTGTCTGGTTCCGGTGTTTCTTCTGATCCTCTTTTTGCAATTTCGTCAGTCTTTTCGTTGCCTTCGATCCCTTGGTGACCTGGCACCCAAAATAGTTTTACTCTATTTCGGTCTGCCAGTGTTCCTAGTTCTTCGATGCATTCCCATACCAGCCTCGACGTAACTTTCTGACTCGATATGGCTTTAAGTTTCGACAGCTCTTTCATTGTTCGTTTTTGCACATTACAAAATTGCGTATACCTCGGCCTGAAATACCGAGAAATGTATTCCTATAGCATAGCTATGGTTAGTTTTAGGGTTTTTGGAGAATACTCCCGCCCCAGTGCCTTCCGCAGACTTAGACCCTTCTGTATACCAGTTTTGTTCCAATGGAGGAGATAAGCGAGCATCTCTAAGTTTGCTCAAGATACTGTCAATAAGAAGCAAAGAATATGGGTCCTTGTTGATAGTAAAACGATTTAACTTCCCACCATCGAAACAAACACGGTACGTTCCATTACTTTTCTTGTCGAACCAAAAAGGACTTCTATATAGACTTTTGCTTTCCCTAATAATTCCTAAACTGATAAGAGCATTAACTTCTTTAGTTAGGTGCTCCTGCTTAAAGGAAAGAGAAGTGCCTGTATCGATCGAATGCTTAAGAAGATGTGTTCACAATACAAAGTGATAAGGAACTCACGTTAAAAGAAAATTTGATGGAATCAATATTTTTAGAAAATCCGTATCAAGAATTACAGGGTGAGTAACCGACAGTATTAAGAAAAATTTCACTGGTCGGGAAACATCGTTTACACCGTTTCAAAATACCCTAACACTTGTTGAGGTTAACCATCGGCGGTCGTGACATTAAGAGAATCTTCACTATTAATAGGTAGATTTAGGCTTTTTACAAAATCTAAGGAACGTGATCCCAATAACGATATGTTTGATCCTGTATCAATTAGTGCAGATAAATTATTATTATTATTAAAGAAACTGATTTTTATATAGGGACGGTTATCATTACCTTTCTTATATAATAACGTCGATATGTCAGCTTCGTTGGTTATGCGATAAGTCTCGCTTATATAATAAGTATCGTAAAATCCTTTCACCTTAAGTAGCCAATTTTTCCATTCATTTTCAAATCTAGAGACGGTGGGTCGATAGGAGATATTCCAGGAATTTTTATGAGATAAAGAATTGTGATAGGAATTTTTGTAAAATTTCCTTACAAGAGATAGCCACGTTTTCCAATCATTTCTGATTTTAGAAATGGATGGACGGCAAGAAAAATAAGGTTTTCTTGTTCTGCGGTTCCTTCGTGAGGGTTATTTGTGTCTTGATCTTGGAACGTTGTTCCGAAGATCCTGAGCTTAGAACGGAAGTGGCGGATAATACCAGGTTGTCCCCACCACGACGTACATTTTTTGAACAATCGGGTTATTTTGTATTTGCGACTCCTGCCTTACCACAACCAAAATAGAAGAATTTCCTAACATTGGCGGTGACAACAGATACATCCCTAAATGGATCGGTACGTGAAGAGAATTGAGGTTTACGAGATGGACCTGGAATACTCAAATCCGGTTCCAAGAGGTAATTTTTACGGGAGTTAGGAAAGCGATTTGCCTCCTTAAGTCTATTACATTTTTCGGCCAGTTTCTCTACAGTTGTTACATCGATCAGCGCCAAGTCATGAGAATAAGACGGTACGAGATTTCTTTAGGTATACCTAATCTTTGTTTTCTCATCTGGTCTATTCTCCAATCGTTGAAACAAACCTTCCATGGCATTAATAAAAAGAGTGACCTTGTCGTTACCACCCTGCTTCCTATTTTTGGCCTCTTTAAGAAGATCGTCTTGATAACTATATGGGAAAAAGGCAGACTTCAGCCTGGAGACTAACTCCTACCTTGAAATGCATTTACCTTTATTATTAAGATACCAAGTAAAAGTCCAAAATATGAATAGGCCTGCTGCACTAGCAAAAAGTTCCGTATTGGAAACACCTCTAGCCAAATGTAAGCATTCCACCTTTTCAGGGAAGCTCACTAGTGACTTTCGTTCATCAGTACCGGAAAATTGGATTTCCCATTTATAAACGGATATAGCACTGGTGTACGAAATGTAGGTCAAGTTTACCCTCTAAAGCGAGAATTTGTACCTGGAAATGTTTCGCTACTTCGTTTTAAGTTTCATCGGACGCTACCAATCAATTTGTTCTGCCTGAGACGTGCGCTAGTCGAGAGACTAACTTGACATAGCCAAAATTGGTAGTTAAACCATTAAAGTCGGTGATTTTAACGGAGAGATCTGCAATAGTATCAGCAATGGCTTTTTGTTCCTCAACAAAAGTAAAGGTAACAACAGGGTTATGAACGCTGCGGTTCATAGATTCTTGCTTTAGAGCTCCACGAAGAATTTTCTTCTTCCCTGGGTCGGTACCTTGAGGAACACTACCTCGAACTCTAAGCTCGTAATCTAGTTCATTGGTTAGAAGATGATCAACCTTAAAACCTAGTAGACTGGACGACATTTTAGAAAAGTAGCTGTTAACGGAACGTAACAACAAACCCCCCAAGTAGAATAAAGTAAAGTGCAGATAGCAAAACAGTAATTAAATGAATTATTATCGATATATTATTAAATGGTTTTTAAGAATAAAAAAAAAACAAGTGTTTTTATAAAGATATCTATCAAATATTATAACCTTCAATAATGTATATAAGTAAAAATATTAAGAACTAAATCTCTGCCAATACCAGAAGAACTAAATTATATACGATAATACGGTATCTGTATACAAACGTATCCATTTTATACGTGTATATACACCTTAATGAAATAATAAATGTTTAAAAAATTTGTCGAGCGCACTTGTACAAAAAATTATTTAAAAAGAGAAAAAAAAAATGTTTTACATACCACATAAAATCAGTACCATGCCTTACATTGGGCGCCATTTGTGTAACTTAAGTTTTTACCTCTTTGGCAACAACAACAATAAAAAAAAACGATAAGGGCGCCACATCTTTATTTTATTTAATTAATTAAAAAGGGTAAAAAGTAAAACCTACGATAGATTGTTACTCTAAACCCCGATAGTAACTTGTTATAAAAGAGAAAACATAAAAACAATTTACAATTTTATTTACAGTAATGTTTAAGGGTATCTTCAAACAAAAAACGGTATCCCTCACCTTAATTGTTCTACTTGTGTAAAATCCGCAGAATATTCCAGTGCAGTGTGAGGAGTTGATACTCCTTCCAGGAAAACCAGATAAATTAAAACTTCAAAAAGAACGTGACGATAAAAGGCAACCTCCAAAAATGACAATGTTCTCGACAAACCATTATCCAGGAAAAACCAATATACAGGAAAAACCAATATCAAGAAAAAACCAATAATCAGGAAAAACCAATAATCTGGAAAAACATATATCCAGGAAAAATCAGTATACAGGAAAAACCAATATCCAGGATTAACCAATATCCAGAAAAAACCAATATCCAGGAAAAACCAATATCCAAGAAAAACCAATATCCAGGAAAAAGCCAATCTAGTCTAACAAGGCACAAAATTATTATTATTATTATAGCAGGCTTTCGAGTGTCTTAAGGAAACCAATATCCAGAAAAAACCAATATACAGGAAAAACCAATATCCAAGAAAAATCAATATCCAGGAAAAAGCCAATCTAGTCTAACAAGGCACAAAATTATTATTATTATTATTAATATTATTATAGCAGGCTGACCACCGCACCAGTTTTAGCACACTTTAATCCAATTAAAGGATGTGAGCTGCGTGTGGACGCCAGTAAAATAGGGATAGGAGGCATTTTGTTACAAGAGGATGAGGATGGTGAACAACACCCCCATCGCTTTTGTTAGCAGGAGCCTGACAAAAAGCGAAAAGAACTATACCATAGCAGAGCATGAGGGCCTGGCTGCCATATGGACACTAGCTTACTTGAGACACATGGTATATGGAAAACCGGTGAAGATTGTAACGGATCATCATACTCTCTGTTGGTTAAAGACTCCACTGGGCGCCTAGCCCGGTGGGCCCTCAAGTTATCGGAATACGAGTACCAAATTTTGCACAAAAATCCCAAATTCCTAGCCCTTCCGAGGATCTAGTAATGGAGCAAAGAAAGGATGCGCACCTGACACTAAAATTTCAAGCTCTGGAAGACCCCTCAAGTGTCCCAATGGGAATGGCTAGAAATACCAAGAATTTTAGATTGATAAATAGCGTGCTACATAAGGCAAACAGCAACACAGCAGGAGTAGATAATCTTTTGGCAATTCCCCGATACCTGGTAGCGTAAGTCCTGTTCTCAATGCACAAGGAGCTCTACTAAAATTTGTTCTTTTTGTTTTGTCAGTCAAAATTAAATTAATTATGTTCTATGCATTTTTTGATTCAAAGGTTTTTTGATCATATCTCATCCTTTCCTGGGTATACCACAATAAATCTTTTAGATTGCAGTGTATCGGACACCATAACAACCTAACATCCTGTCCTGAAATATTTTGATATAATAACCATGTGAAAAAGACAGGAAACATATAATTAATATTAAAATCATTTGGAATCGTTCTTTATACAATCGATGAAATCCTTTTAGAATTTAAGTATAGGTACTTATTGTAAAAACCAACCTGGGATTACGAAAAAATTACATTTATAAAATCCTCAAATTTGCCACTTTCTCATTCAAAATTTTTCATCATCTATATCTCCCTAATAAAAGATATTAAACTGGAATTTATATGAAGAGCTTTAATCCCTCTAATATCCTCGAAGGAATATTGAAAAGGGATCAAAACTTCGCAATTTAGGTTAAATATAAGAGAAATATTTGCTTGACGGCCCCGTGACTGGAAAGCTGAAATTGGCTTATCATTTATACACACCGAAATATTCACAAATCGGCATATCACACCGGTCTGAATAGAGAAGATTAGCTAATTCTAGGGTTTGATTCTCCTTTAGCTCCTGTCGGATTTTGATTTTCCCTATTATTGGATTTTATCCTGAACAGATCACTCAATTGTAAATGATTTTATGTAATGATATATTTTTATACATCCTAATAAAATTATAAAAATAAACATTTAAAAAAATATGATTATTAACCTACTGATATTTAAGCATATTTGCATATAGTTTGAGTTTTGTAAATTTGAATAAAAGGAAGGCAATAAACATTTTTTTTTTGTAAAAAATGTCCGATTTCCGAAACATTTTTAACATTTTAACTTATTTGTTTAAATAATTGTTTTTTATATAAATAAAATAATTGTAATAATAACCCACATGGATATTACCTTATCTACGCACAGACTACAAAACGAAAAAGTATGTCATTGCGTTCAACTAAACGAATATATTTCATATTCATTCTAGGTAGTGAGAATACTGCAAAAAAATTAAATCCACCATATTTTGGATACCCAATACATCTACTATTATTTTTAAAATTTTAAATAAGTGACAATCCTGTCAAACTAATTGTTAGAATATTTTTTAGTTATTGAGATTATATATACATTAAAATTAGTTATTTTTGTGTACAATCGATAAATAATCGTAAATAATAGCATTTTTGTTTTTATTTGGATCATATTTAAAAAAAAATTTAATCAATCTATATTTAACTATTTTAATTACGTGTATTAAAACCAAATTAATAAAAGTGGCCGTAGACGCGTGGTAGAGTCCTTACCTTCCACACGAAAAGCCGGGGACCGATTATCGGCTAGCAACTATTTTTTTTTGTTTCATATTTATTTTATTTTAAAAATCAGTAAAATTCATAAATTATTTTAAAATTAGTTATTTTATCTTAATAACCTAAAGTATTTTTTTCTTTGTAAATGTTCGCTAGTGGGTCGTAGAAAAAATATACTGTACAACTCAAGTACATTGTCCATATTCACTCTTGTTGCACAAACTACTATTACAAGAATACATGCAAATTTATCTCCAATAAGATAACCATTATAAATAGTTCAACACCGAACCTGAGTACAATCACGATACACATACTAAAGGTATGCTGACTTTCGATTCAAAATTCGTCCAAACCGCGCAATGACGTAATGCGGGACGAACTTTCAAGTTATTTTGACACTTTTCGATTGAATAGTGTAATATAATTTAATAATTTATTTGTTTTTGTGTTAGTAGTGACTATAATTTCTTATATATAACAGGGAAAACATAAATTAATGTTTAAAATGCCAGGCTGCGCGGTGGAGATATTTCCGAATGACACAAAATATGGGTAAATTCTTATCGAAGGAAGGACAAACTTAATTGAAGTTGTCCTATCCACTTTGAGAAAAGTTGTAAGATTCCTCTTAAACGTAGACGCAAGAAAAGGAAACTAAATTCCATCAGGTGCACGGGCCTCATTAAGCAAAGAAAATAAATCGGTATTTTAAAATTTTAGTGGATAAAATAGTAGTTTCCTGTTCCAATATAATGGTCCTTTTGAAGTAATACCATGCATGAGCAGGACACGAACATATATAAGAATAAGATAAATGAACAGAAAAATTGGTTTGGAGTATTTTCAAAGTAAACTTGACAGAAAATGTTTAAATATACCAAATAAAAGTAATTTTTTGTGTACTCAGTTTTTATAAATAAATAATTTGTTTCTGCAAACTTATTTTTATTTCAAGTAATAAGAAAAGAGATTGCAAGAGAACTACCACGCCCAGAAAGTACAAATTTGAATCAAACTTGTATTTTTAGTCGATATTTTTTACTTATCTTACGGCCAGGTTATGGATTTTGTCACAAAATACCTTTAATTTATTTGAAAAATTAATATTTTTATTAGTATTATTTACCTGAAGCCTTCATATTTATAAACGAATATAATATAAAATAACCAATAAAGTTTAAGTAACTGCATAAAATCTAAAATTGGCAAAATATCGAATTTTAAACACTATCTCCCATTTTATGCTTCGTCCCACGTGACGTCACTACATACATGGCAAAACGCGAGAGTTGCGTTACACGAAGTTTAAGTTACTAAGCGAAGTTCAAAGTGACATTTTTACATTAACAATGTCATTTTAATCTTCGCTTAGTATAATGTAAACTTCGTTTACTACAACGGTAGAATCGGCCCTAACCTAACTTTTTTATGTAGGACAAATTTTTGTTAAATATATTTATGGACAAACATTTAAATTGTATTTTATTCATTAACCAGTTTAATCATTTTGCAAGATTACTACTCATATTACCTATAAGTAATTAAGCAATTACAAATTGAAATTTTGGTAAGTAGGTATCTTTTCAACAACATCATGTAAGTAGATCAGTTGATAACAATTAGGAGATGATCATCTATAAGGGAGATTGTTTAGGAATAATAATTATATAAAATATCGCAAAGTTAAAAAATTTTAATTAATAGATACTCTTCAACTCTTTAGTAAACATAACTTCGAAACAATATTTTATTTTTTTTAATGTCCATTTCCACAATAATTCAAATTTTGGATGATAATTATACTTTTCTATAAAGGATATAACACTTTTTATCCACAAAAAACATTGTTCACCTGTTCACCGAGAAGGAAAAAGCTTCTCTCATTCAAAAATTCAGAATAAAAAATGGCTTATCAAGCAGATATTGTTATCCAGGCAGGACACATTTTTTCTCGTCAGAGGGGCACCACTGAACATGCTTAAGAACCATCTATTTTTCGAATAAAATAAAGTTTAATAGGGTTATTTAATATTTTAAACTAAATAGTATTTTAACAGGTCGTTTGATAGACCTCACGCTACAGCAAGGCCATCTGGTGATTATTGAAATATTATCCCTTAATATGAAAAGACAAAGCGTCAATGTAAAAATACTTAAAAAATTGTGCGTTGGTCCGAAAAACTCTTGATTAATTATCCGGGGTATTGCTTAATTCGTAATATTAAAAAATAAAAGTATTACCTATTCAGATTTTAACCAAACAAGCTGCATTGTCTATCGAGACGTTATTGGAAAAACACGAGATCCCTGAGTTAGAATATCTACTCTATTCACTAATATAAGCTAAGAAAGAAAAATCGAAGGAGACCTCGAACATGCTTTCGAAAAATGAATAACAACACTGCTCGGATCAATGTAAAATTCGCATGGAACGATGTATTGGGATCATCGAGGGAATTTGAAGAATATAATGAAAAAAGTGTATAAACACAAATATAAGATTCTTTAGCAATAATCACATTTTTAATAGTCACAATTCGTAGTATATTTTTAAATTAAGTGTTCAGAGTTTCAATATGGAGAGGTTTGATGCTAAAAGCAAAACAAAACTATTAAAAACTACAAAGCAAAGTATATAATAATTATAAATGGCATAATAAATACAAATAATCGTAACATTTATTTATAATTTACTAGCGGACCCGACAGATGTTGTTTGGTCTTAACTATAAATATTGATTTCGAATTGGTATAATTAACTAAAAAAACATTTCAGAAACAAAGTGTTTATTATTCTAATATTAGGCGTGATAGCTCTGAACTAACGGTGATGTGCACTAAGAAATTCAGTTAGCAATAAATAATTTTTTTTTTTTTTTATTTCATCAATATAATAACTCCGATCGAAGCATTTGTTCTAAACGATATTTATCTGTGACGATATTTGCAGCACGCATTATGTCAATGTTATGTCAAACGCCATAAGGTTACATCAAAAAAGTTTGAATTGTAAAAGCGCTATGGTTACATTAGAAATAATTTAATATGGTGGTTAAGTATTCTTAAATTTTCTAATTTTCCGCGCAATTTTCTTATTTTTGTTTAATAAGAACCTTCTCCTGACAATAACAAACACAACAAAAAAAGAGTTAACGAAATCAGTCCAGCCATTCACGCGTGATGCCGTGACCAAGGGAAACAGGTATTCATTTTTAAATATATTCCTAAATTTTCTAATTTTCCGCGCCATTTTCTTAATTTTTTCTTTTATAAGAACCTTCTCCTGACAATAACAAACACAACAACAAAAGAATTAGCGAAATCGGGCCAGCCGTTCACGCGTGATGCCGTGGCCAAGGGAAATAGGTATTCATTTTTATATATATTCTTAAATTTTCCAATTTTCCGCGCAATTTTCTTTATTTTTTCTTTTATAAGAACCTTCTCCTGACAATAACAAACACAAAAGAATTAGCGAAATCGGGCCAGCCGTTCACGCGTGATGCCGTGACCAAGGGAAATAGGTATTCATTTTTATATATATTCTTAAATTTTACAATTTTCCGCGCACTTTTTTTAATTTTCTTTTATATGAACCTTCTTCTGACAATAACAAACACAAAATCAAAAGAATTAGCAAAATCGGGCCAGCCGTTCACGCGTGATGCCGTGGCCAAGGGAAATAGGTATTCATTTTTATATATATTCTTAAATTTTCCAATTTTCCGCGCAATTTTCTTAATTTATTCTTTCATAAGAACCTTCTCCTGACAATATAAATACAACAAAAAAAGAATTAGCGAAATTGGTCCAGCCGTACACGCGTGATGCCGTGACCAAGGGAAATAAGGATTCAATTTTACATATATTTTTATATTTTCTAATTTTTTGCGCAATTTTCTTAATTTTTTGTTTTTCATAAGAACCTTCTCCTGACAATATCAAACACAACAAAAAAAGAATTAGCGAAATTGGTCCAGTCGTACACGCGTGATGCCGTGACCAAGGGAAATAAGAATTCAATTTTACATATATTTTTATATTTTCAAATTTTTTGCGCAATTTTCTTAATTTTTTGTTTTTCATAAGAACCTTCTCCTGACAATATCAAACACAACAAAAAAAGAATTAGCGAAATTGGTCCAGTCGTACACGCGTGATGCCGTGACCAAGGGAAATAAGGATTCAATTTTACATATATTTTTATATTTTCTAATTTTTTGCGCAATTTTCTTAATTTTTTGTTTTTTACACGTATATATACAGATATATGAGAAAAAGAAAAGGGCCGTTTTTAGGGTTGGTAGAATTGGTAAAATTGGTCCAGGCGTTGTTGAGTTATGCACTTACTAACCCATTTTGCGATTCCTTTTTTATATTATAATTTATTAAAAAGTAATTTTCAGTACGTTATCCCATTTTTTAAATACGTGACCTTGAATTATTCTACCAATTCTTTTAGAATTGGCGAAATGTATTTCTGGGCCAGTCATTGAAGGTAATCAATTCACATTAATTACAAGTTCAAATTTTGTTTGAATATTTACTCCAATGACATAACTCATACAAGTTTTTGGAACAGCTATTCCAATTTGCAACCTTTTATTTTGCATGGAAATATTTTTTTTAAGTACCAAATTAATTGATTATTAATTTTGTCAAAAATAAGTGCAAAATTTTTGAAAATTGTTTGAAAATGGTATTCCTATTTTTTCTTAACAATCTGATAAATGTGAAACCTAGGACAAGGTCCAGAACCTTGAAAAATTTACAAAAATCAAAAATTCGCACTTTTTGCAGTCGCAAAAAAGTTTGACTGACGAATAAAATTCGGAAAATGAATGTTATTGGAATAAATAGATGGCCTAAAAAAACCTTATAAAAATAAGAGAAACAAAAGTAATAAAGTAAGGTTGTTTTAGAATTTCTGTAAGCATTTTACACACAGTACAGCAGTTGTTGTAAAATGCAGGAATTATTGAAGGAATAGCTAAAATAAAACATTATTATAAACTTACATATGCTTTTATTCAATATCTTTGAACACGTGTACATAAATAAGTATGGTAGAATGAATTACACAACAATGTCACTGAAGAAATACGCGCAAAGGCAAGAGCAGAAATGAGAAGAGAGCGTAGCCTGAGTATGCCAGTATAGTTCCGTGTGTATGGGAAATTTGTTATAAATGTTACAGGTGATATAATTAAAAAATATGGATATAATATAAACCAATATACCAATATGCTTTTAATATAAGAAAACCTAAATGTATACATATTATTTACTTCAGTCTACTGGTTTATCGCCAACAGGAAATATACGTATGAGGTTAATTATATTTAAACGTATAATATACAATAACTATTATATAAATGTGTAACAACCAGCTAGCCTAAAGACCATTTGTAACTACTGATAGGTCTTTAGCTACTGTTGTTAATTTATTATTAAGGGATTAGGCAGCGCTTGTCACCAGCCCTAGGGTCCTGGAGTCCTGAAGGAACATCCATTCGCCAGTGGCAAAATAAAATAATAAAAGAAAATAATAAAAATACAAAAAAACATCCCTTAATAGCATATGTCGAGCGGTTTTGGCAACTGACTTAAGACTCTCAATCCTTAAGGGTAGGAACGCCGAGGCTTAACATGCTCGGAATATTTCTTACTGGTTTTTGGAAAGAGGTGAGAATAAAATAGATTAATAAACAATAACATGTATATTTAAATATAAGTAAAAAAATGAATAACAAATTTCATTAAATCAAAACAATATCAATTTTTGAAATACGACAAGCAAAAATTACTACCCATAATTATAAATCTTTATTATGATAAACCATGTTATTATAATATAATATATGATAAAACTTTAATATAATGAAAGCTTTTACATCAAAAAAACTCTTTATATGATAAAACCCTTAAACTGATAAACATTTAATAAGTAAACTTGGGACGAAAATGAAAGAATTGGCATTTGAAGAAGACTAATGAACTATTTTAAAATACATAACCCAAACAAGAGATTTAAACATGTTAAAATAAAATAGATATTACCTTTGAAAACAAAACACTACAACACACTTTACTATATACAATAAATTTTTAATAATTAATAAGTTACATTTTTGGGCATAGGTTTGGCCCAACGGCCGCCCCTTGAGTCTCTTTTGTCAATGATTGACTCTCTATTTATATCAATCTTAACGTGATTATTTTAAAAAGAAACTCGACTTATTTATTTTTAATGATTATTCGCACGATTTGTCCTTTAATTTTCTAGTACAATGAACTATTTCTAATTGTTTGGTTTTAATAAATATGTTGTGTTAATTTAATAGATTAAAAATATTAGATATTTTTGGGATTTTTGTTAAATTCTTTATATTTTAAAAATAATAATGCCAATTATTACAAATGTTTAATTTATCCGTTAAAAAATGTCAAGTATAAAAATGTTTAAGAAATCAACCAAGATGAAATTTAAACGGGAGTTATTAACGAAAAATACAAATCGTTCATCTCAAACTAAAAATAGTCGTATATGGTTAACTATATTTAAACGTAGACTAATTTACAATTATATACCATAGGACATATAAAAAAAACGTATAATATATCATTTAAAAAACGGTATGTATAATAATCGTAAATTGTAAGCGTATACGGAATCAACCAATACCAAATATAAACGAGAATTACGTATATAATACGTTAATTATACCAATGTGTGCTGCCTGGGTATAAATGAAATTTTAATAAGAACGTTTTTCTTAATTTGTAATTATCGGTTATCAGAAATATATGTGTAAAAAAATAAGTTCTTAGTTAAATATAAGGGCTGTCACTCTAAACAGAACGAAGTATAGATTTTTGTTCCTTATATTAAAAGAAAGCTCGGATTAAAACATAAAGAGATAAATATGTAAACCCAATTAATTTCCCTTTATAAAAGATCAATAGCTATTTATGAAGAAAATCATGACAGAGGGTTGCATATTGGTTATTGTTTTAAAGAGTAATACTGTCACAAAATTGATACATTAAACATGAAAAACACACAGAAAACTTTTATATTTCGTATTTTTAACTTAATGGGAAAAATAGGAAAACGTTTATTAATAAGATCACAATAATTTTTAAACATTTATTCTTCTATGATAATTGTTTCAGGAACAATATAATAAAAAATAGTTGGTATTTATCACATTAAATACTGCGGTCTGTTAAAAGTAATCGTTGTAAAAATTATGGAAATTATAGAAATTTTTCTGTAAATGACAATGAAAGAGAAACAGCTAATAGCGTCTTATAGGTATAGTTTTATTTTTTAATTGTAAAGTTTTTTAAATTATTCATAGTTTATTTATTTAAAACACACTATTTACAATTAAATTATGATGTACTTATTAATTTATATAATACTTAGGCACTATTATGACTCATAATTCTAATTTATTTATTACAGTTTATTTTTTCTGTCCAACACTTAAATTTAATCCTCCGTCCGTCGATAACTCGCGCTATTTATATAAAGCCAACTATGTAGGGGAGAGGCTGGTACAGTGGCCACGTTTAGAGTAAATTCATGATAACATTAATAAATATCAATATATTTGACTGAGTCTCCGCCCACATAATGTTGAATAGATTTTTAACTTATTAATGTAAATTATAACACCAAAAACCACATTGCTAATGCAAAAGTTACTATTTTCTGTTTTGCCAAAAGTGTGACCACTGTACCTAACCAACTGGTACAACGGCCACAAAGATAAGGTGCAGTGGTCATTATTTGCAATTCTTATATTTTATTATCAAAAAAGTTACAAAAAGAAATAAAACATATTTCACTTTAACAAACATTTCAAGATGATAAATCGTTTTTAAAAGTAAACAAATTTACTGTTCGTTGTGTTCCAGCAGAGCTTATTGGTTGGGACAAAATGAGGACTATCTCTTCATTTGTTATGGTGGCAGAATCTTTAACTGAAGGGAATGAAAAATGTCTTCCATGTCGTCGTAGAAAATTTACACTGTATTCGTGATCCGAAGAAAAAACTTTTGTAACTTGTGCTACATAAAATTTCGAGGTTTTTTTGGTATTAAATCTCACCAAAACAAATGAATCGACCTCCACCCTTCGCGGGGTTATGTCCTGGTCAGACATTTCATCTGATTCTGAAAATAGACCAACATCATCGGAATCCGCAACATCAGAGAATTCCCCATCGCTGTTACTGCTATCACTGGATATCGACTATTTCTTTGTATTAGTCGACCTAACTGGACTATCAATTTTTCTTTTTACTGTTATCTTTGCTTTCTTTACTCTACTCCTTCTTGCTATTCTTTCTGCTGTTTCCGCTTCTATTCTTTTATAAATTGGTGTATCAGTCAGAACTTCAGTATTTTTCTTCTTTCTTTGTTTTTTTACTGGCATCGAGGTTGCTTTAGGGTATGGTTGCTAACACAGGAGAAATGAATCGATTTGCAGTTGTTTCCTTGGAAGTTGCTACTGTTTCACAACAAACAATTTTTTTTTTCAGGTGTAGCTTCAGATAGATCTTTCTGATTTGTTTTTAGTGTTTTATCTCGACAACGTGATGTTGAAGGGGACTGAATGTCAATTTCTGGTATTTCGCTGGTATTAAAATTGTTTGGTTCTTGTTCTTCTCGATCAACGTTTGGCATATCTGTTACTGTTGCGGCCATAAAATCGTCGTCGATAAAAACGTCATCGTTGAATGGGAACACCCCAGTAGCTTGAAATGCTGATACCACATTTTTGGGACAGAAAGAAAGTGGATAAGCTTCCTTCAAAATCTCTGCTATATCGTATATGGTTATCCTCTTTCCTGGGTTTTTCAACAATCATTTTTGACACTCATGTGAATAATATTTCTTCAGACGTCCGAATACAGCTTGATCAAGCGGTTAAAGGCGATGGCTAGTATGTGGCGTAACGTTAACAAAATTATATTATTTTCTTTGCTAGTTTAATAGATGCTAAAGAAACGTGGCTCTCATGGTTGTCCATAATGACTAAAATGGGAGAAGCCTTTGTAGGATTAGTATGTGTCTTAAAATGTATCATCCACTGCTCAAACAACTCTGCTGTCATCCACCCAGAAGGTGTAGCGGAACCCTGAGTACCTGGTGGTGCATTTTTTATCATGTAATCCTTGAAATTTTTTCTAGGAAACACTAAAAACGGCGGTATCGAATTACCAATAGCGTTTATGGCATTGCACATGGTTACCAAAGTGCCCCTTTCATTGGAAACTATATGACCTACTTGCTTTTGTCCCTTTTTGGCTATTACTTTCCCAGTATCTTGCACAGTTGTTAGTGCTGTTTCGTCAACATTATAAACCTGAGAAGGCGTAAACTTATATTTTTCATAAATCGTCTTAAGATTACAAAAAAATTTTGCAACGACTGGTCGATTAAACCCCATCGCTCTGCCTAATGAAGTAGCTTCTGCTGATCGTAGTGATAATTCTGCGTTTCGTTTCATAAAACTAGTGAACCAAAACTTGCCAGCATTCTTGTTCTTTTCCCATGAGGTGGGTATTTTTTTCTTGTTAGCAATCGCCAAATCGTAAGCTAGTTTTCTAGCACCCTTTGGATTAAGACCGTGATGGAGCTTAGTCATAGTTTGCAGATAACTACTGAGTTCTTGTTCTTCGTCTGTAGAAAAAATTTGGTTTACACGATAATCTCGGAGCTCCTTCAAGAACGTCTGAGGTCCAATTTATATTATATTTATTTTCTTGACACTTTTTAACATATCTTCTGAGCGTAGTCCGTGGAATATCGTTTTTTAGAGCAGCAGCCTTTTGAGATAATCCACCTTCCATAACATCATATATAGCTTTTCTCATATCGCCATCAGAAGTTTTGCCAATTCCAGGATTTTTCGGCGCTGGACGTGGCATATTACGATCTGAAATTTATATTGTATGAAATAAAAAATATTTATCCTCATTCTTTTTTTTAACTAGGAACAGTGCCACTGTTTTTTGAAAAAAAGAGCAGTGGCCACTGTTCCTATATGCGTTTGTGGCCACTGTACCAAAACCATCTTGTTTAATAAAATATAACCTAAAATCTTCTACTTTAATAATAGATCGTAATTTGCATCATATGCGTGTGTTACATTCTATACAATACACCACGAAACTTGGAAAACATTTAATATGTATGTTATTATGGGCATAAAAGATGTTTAAACTTATCTATTTTTTCTACGCAGCACACCTCTAAACAAATTAATTTGTAATATACTTGTGGAAACGATTATACACGTGTGAATCGTAGTAAACGACCGTTGTGACTGAAATTATTAAGGTTTCGATTAGGTGGCGCGCCTGTACACATCAAATGAAAACAAATATTTAAAAGTGACCACTGTACCTGACTGGCCACTGTACCAGCCTCTCCCCTACTAGAACTCTCTAGGCTTTGCAGAACTATCAAAATCTGTCTTTTTATGACTCATACGCTACAAAGGGATCAATCCGGTAGTTTTTTGAAGCGGTACGTTTGTCTCTATATTGCCAGCGCCACTAGACTTCATACCGCGGGCAAGGAGTAAACAAAACAGGCTTTTGCGCGATATTATGTTTGAAAAAAAGGTTCTGCTTGTAATTTTTTTAAATAATGATTTTATCGATTATATATAGAATATTTATTGATAAAACAAGAACATAAAAAACGAAGAAATATATCATTTAAAACGTTGAGACAGTTACATCCACTTAAAAAAAAAATGGAAATATTTTTGGATTTTATCAAAATTGAAAATCGAAATTTAAAGGAAAAAATATTCAAATTAAGTTATTTTAAAACTGCTGTTTTAATGAAAGAAATTTACAAAAACAAAACATAATTTAAATTATGAGAGTTTTGGTTTCTTGCAACCGGATGGACCAAAATTGTCTGAAACATTAGTTACATCAATATCCTTTTCTTCTAAATTCATTGATTCTTGAAATTGAATATTTGGGTAAATCTGTATCTTGGTATTCGTCATCGAATTAAGTGTCGTCATTTGGGCAATCAATGTAGGGTCCGATTACAATTAGAAGAACACAGCTACGTCATCATTTGGCAAAGTAATTAATTGGTTATCGCCGCCTACTGGGGGTTTAGTGGAATGTTTATATTATAGGAATATAGGAACTATTGTTTTATGCCCAGCAACTTACTTATTTTTTATTTATTAAAAGTTATAAATAATAAGTATTCGAAACTCGAAGTAATGGTTATGCCGTAGCGATGTTCTTCTAATTATAATCGAACCCTACGTATCTAGCGGTGCTCCGAATTCATTACTTTGGGAACAAAACTGGTTTTTCAACGATTCAGTAAATTCCACTGGTTCAGTTCAATTCGTTGTTATACCGTAGCGACGTACTCTTAAAAAATAAATTCGTCAACTGTATTTTAAAACTGCAATCGACGGTCCGGTTCGGACCCAAACAAACCCTTATCTGAATGCCATATTTACAACGGTATTGGGTTAATTTCTTATTTTCGGCTCGATTTACGATAATAATTGTTTTCTCTCCTAAGTACTGATTTATACCGTTTTGACCAATTATTTAATATGGGGTAAACTTAAATATTCCATAAGTTGTATAAGGTTGCAAATTTCATATTGCTTATGAGTATACTTTTTTTTTGTTGCCCTAGATACTTTTCTATTAATTTCGCATTGCGAAATTGGTCATAGACAATTTATAATCATTTGCGTTGATCTTGGAGTATTGAAAATTTTCATTTACTTATAGAAAGGTATTTAAATCGTCCTGTAAAATTTGCAATAATCTTTTAATTTTTCTGCGACTACAAAAAGTACGAATTGTTGATTTTTGTTTATTTTTCCGGTTCCGGACCTTGTCCGAGGTTGCAAATTCACCATTGTTAAGAAAAATATTAATAACATTTGCAATTATTAACAAATAAAGTGGTTTAGAGGAGATATATAAATATTCTAAGTAATAAAATATAAATAAATATCTAAACAATAAATATCTCAGAAGAAGATTATATATAAAAATCGAGTCACTAGATTATGTAAGTTTTTTTAGTTTTCTATTTTTATTTTAGTTTTTTAATTGTTTTCTATAAGTTTATATATTATATTTTTATCCGTTTGTAATAAAGGATATTTTAATTTCTTTTTAAAATTAGTTTTATTTTTATGTTTTATAAATGAGATGGTACAAAATTATACATTTTATTTGACGTGTATGAATATAATCGTTGTGATCTGCAGCTTGGCAGTAGCAGCCAAAGCTGACCAACTGACAACTTTGAAGCAATACTCATACCACTGCTTCTCCCAAGCTTAAAGAAGCATCCCGTTGGCTTTCGCCCATACTACTGATTTTTAGTTCATCCACACCTTGGGAGAAATCAAAGCTAAACAGTCCGTTACCGGAGATTCAGCCTTGGGCGTGGATTGCATAAACACCAGGTTGGCGATGCATTTGGTGAAGATGATTTTAAAGATCGATGATTTACGTCAGCTCGGCTCTGGTTAGAAACCAGTTCATTTGAATTGTATTTGTTTTGTCGTACAATTTAAGACTACTCATCACTATAATACTTCTGGGAATCTGGGATTCCTTAAAATTTTAACCTAGGTCCCATACTATCTAAACTTTTAGTCCTATAAATACTATTAATAAACAATTGTCTTAACAAGGGTAAAAACAACTCGATTTTACTCTTTACATGTAAATTTAATTGTTTAAATTTTTTATTATTTAATAAGTGGTGTAATTTAAGTTGAAATTGACGATATTAAAAAACAAATATGCCTAACAAAGGTATATAGATCGACTTTTAAATAATCCTGTATAATAAACTTCGTCTAATTTTGTTTCAGCTCAACCTCCATCAGCCTATAACACCACGGAGCCCAGCGTCGGTGCTGGCCCTGAGCCGAAATACTATTTAGGTGATTTAATAACGGGAACTTATTGTTCTCGAATATTCAGCGACTGTGATAGGAAACACTGCCGTCTCCAGTCTCCCAATTTCCCGGGGATTTATCCCCGTAATCTAACGTGCTACTATGCTGTGAGACAACACGAAATACCACCAGGTAAGTTTATTTGATAAATAATTCTTTAATTGTCATTTTTTATATCAACATGACACGATCACATAATTCACTATTTTTTGAATTTATTGTAGAGGTATTTAATTTATCTAAACCACTTATGTAATATTACCACAATCTTAAATAAGTATATACTATTTAGTGAATTTAGTCAAATGCATTTATCTCCTTCCATTATGCCCTATTTTATGCCATTATAAATTTGAATTATAGGTTTCTTTATATCGAAACTTACATTTTCTCGTTCTTGTTTTCTTTTTTACACTTTGAAACCCCTCATATCATCATATTTGTCTTCAGGATACCATCGAGTTCAAGCATAGCACCACTACAGCGGTCTTGCAGCGTTTGAAGCTCATTGTGACACAATTTGAAGGTTCTACTGCCAAATTCATTCACTCCATCTTATATGGTTTAAAGCTAGTCCATTATAAAAGAACCTTCCAACTAGCCCGCATATTTACCACAACATACGTATTTCTACTCTCTGCTCTATGACGATAATAATATTTGTGTAGAATGTTGTAAGGGAAACTAAGTCTCTGGCCTTGCCTGTGGCAATAGCGAGAAACTTCTACAAATGAACTTAAATATCCTAACATGAATAAACTTTTTTATACACCCACATGGGTATTAGCTTATCTACGGACAGACTACAAAACTAAAAAGCCATTGCGATAAACTGAACAAATATATTTCATATACTTTCTACCTAGTAAGAACACTGCTAAAAATGAAATCCACCAAACACAATTCTTATTTGGGTCGGTTGGGTAATGTTATTTTTAAATTTTATATGAGTGAAAATTCTGTCAAACTAATTCTAAGTTAATTTGTTAATAAGATTAAATATACGTGTGTAGAATCGATAAATGATAGCATTTGTATTTTTATTTCGTCCACATTCACAAAATAATTTTTTAGCTCAGCTCAGCAACGAGGGGTCCAAAAAAAATATATACTGCGCCAGAGATTTAATATGCTTAAATTTCAAGATCCCTCAGTGTCCGGAGAAAAGATATTTCAAATTAATAATCCAAATAAATTACTATTCCTTGGTGCAAGGAAACCACCAGCTAAATCATTAATACCACAACGATATGCGAGACTAGAATATAGATAGGTCTACCAATGCTTCTGGAGAAAGTGGACGATCAGCAATTTACAGTAATTAGAGAAAATAAAGCTCATCTTATATAATCCAGTGTTCTACTGTAGAAGATTTGTGTTCTACGAGAATTGGCTAACACCGGCCGATATAAGAGAAGCACTTCTTGGCGACGTTGTTGACTACATTAAATCTGTAGCCTGGTTCACGAGATAGGAGGTGCCTATCCACTTAGAAGGATGCACAATGGGCTTATTGATGCCTAAGTGCCGTGAGTTAACCAACCCTCCACATGTTACAGATACAGAGATGCAGTGTTCTGCTGGACGGCATAGGATCCTAAATATAAGTAACAATACTCCTAGGTATTGTTACTGAGCTTTATTTAAAAAATAAGTAAGCAGCTTACAAAGGTTGACTTCAGAGCTAAATTAGGCAGTATAGTTAACTTTTTTTTTTTGTAAAAAAAACACCTTAAGAGGGGTGTTTATTGATATAACAATCTGATCAAGAGTTGATCAATAAGTAATTTTGTTATAACCTAACTTAACTAGGGTTGCAATCTTAAAAACTAAAGTTCTACTCGCTAGTATACCTTAGGGTCTGATAACGTAATTTAATTACACTAAACTAACGTGTAACACTAAACCGCTTTGCTTTGTTACTCACAATCACTTGGCCAACTCAAAAGGTTTCACTCTCTTGCGTCTTCTTATCAGGTTCGTGTTGTTAAGAAGCTGGATCGCCTCAACGTTCACATGTTGATGGAGCCGTTGTTCGTGACTCCTAGCGAATCTGGTGAGATAGTCTGATCAACAGTGTCCATCTGAAGGTCTCGATGAAGGTCGCTGTTTCTAATGTACCAAGGAGCATCGACATTGTTCCTCAATACTTTGTTCTGGAATCTCTGGATTATTAGAATATTACTGTAGCTGGCACAACTCCAGAGCTGAATGTCATAGGTCCAAACTGGTTTGAGAACTTGTTTATATAATAGAATTTTGTTATGTGTAGATAGGCTGGAATGCCTACCAAGTAACCAAAAATGCAAAAATGCACACAATGGCTCAAAACTTTTTTTTTTGAGTACTTAATTGTATCTAAAATACGATTACATTACGAAAAATTCTGCAAAAATATTTTATCTATTTTTACGACCACTGTTCATTGAGTAACGACCATAGAACACGGTTTTTGAGAAAAGTTTCCTAAAATTGACGATTTTCAGTTTATTGGTCTGAAAATTAAGCAAACCCAAATTTTATGTCTTCTAAATGTGTATACAAAGTTTAAAGTGTGTATGTTTCTTCTAAGTTGTAGAATTGTCCCGATAAAAGTCTCATTACACACGCTCCGCGGGATCCAAAACTCGTGTATACACTGCATTTCTGTAATTTGATTTTTTTGCGATTTCCAGTTTAAAATTTCTTACATACCTAAATTTATTAGGTTTAAAATTTATTAAATTGTATTTTACTAACTTGTTATAAGACGTTTCTTGAGTTTTGTGCAAAATATAGAATTACCGCAAAATTAGCCGCACGTCGCATCAAGGATAGCCATGGTCTTGGCGTTCGCTATCCGACAAGTTTAAACTTTAAACGGTCATATTATTACAAATTGAATCGCTTGATAGTGTTCATCGGCATAGATTTTTAATAACCGTGTTCAGCAAGCTCTGTGTACACGTGGTTTTTCGGACTTCTTCAGCAATTTATTGAGTAAGTACATTCCTAAATTAAAATTAAGAAAATTCTATCAGTGCTATAATTTTGTGTTTCCAGGTTGCAATGGCTAGCCTGTGCTTATTATGGGAAAACAAAAAAAAAAAAAAAAAATGGCCACGTTTTCGCGAACTATTGCAAATTTGCAATGTGACCTATGACATTCGAAATATAACCGAAAACAACGTATTTTTTGTGCTTAGAAAATTGCTCGTAAAACGAGTGGTTTTATCTTAAATCCAACATTTTCCCGTTTTCCGAGAAAAAACAAGCACACTGTCGATTTTTTTTTTTTTTTTTTCGTAATTTGGGCACTTTACAGACTGAAAATATATAAGAATCAGTAAGTTTAATGAGAAACAAGCTTACTTTCTCTCCCAATTGCCCGAAAACGCCCCTTTTCTCGAGAAAATTCGAGTAGCTTTAATTCTCGCGAGAATTACCGATCTTTGCACACGTGTGCTCAGAAATCAGTGGATGCTAGAAAAAATGTATATGCCACAGTTTTTGGTGTATTTTTTGTCTCCTTCATATGATGGAAACAGTTTTCTATTCAGATAATTATTTTTCGGGTTATTTAAGAAAATAGTACGAGAAATCAAGAAAAAAATGTTTTGCAATTTTTTCAAAAAGTATTGCAGATTTCGCCACCCAACCCGTCTTATTCGGAACGTAACTGGAAAATACCTATTTTTGTCATGCATATAATATATATCTTCTCACATTTTAAGTTTTCTTGTAAATAACTAAAAACCAGATGTTAGAGAACAGAAAACAAGCTTATCACCAATTTGGAACTTACACTCAGGCTTAGGATTAATTTCCTAACATTTTTAAAGTATACCTTTCCGTGTATTTTTTTGTGATCTTTCTGATGCCGAAGTTATTTTTTTCAAATATATTTTTTGTTAGATGTTTTTGGAAAACGCGGAGAAAATCATATGGGAAAAAATTTAAAAAAAACTACGCCTTCCGGTTTCCTGCGAATTCCCGAAAAATTATGGCAGATTTCGCCACAGGACTTATTTTATTTGAGGGACAGCAAAAAATACGTAACTTCTCTCATGGGCACATATGTCTAATATTTATAATTTCGCCACAAATTCATCGCAAATTTCATGTCCATGGTTCTGATTAAAGAAACGAAAAAACAACTTTTTGGTAAAAGCACTTGTGGCGGCGATAAATTCGCCATTAAAACTATCTGTGCAATGAATTTCCGAACTATTTTTGCCTTCTATTTCGATTGGTGCATTTATTTTTACTATCGGAATGATACTTGTCCAGATAATTAGCATTTTTACCATGAAAAATTCCGAAAAACCCAGTTTTTTCCTAACTTAAAAAAAATTGAACAACAGCTACATCTTTTTTTGCTTTTTTTCGGAAAGATCACATCAAAATACATAAGGTCTATTTTGTTTTATTTAATTACAAATTAATGTAAGCTCAAAGGGGTTTTTTTGTTATTTAATTGGACTATAATTATTGTTTCCTCAGATAAATTTAAATTGAGTTTGAATTTAAATTTATACTAGTTTTATTTTCATTTCAGCGATATTTATTTCTACCGATTTGCCACCATTTGAGGTCTCTATTGCCAAATTATATATCTCATATGTAGGGGTACGTATATTTCGCATATAAAAAACCGAAATTTCACATAAATATAAATAAAAAATCTTAAATTTCGCATTTATTCGCATAAAAAACGAAAAATATTTAAAAACTCGTATTTATTTCTATAAAATATCTCAATATTTTCTTGCCTAATTAAACCTTTGCCATTGGTCATTTATGACGACACTGTAGATACTGAAATATCTTTTAGCATCTACACTGTTGATTGGGCTTTGTATAGCTGTATTCGCGAACTTCAAGTAGCAACATTTTGATGCAAGTAAAATCTGCATGACGTTAACCGGAGTTTCGTTCTAAACCACATTGACGAGTTATCTATGGAAATAAGCATATCCACTTAAGAGTTCATCCTGTGGTATATCCTTAAAAAGTAGTATTCTAGAGATGCTCTCCAGTGTTGAGTTAGTGTCCAGAGACGAAGTGGTCACGGCCGCTGCTACTGATGGGCAAAATAATTTGCCAATGTGCAGGTAGGAATCGTTTGTTGGGTTGGATCTCATATGTAAAGACAATTTATCCAAGCTCGTAATATTAGAAAATTCTAGTGTTTATTGCATTTAAAAATTTTTTTCTTCGAAATTTCGTCAAAAAATTAATAAATACACAAAATATTATATTTCGTATTGATCGCATAAATTACGTGAATTTCGCATCTATTGCTTCTATTTAGTAAAAACGAAAATTAAGTATCTCTACTCATAAGATATAAATGCTCTTTATTGTATACGACTATTTTCGTATGAAAAAATCGCACAGCAGAAAATAAAATTTTTCTATAAAACTTTGCATTTGCATAAATATTCGGTGGTATCAATATCTGGATTTTTGAACATAGTGCCCTTCTGCACAGTCTAATTTTGTTTTATCTCACGAATAAGGGTTACATTATCATGCCCTTTCATCTCTAAAAAATTCAGCTTGTGACAAAAGAGTGGGAGGTAAATCGTTTTATAGAGCGAATATTTTAATACATACCTACACTATACTATTAGGGTGGCCACGCAAAACAGAAACAGCCGTTGTCAGAAACAGCGTCAAAAAATGCTCGGACCTATTAATTTTTGATTAAAGAGTGATTTTTTCTATCATATCCTGTACTTTCATATGCCATTCTCGTTCCCTCCGTCACTCTAACCCATAAAATACTAAGTAGGGAAAGATGAAGTTATAGAGAATTTAGCATTGGGCACTTTTGACTTTAGGCTCCTCTAGCCTCTAGGGCGGGTTGTACAATGGGCAGTTAAAATGTAACCTTAGTTTTAAAAATAATATTTGTACTTTGAATATAACCTGTTAAAACGTAAACTCCAGTTAGTTAAACTGAGTTTACAGCATTCTTTGTATTGCATGATTTATCAATTATTTAAATTCATGTTTAATCCAATTATGTTTTTCTATGTTGTATATAATAGTTCCATATATTTTTTTTCAGCCGCCTTTTTTATTTGAACACAAAGCCGCATAAACCACGGGGGTTCTAAGCGGAGGAGCACAATATTATAATAAATTATTTAGTTTAGTTAAAGAGATTTAGTTTAAATTTTGTTGACTACATTTTTGAAATAAAATCGCATAATTTTTATTTAGCACTTGTGTAGAAATTTCAATGCATCTCTCACGAGTCTTTTCAAAATAACATGGTAACATTGTGTCGCGCTCTTCAGCATTTGAGCATTTCAAGTATCAGGAGGCAGGATTTTCGGTTGCATGACCCAATTCCAGGGTCCCAATTTGGCATTACTTTTGGGAAAGATAGAGAGCACAGTCGGATACGACGCCAAGGACACCGACGCTTGTCGTCGTTATAAACTAGATTTTTCGGAAGGAAAAGAATTCGGTGAAGAATATTTGTTTCGGAGGATTTGCGGAGCGAGACAAATAATATATTTGGGACAATTTGGCAAAATAAAAGCGCTACTTACTAATTTATGGCTTAAGTATTGATTTGTAGCTATACAAGAGGTGTAAGTATTCTTTTTCTCTTTTAAATCAACGCAAAAGAGATCAGGACAAGGTTTTTAACAAGTTTTTTTTGTCATATTTACGACATGTTGATTTATTTTATAAAACTTTCAATTATTTTGCTCTTATGAATCAAAAGTCGTTTCTTTTTCATGATTTTTAATGCCAATAGGAGTAAAAGGCGAACTTTATTGTTTTACCCGGAAACTTTCCACAGCCGAGGTGATAGCCGAGGATGTACAAACTGAGCAGAGGCAAGGTACTTCTACTTCGAGTAGGCTTTACCTTTGAAAAACTACACCAGTTCTTGCGCAATCGAATAAATAAATAATGGAGCATAATACTAATCCATTATTTATTAATTATTAAAATTATAAATAACAATACAAAGGCCGGGGTGGGTGGCTCAGTGGTAGAGTCTCTGTCTGCGGATCCAAGGGTCCCAGGTTCGAATCCTACCGTTGGCTGGGATTTTTTCATTTAATTTAATTATTTAAAATTAAGTCTGATGCCTTGGTAGGATTCCCCACTAGACCATTCACTGTTGGGTACTAATTAACAGTGCTGTTCCTAAAGTGGCGCTGGGAAACAGTAACAAAGCCTACATAGAACACGAGGCTAAAAACCGTAGCAGTTGATGCCGATGACACAAAAAAAAACAATACAAAGCTTTTAAAGCCAACGTGCAGATTTGTAACTTATGAATGAATTTATTACGTGTACTTTTATATTTGTTCAACGAATTCACGAAACCGCGACGTTCAGACCGGGACCCTTGGATGCTCAGTTATTCGCGTTTAAATTAATTTTCGCTTGCCTTTCATTTGTTACATATAAGTAGGATATTTGATTATTTACATTGTGTTTGTTTTGAGCGGAATTTTGTATTTGTTATTTTCTAACCCTTAAGTTGGCAACATATCCTATAGGATACATCGTAAGTATGCTTTCATCAATACACTTGTGCAATACCTATGTGTATTTTGGGTAGTATACATACATTTAAAACTATGTTGTTTTAATGGTTGTTTTATAAATTTGTCAATTAGCTTACTGTCAGATGGATTTAATTTGAGTTACAAAGTGGCAACTTGCATAAAGGAATTTCGTTTGCAGATCGCTAACAGTTTAGGTACTTCTTCGAAATAAACCCAAACGTGGAAGACCGAGTAATGAAAATATAGCTAAGAAAACTAAGAAAAATTTTGGCAGCAAAACAACAATTTACTCAACGATATATCCGTTTCGACAATGTGGGTCATTAGGTCAAAATGGCCAAACTGCAATTTTCTGCCAAAAATGCAACATAAGACTTTGTTTAGTGTATTCAAGGAATTGCTTTCTAACATTTTATAATAAATAAAACTTAAATAAATATAGAAATTAAATATTAAAAAAAAAATACAAATTTATTATATACTTGGCAACGTATCCTATAAGATAAAAGCTGGTATTTTTTTGATAAATATGTACAGTTTTTTTGAAGTTGACATCTTACTTTGTAACCGCTATTTAGTGGTTTTTCACTAAAAAATATTTTTTCTAATAATTATTTCTATTACTGCCAACTTAAGGGTTAACTGTTTTTAGATAAGATTCTCATTGTAATAAAGTTTTTCAATTTAATTTAGTGTTGTAAATAATCAAACTTTTTCTCTGCTTTCGCCATACATGTAATATCTAGCATGTATTTTTGAATAATTTGTTAAAAATCTTCACCTATCTGGTTGCTACACAAACATCTATAAATATTTATTTACTATACGCAGGATATCTTTTATTATGTGGTTTAAAGGACTTTTTAGTTCCAAAACGTTTATTATTGATGAACATAATTAAAAATCTTACTATACTTATTCGTATAGTATGAAGTGAATGGAGTAGTACATTGTATACGGGTAAACGATAATTAATCTGTCACAAAATATAGATTGCAGTTTGATTCTAAACAAAATTTTGCAAAATCTCACTAATGTGAATTTGTAGATATCCATTTATCGCAAAAAAATAAATTTAATGACTTATTCTTGGAAAATAATGAACACTTCAATTTTGATTTTGACATTAATACCATAGATTGCAATTTGTTGGGGGCCTTTTCGCAAGTTTTATTTTTAATATATACAGTATCACACACTATGTAACCTACCAATATGTCCTAGCAACTTCCTGAGTAGGAGAATTGCCTAAAATTAAACTTTATAAATAAAAAACATGACTTTATCAATAAAATTTTGTCTACTACGGTTACACAAGTTTCGGTGGTTCCGGTGTCAACCTTTGGGCCTTCAACGTTGCTTAGACGGCAGCTAGGGGGTGAATAGCTATAAAATTTTTGGAAATAGTAGACAAATGAAGGGCGCCAACTGGGTCTCTATATATGTTCCTATTTCCCCACAAACCCAGTAAATGAGGAAAGAAATAAAAGAAAAACCTTAACTTATGTTCCTTTATAATAAATTTACCAATTTTCTTAATTAACAATTTTTTAAAATTGCACTTAAGAAGCAAGTCTGTTTACCAAAAGAAAAATTAACAAACTCAAAAGTTAGAGTTCAAGAACTAACTCTTAAAAAATATACAATATTTACATTTTTCAACAATCTTATAAATAATTTACCTTATGGCTCTCGATAAATTCACAACCAAATAAACTAACATAACTAAATACGGTAAGAAATTAAAATGTATATGTCATGTATGTAATATTGTAATATGCATGAACCAAAAAAAAAATAACGAATTCATCAACAGATGACACAATCGGTCGTTTGCTAGGTACCAGGCGAAGGACGTTTGCGCAAGATGAGATGCAAATATAGTGAAATTATAACTTCTATCTTTCACATAAATTATGAAATCAAAAAAATATAAATAATCATGTACATATCCGCAACTATATCTAAACATCAACGTTTAATGTTGAAACGCAATAAACCTTTAACACCCTCCAATTTGAAAGAAGTTACCTGCTTAACTTATAGTTAAGACCAAACTATTTACAAGAAAAACATATTATTATATTATTTTCTAGTTTATGTTATGTATTTCTACTCCTCCACCAATTTCTCTGTGCCATTTTTTCTCTTCATTCAAATTGGTGCATTAGTGGCCACGCGCGTGACTTATTTTTTACCAAACCAAGATTAAAATGATTTTTTTTCCCTGAATTAAAATTATTGGGCTGTATATCGTGTCCAACAAAAATAATGAATTAAATAATGATTTAAATATAAAAACGCAATAAGTATTTATCTAAATAAACAAAAATAATGATTCGGGAAGTTTTTTAGGTCGCTAAAAACAAATCTGTTGTCAGAATTTGAATATATTGTCATTTCTGCTAAATTAACGAATATTAATAAACAAATACAATAGTTTGGCAAATTATTAGTCAAAAAGGGAAGAAATAATGACAACGTAAAATTGGATGATAATAATTACTTTGATGAAGGTCGGTGAGGTTTTTAAAAACAAAACTCTTAACTATTTCTATTTATGAATATTGGTTTCTTTATATAATTTATTTTAAAAATTATCTTAAAAGTTTGTAATTTTAAAAACTTTCTCATCTTAACAACAAATTAGTTCAAAATTTAAAAGATTTTTTTAAATACAGCCTATCATAAAGCATATTGGTCAAAAAAGAAATATCACAATAAAGATGTATCCTAAAAAAATGTTTCTAAAGTAAGCTATTACCGATGAATCATGTCCGTCCTAATTACAAATATAACGAGTTAGATACCTACAATTCCCAGAAATACCGCAAGCTAGGAGAATCTTATCTAAATACATATCATGTTTCTAAGCACTTGTTAGATATTGTAATACACAAAAGATTCACTTCTGTTTTTGCCGTTGTAACAACAAGTTGTTCAAAGATTATTAATATTGTATTTTTTAAATAAAAATAATATTTTTTAAAAAGACTTTTTCGGTTGTTCGATTCGTAATTGGCGCAGTCAGTAGGATTCGTGCGGGTTTTAAAAAGAATAAACAATCGATTCGCATCTAGTGAAAAAGAAACTTTTCATAACCTTGGTATTTTAATACCTGAGTGCGGATCTTAAGAACCTACCCTTCAGTGGTGTATGTGAATCAACTACCCTTCAGTGGACTACAACAACCGAAGCTGTGGCAGAAGTCAGGGAAGAATTCCGGAACTTCAGACGAATACTGTAAGTGCCAAATCCTTTCGACTCTCCTTCCTTTTAATGGTTTTAGGAGAGATATTTTTAAGAATTTAAAATTTATTTTGCTATTTAAGCATTTTACATGAAAAAGTGATATTTAAAATTTTCTTAATTATATATACCTTTTAAAACTTTAATCAAATAATTTTAATATTCACATTTAAAGTTCTATGTCTATTGTTGAAGAAATATTAGAGAGTCGGAAAAATTCTGAAAATAATCTAGATTTATCTGATAAATTTAAAATGTCGCCTCCAACTTCATCAGAAACTCGTACGGTAAATTGGGATCTTTTTAAATCTAAGTTAGATAACATTAAGCCATACGATGGCGATAGCAGTACCCTCAATAAATTTATTTTACGTTGTGATAATTTAATAAAAACTTACGATTCTTACAAAGATAAAGATTTAAATAATCACATTTTCGAATGTATTCAAGAAAAGTTGGTGGGAAAAGCGGAAGCTATGGTTGGTAATCGCATGGAGCTTAACTCTTGGGATAATTTAAAAAATGCTCTTAGGCAATGCTTCTCAGATAGACGTGATTTAGAATGTCTCTTACAGGAATTAACTAGGTCAAGACCATTTAAAAACGAAAATATGATTGATTTCGGCACGCGACTACAGTTATTAAGAAGTAACGCTGTTCAAAGAACAAGTAACGATAGTAATTTGGGTAGAGAAGACAAATTATGTCAAATCCACCATTGTGACAAAACTGCTTTGCACACTTTCATTGCGGGTTGTACAGGGGTTCTTAAAAACAATATGCACCTCAAAAAACCAGACAGTCTTGAAGATGCTATGGCATATGTTCAAGAATTTGATAACTTTGGTAATCTTTATGGTAATACTAGTGAACAACGAAATCAATTTATGAAAAATAATAACTTTAGGTCACAAAACAATAATTCCATTAGCTCTAATTTCCAGTCACAACGAAATCAATCATTTCCAAATTACAACTCTTTTAATCAAAATAATTTTCAAAATCAGCATCAAAATAATCAAAGACAGGCATTTCCTAGCCAACCTATAAGAATACAACCACAGCCTCAGCCACCCCGTAGATATCCAACTAATGAACAAGTATTTGGGCCACCGCGTAACGTATTCAAACCGGGACAAATATCCCCAGATAAATTACCGAAACCAGAACCTATGTCAACGACAACCAGGAATACTTTTCGTTCTGCTAGACCCTCAAATTCAAATTTTAAATCTTATCCTAATAGATTCAACAATAATAATAATTATTTTCAAAATCATTATCAAAAACCAAATTTTATAAGTGAGGAATTATACAATAACCAATATTCAAATAATGACAATGACGATAATTAATTAAATTATCAATATTACGATAGAGAACAAGAACCTAATTTTGAAAGTGCTATTTATGAAAATCAAAATCAACAAAATATTGAAAGTCAAAATTTTTACACCGAAGCCTCGAACGCAGAGCAAACTTAATAGAACTTAATATATCTTCTACAAACCCTTTACCTTACATTGAAATAAATGAACCTAATTTAAAATTACTAATTGACACAGGCAGTACCAAGTCAATACTTAGGCCCTCAATAGCCGAAAAATATTTCTTTAATTGCATATATCATTCTAATGTAGATATTAAGACGTCTCTAATGAGTAAAAGAATTAAATATCAAGCTGAAATACCAGCATTCCACGAATTTAATTGTGATTACAACATACATTTTATACTATATGATTTCCACGAATTTTTCGATGGTATCATAGGTGTCGAAGACCTCAGAAAAATGAATTTAAATATAGATTTTACAAATCATAGGTTAGTTAATGAAAATATATTAATCCCAATGAAATTTAGGCAACCTAATGATATTAAATTCGAGTTCTCAGTTGGGCCTTCGGAAAGATTATTAAAAGCATTACCGGTCAATATCCCAAATGGGGAAATTTTAATAAACGAAACACATTTTGGCAAAATCTTAATACCCGAAAGCTTAACTATCGCTCGAGATAATTATGCAATACTAGAAGTAATAAATAAAAGTGACGAAACGTTGTCTGTAACTTTAGACAAACCGTTAATTGCTTCCTTGTTTAAAACATCTCTTTATGAGTTGCATAATTTTAACTTTAAAAATAATATTAAAACAGAAAATATACCAATAAAAAATATTGATAATTTAATTAGGACGGAACATATGAATTCTGAAAAAAAAGACAGTGTAATTAAGTTATGCCGACAATTCTCCGACATTTTCTTAAAACCGGGAGACCCTTTAACATTTACCTCTAAAACTAAACATATAATTAAAACCACAGACGAGGCTCCTGTACATGTAAAATCGTATCGATACCCATACGTCCACAAAGAAGAAGTCCAAAGACAAATAAACGAAATGCTGGACAAAGGAATAATTAGACCATCGTGCTCCCCATGGAGTTCCCCAATATGGATCGTCAGTAAAAAGATGGATGCGTCGGGACGCCAAAAATGGCGCCTCGTAATAGATTATAGAAAACTGAACGAAAAAACAATAAGCGATAGATATCCAATACCAAATATTAACGATGTATTGGACAAATTGGGAAGAGCACAATATTTTAGCACCCTCGATTTGGCAAGCGGCTTTCACCAAATCGAGATGAGTCAATGTTCAATCGAAAAAACTGCTTTCAGTGTCGATAACGGACATTATGAATTTTTAAGAATGCCTTTTGGCCTTAAAAATTCACCATCCACCTTTCAGAGAGTTATGGATGAAGTTCTAAAAGATTTACAAAACAAAATATGTATGGTGTATATGGACGACATCATTATATTCAGTACGAGTTTACAGGAGCATATCCAAAATTTAAAATTAATATTCTATAAATTACGAGAAGCTCGCTTAAAAATTCAGATTGATAAATCCGAATTTCTAAGAAAAGAGGTTGAATTCCTGGGGCACGTTGTTACACCCCACGGTATTAAACCAAATCCAAAAAAAATTGAGGCTATAAAAAACTTCCCTATTCCACGTACTCAAAAGCAAATTAAATCTTTCCTGGGTTTACTCGGATATTACAGGAAGTTCATAAGAAATTTTGCAGAAATAACAAAACCTATGACGGTATGTCTGAAAAAAGATAATAAAGTAGAACATAATAAAGAATTTATAGATTGTTTTAATATTTGTAAAAATTTGTTGACCTCCGAACCTGTTCTAGCTTACCCTGATTTCACTAAAACTTTTCAAATTATGACAGATGCATCAAACTATGCCATTGGTGCCATCCTTTCACAAGATGGCCACCCCATCTCATATGCCTCACGAACCTTAAATTCTTCGGAAATCAATTACTCGACTATAGAAAAGGAGCTACTAGCTGTGGTCTGGGCTTGCAAGTATTTTAGACCATACTTATTTGGTCGCGAGTTCTTAATTCTAACAGATCACAAACCTTTACAGTGGCTTTTCTCTCTCAAGGAGCCAAATTCGCGCCTTGTACGGTGGCGGCTCAAACTCGAAGAGTTCGATTACAAAATTCAATACAAAAAAGGGAAGGACAACCTAGCAGCCGACTGTTTGTCTCGAATAAATTCAAATGTTGACATTAATGCATTAGAAACAGAATCTTTATATGTAAATATAGACGATATTGATGAGATAATTGATAAAGAACTGCAAGACCTACCAGAAATTTCAACCGAAGAAATTTTAGAATTATTACCTGATAGCCCAGTATTTAATGAATTATCAAATAACAAAAAAATTAACATAATATCAGATATTCAAGTGAAACCACCCGACATAACAGACGCACGTGACGACTCTGACCTAGAAACAGTTCACACATCGGCAGAAAATCCCATTTTAAATATCCCTATTACAGATAGAGCACTAAATCTCTATAAAAATCAGATTCTATTGACTTGCGGTGAAAGTAATGAAACCAAAACAAAATTAAAAAATATTTTTGAGAACAAAAGATTATTTGTCGTTTTACCACAAAGAAATATCGAACAAAGTGTTGTAAAATTCCTTAAGGAGTTTATAAATCCGAAAAAACTATATGCCTTATATTTTAGAAATCCTTTAACCCCCGAAACTTTTGTTAATATTGCCCAACGATACTTTAAAAACTCATCATTTAAATTTGTTCATTGCACAAAGATCTTAGATGATGTAATTTCAAATGAAGAACAAACCCAAAAATTAGAATACTACCATATATACAAAAAAGGGCATCGCGGAATAAATGAAGTAAAAGCATCTTTGGCTACAAAGTACTACTGGCCGAAAATGTCAGAAGACATAGAAAAGTACATTAATAACTGTGAGGTATGTCTAAAAAAGAAATACGACAGAAATCCACCAATAATAAAATTTAATTTGACGCCAACTGCCTATAAACCTTTTGATCATGTACATATCGATATTTTCAGAATATCTAATAATCCATATGTAACGATTATTGATTCGTTTTCCCGATATGGGCAAGCATATCCTATTTCAAGTATTAATGGCATATCTATAGTTGAAAGTTTACTAAACTACGTCACCCATCATGGGTTACCTTTTAAAATTACAGCAGATTCAGGCACAGAATTCAAAAACCAAGATTTAGAAGATTTTTGTAAGTTACACCGAATAGAATTGCACTATACTACAGCCAAAAATAGTAACTCAAACTCACCTGTGGAACGTTTCCATTCCACACTAATTGAACACTTCAGGTGTTTACGGGAATCTAATAAAGATCTTACGGCAGATCAACTCATGAAACACGCAGTCTTATCTTATAACAATTCTAATCATTCCGTAACAAAATATACTCCTTTTGAAATTATTAAAGGACATATAAATAATCCGGACCCGTTTGACTTAAATAATCACCTTATACTTTCATACTATGTTCTAAATCATAAGGAAACGTCAAAGCTACTTTACGAAAAAGTACATGAACGAAACGCAGAAATTAAAGAAAAAATAATTAACAAACTTAATGAAAATAGGTCTGATCCTCCCGACTATACCAATACAAATACAGCTTACATACGGACGAAATACCGTGACAAAAAATTACCGAAATTTAAGAAAACAATAGTCATCAAGGACAAAAATATTTTGTTAGAGACCGACAAAGGTGTATATCATAAAAATATAGCACGTAAACCAAAAAATAATAAAACTGGACTTTTACAGGTGCAACAGGAGAATGAAGTTGATGTTAATCCTGCTATACCTGGCAAGTCAAACCCAGACAATAAAAACTGACAATGATGATACACTTGTGACGCCTCTGGCAAACCTTTTATTACCCATCCGACTAGGACCTAGTAAATTAGTATATAGTAAACATACATTTATTTACTATTTAGATATAAACGAAATAGTTAGACAAGCAAAATACTTAAAACATAATTTTTTAGTAGTTAAGAGTACTATTAGAAGTGTGAATGCCACAAACCCAATATCGTATCATAAACTCGCCGAAAATATGTTAGAAAGGACACAAATTCTAATTAACTCTATTGAAAGAAAACTTGAAAATATCTATCCTCATATCAGATCGAGACGCGGCTTAATAAATGGCTTAGGAAGAGTAAATAAGTGGATTTTTCGGAAATCTCGACTCCGAAGATGGGGATAGATATGACAATGCAATACAAATCTTACAACAAAATCAAAAACAAATAATAAAAGAAACCAATTTACAAATATCATTGTTCAATAAACTCATAGATCACTATAACAAATCATTAACGATATTGTGGCAAAATCAAGCAAAATTTCAAATTAGTTTAGAAAGATTCCAAGGTACAATTGAAAATCAAATTAATAATATAGAAAGATACATAACTTTCGAAGCAACGGTAAATCAAATAAACCTAGATTACATAATTCAATAATATCAAGCCTTGAAATTAAAGAAATGATTAACTACTTACAGAAAATTTATAAATCAAACGAAATTCCTAAGTTTCATAACATTCTAAATTATTATCAGTTCCTGGGAACACAAGTCACTTTTTCAGACTCAAAATTAATTTTTGCTATACATATACCTATTCTAAAACCACACTCCTTCGATTTTTTCCACATTTATCCAATAATCCAACGAAATACAATGATAACACCTCCCTATCCTTATCTGGCACGATCAGCTGAAGAATCGCAATTCCAGAAAGAAGAATGTCCTGTTTTAGAAAACTTGTATTTCTGTCAGCACAACCCAGTTCCGAGAGATAACTGCACGCTTCGCCTCTTGGAGGGTGGAACACCCTCAAACTGCCACATAACCGAGGTCAACCTACAAGAAACAATTATCGAACAGATAACCACCAGCGAAGTATTGATAATTCCACTCCAAACAGAAAAGGTACTATCAAAATGTAAAACAGATCAATTTCTAGAAGTTAAAGCTCCATCATTAATCAAAATCCCAGATGGATGTGAAATATCAATCGATGAAATGAAATTTTCTAATAATCAACAGATCCAATACGGCAAACCACTAATATTACCAAAATTTTGAATCACAAAAACTCTACCAAACTGCAAATATAACCAAATTTAACTTCAAAGAGTTATACAAAATAAACAAGATTTCCAGTCAACTGAAGCCAATACAAGAAACTACAAACACCCAGTATATTATTCCAACTACAGCGACATTTTCTACAATAGTAATTATTATTTGTGTAGAAATTTGGGCATTAATAAAATTAAATGCCGCAAGCCAGCTACAAAACAGAAGAAAGAAGAAATCGAAGAAATAGAAATTCCAGCCCAAAATTCAACATCCAAAAATAGCTCCTCTATTTTCGATTCTTAAGGACGGAGGAGTTAGATACCTACAATTCCCAGAAATACCGCAAGCTAGGAGAATCTTATCTAAATACATATCATGTTTCTAAGCACTTGTTAGATATTGTAATACACAAAAGATTCACTTCTGTTTTTGCCGTTGTAACAACAAGTTGTTCAAAGATTATTAATATTGTATTTTTTAAATAAAAATAATATTTTTTAAAAAGACTTTTTCGGTTGTTCGATTCATAATTAACGTGAATTTTTTGTCAATGAATGTGTTTTATCATTTGTAAAGTCGACAACTTGAAGCTACAAGTATTTTGTGCAAAAATATATATTACATTTGAACTAAAATACATTTTTATTTCAGGTAAACATGCTTTAATAACGGTTCGTCAACCAAAAGGACAACTCATCTCCATCCGTAGTCAATCGGCGCTGTATGGCACTGCTACACCAAGTGAAATTAAAGTATGGGACGCTTGCGACGATGTACAAGATTACGTGACTGTGTACGATGGTTACACAACAAGGTTAGACCATTTTTATATAAAAAAAATTATTTCTACTGTTAACTGTATGAAATATCAATCCAAAAAATCAGGTTTATCGAAGAGCAGAACTTTATTGAAATTCTTACAAATCAAAAATATCAGACAATCATATAAAATTCATTCAATAGACCATCAATTAATATTCGAAAAACAAACTATTAAAAATATAAATACAATACTAGATACTATAAAATCATGTACAGGATGTTACAATACCGGATAGCTGGCTGGCTGTGAATGGATTCAAAACACCGATCACAGCGTAGCAGTAAAGGTCTATTCTCACTATAGGTCAAGCCACATTTTCAACAACATTTGACCGGACCGTGACTGTCCCTTGACGCGCAAACCGTCTAATGTGAATGCTCAACGATTTGATCGTGACCGGACCGTGACTTGACTCTGCCTTGTCCGGCTAATGTGGATAGACCTTTCTGGACCTGCCACAGTCTTGATGAGTGACCGGACTTCAAGAGCCCGGACCCATCTACACTTTGGAATGTATGAGTACAATCCATGAGTTGAAAATAAACCTGTACGGCTGTACTTGCGTTATGCGAACACCAAATAAAAAATAGAGTCCATCCATCGGTAGCTGACAGCTAGAAAGATAGAAATCAAGAAAATATTTTCACCTTTTATACCTCTTTTGCAAGATAACAGAAAGGAAACCATTTATCTCTACATTTCATTAAGAATTATAATAAACACAGAAGATTATGCACATTTTAAATGCGTTCACGATATTCAATGCTTAAAAAAAACTTTAAATCAATATCGAAATACAATTAAATAGAAATAATTTATGAGTTGTAACTAGTTTCGGTTAAACAGCCATCATCAGGCATGTGATATAAAACAACTAAGCTGTAACAAGTTAACACTAAGAATTATAAAGGTCTAATTTCACTGATATAAATAAAATATGGGATAGACAAAGACGTAAACAAGTAGGTTATAATAATTAAGGTTTAAAGTTTTTCTAATTATTTGTCATTTCTTCTTAAGAATATTGTTCAGTGATTCACCCGGGAACTCTTAGCCTTTAAAATCTATTGTAATATCGTTTCCGACTACAATTTGTTATTTATTCTATAACTTTTTTTAATTCCAAACCTTGCCTTTAGTAATTTTCCTTGTTTGTTTGTAAAGTTGTCTACGCCATTATTACGTTACCACACTGGCGGCTTGTCCTAAAGAGCCAAAGGGCCGTGGCACTAGCGCAAAATATGTCGGTCAATATTTATTTTTTATTTTAGTTCAAAAATTACTACAATTGTCGGGCCAATTAGATAAACAATTATTTATCATGTAATTGGATGCCGACGAAAAAATTACGTCGCACTATTCCACAGAAGAGAGAACACGTTATTTCAATACACAACAAATAACGTTTCAAGCAACTGACTGAACTCACTGGACTATATTTAGTACGAGCACATTTCACAACGGCCCGGTCGCTGGCATAGCAATATTGAAAACGGTTATGTCATACATACAGAAAGTTCGTGTTTAATACGTTTAAACCTTCAAGCATATATATTTCATAGAGTTCGCATTTGTTCGCGTTTGTTTGGGT